>JBBGBA010000041.1:355000-787500 GCA_038088335.1 Mesorhabditis sp. LJ9110 | reverse complement strand
ACAACTAATCACCGGAACTCTTTTGAGACGCAAGGCGAAAGGCTAGCAATGAGGAACTGGGCTGAGTGTTGCTTTTAAAGGGATGGTGACAGCAATCTGTGACGTGGTATTATACCTTTCTTGAAAGCCATGGCGACAATACACAGAGACCAGAGGGAGATCGAGAGAGCGACCGAGATAGAGCGCGATAGAGCGAGAGCGGGAAAGACAGCGATAGATATATAGAGAGAGGGCGAGAGATGATAGAGAAAGACAGAGAGAGAGAGAGAGAGAGAGAGAGAGAGAGAGAAAGAAAGAGAGAGAGAGAGAGACTGAAGTTAGGGAGAGATCTAATTCTATCAAAATCAACATAAAAATCATACGCTTTATTCCAAGCCAAATGTGCATCAATACTTGTTAGAACCCGATAATATTGAGGTTTTGATGTTTAAAAATCGTCAACCTTGATTGTTGCTCGTCCGGGCCGCTCTCATCTGAAAGAAAAAAATTTTAAAGGGTTGGTGTCAGGAAAAATCTCTCTCCCTATCTTTTCTCTCCCTCTCACCGGTGGCATGGCCGGCCTGAAGACGTTCTGTTCCAACTGCGGTGCATTCGGTGGTGCATCCTGTCTAGCCGTTCTTGCATTCCCTATATCCGAAGGGGCCGCCTAAAACGTGGACGATTGTCTTCACCCTAAAGTGCACCCTCACTTCCGTTTCCGGGGCAAATGGGCCATTTGCGGGTGGCTGTTGTTTCGCGGGTTGTGCGTCCCTGATGACGACGCGGACCGGCTGAAATAGGAATTAGTTACGACTGGGAAAATTCTACTGATCCGAAGCTATGTTAATCCGAATTTTTTAAACCATTTTCTTAAGTACCATAGTCGCTTTTGTGATACGGTAATTTATCACGTCGAAATCTGATAAAATACAGTACCTTAAAATCCTTCGGTATCTCGTCAACCGGGTATCCATTCTCAAAGTTGATATACTCGAACAGATCCAAATTCCCAGAGTGGTCCTTGTCGAAAAAGGCGAAGATTTGATCAAGTTCTTGGCGGGGTTCAAGGTGGAAATTGTCGCGCAGGATCCGCTCAATTTCCTTCAGGCTGAGCCCGAGGTCGTTGTTCGTATCGAAGTCTTGGAAAATCTGGAGGTGAAATTGAGAGGCGGTGAACTGCTCGATAGCGTCGGTTCAAAAGAGAGAGAGACTCGAACTACGTTATTATACAAATTATGCATTAATGACAGTCTGAAAATCCCTTCTCATACCTTCCCAAAATATTGCGCCCTCGGGTCGTTCGGATTCGATTGATGTCGGGCGAAATGGCTCAGAAACTCGTGATCTTCGATCATGTTATCACCTAAATTGATACAATTAAAGCGAGAGCGATAGAGAGAGAGGGAGAGAGAGAAAGTGAGAAAGAGAGAGAGAGAGCAAGTTATCACCAACGATTCTGGTCCAACGACGTGAATTCCTGGCGCTTTGCCTTTTCGTAGGCTTCATCGGTGTGCAAATATTCATCAAAAGAGAGCCAACCGTCCTGGTTGACGTCGAGTCGGACGAAACGTTCATCTGAACGACAATATTTTTCTAACAGGGTTATGGTTGTCGTTATTTTGGTTGCCGATATTTTTGAGTCCTTTCAGAACTATGGCGATCTAGCAAAGATTCGTCAACAATTCTCACCTGGATTCTCGGCCCGAAGCGTTTGAGCATTGGCGTGTCGTAGATACAGTAATACCAGGAGAAAATAGTAGCAAAGCGTGGCCAGCATCTTTTAGAGAGATCCACCCCGATATTGGCTGGATTTTTTTCCTTTTATAGTTCTTGTTTCTATCTCGGAATTCGCGGATCGAAAAATAAGCAAATGAAGGAGAAGGCAAGGAGAAAAGCAGTCAGCTTTGACAGGGCGAGACGCGCGTTCCGCTGGCATTAGTTGCAGGCTGGAAACTTGTTTTGTGAGAAAGGAAACAAGTAGGAAAACAAATATATCAACAAGACACGTTATAGACGAGATTTTAAAGGGGAAAGGGTTGAAAAATGTTCCATCTCTCAGCCTCGCTCTCTCTCTCTCTCTCTCTCTCTCTTCAGCTCTCTCCTCTGCCTCTCACACTCTCTCGCTCTCTCGCTCGCTCTCATTCCTCTCTCACTAGCTCTCACTCTCTCTCACTCTGTCTCTCCCTCTATCTCTCCTCGCTTTCTCTCGCTCTCGCCCTCTCTCTCGCCGGGTCTGGGTCAATTTTCTTGAAATTTGCTCCCCTCAGTCACATTTTGTTAACAACTTTATTCAATGAAAGGTGCAGTTGACGGTGCGTGCGGCGAGTCTAAAGCAGACGTCTTCCAGGGATCCACAAATAATCGGGCCCTACTCGAATTTGGTGGCGATCAGCTGTTTCGCTTCGGAGATGAGGGTGTCAGCTGATTGGGTGCAGTTCGGGGAGACGGCCTCAGCGCTGAGGACTTGGCCAAGGATGCCTGGAAAAGCGGGCGATATTTCAAGCATTCGCTCCCTTTATCTCTCTCTCTCTCTCTCCCTCTCTCTCTCTCTCTCTCTCTCTCTCTCGCTAAAAACTCACTCAGCGCACAGGTGCTCAACTTCGTCATCCGATAAGAGTCTATATCGTACTTCAGCTCTCCACAGAAAAACGGCGACGTCTTGGCCAAGGCCACCAGCGGCGCGTTCAACTCCACCACCTAAACCGCATCCAACAACTGAAAAATTTCTCTCACGTTCGAGTCCTGCAAAAAGAGATGTTGAAGATTGTTCAGATTCGTGATGACCTCTTCGGGGAACCAGTCAACAGCTAAACGAATCATCTCAATATTTCTCTCTCCCTCTCGCTCTCTCTCTCCCTCTCGCTCTCTCTCTCTCGCTCTTTCTCCGGCTTACTCTTAAACGGCAGTGCGCTGGCTCTAACATAATTCAGCCCGGCGATTTTCTCCAAGCCTAACCCGACCATCGTGCTCAAGTTGACGCCGTGCAGGTTCAGCATCTGAAACTTTCATGTGTTTTGTTGTCGAAATACGGCTTCTAGATGCCTATTAATGCCTCTAAATGATTCCAGACTAACATTTCGACCAGCCAAATGCCGACAGGGAAAGGGCTAAACCTCGTGGAAAAGGAGTGCAAAGTGTTTTTCACGTCGGCATTCGAGGTGTCGGCATTATAGCTATTGTCATTTTTTTTATTTCGGTATTTTGGTTGTCGACTTTGCCTCTAAAACCCACTTGTAAACTCGGAAATCCGGCGAAATAGTCTGGGGCCAACTGGATCTGATCCTGGCCCACGATCTCGAGTGAGACAAGATTCGCAGGGTTGGGCAGGAGGTCCGGAGGAAAGGAGGAGAGTTTCTAAAAGTTTATTAGAGGGAGAGCGAGAGAGAGAGAGAGAGAGAGAGAGAGAGAGTGAGGGAGAGAGAGGCCTTCCCTACCGGTTCTGAAGCCTTGTATGTGTTGCACAGAACTCGCCGCCCCACTCGATTCAGATAGAAGTTAGCGCCGAGCTTGCTTCCAGAGTATAGGGTTTGCCTGTAATAGAGAATCATAAGCTTAAGCCCAGGCCAAGCCTTAGCCTAAGCCGAAGCCTAGACTCCAACCTACCTCCCAATATCCAGATGCTTCAAATTGGTAAGTGGCTTCATCAGACGCTGGGTGAAGCTGGTGATCGGGTTGCCGAGTAGGCTGAGGAATTGAACACCTACAAATAGTGTTAGTGAGAAAGAGAAAGAGAGAGAGAGAGAGAGAGAGAGAGAGAGAGAGAGAGAGAGAAAGTGAGCCTCTAAGGGGCCACAAACCAGGCATGGCGTCAAAGAACCCATCCGGAATCTCGGTAATTGTGTTGCATGTCAGATCGAGGGAGATCAGTTTCGGGGAGGTGACCAGGCTATTGTTCACTGAGGTCATGCCGCATCTGGAATGGTTAAATGGTCTCTGCTAGCTTGCCATGCCGGAATTTGCTAGATCTCTGCTAACTTGCGCCAGTCATTTTATTCCTTCAAATCTCGGTCAGCCTTCCAGCGGCTCAATTTCCCCAAGAGCCTCTGCTAGCCTGTCTCTCCGGGTCTGAATTTCCTAGCGAGTAACCACTCGCTTTCTCCATCATTCCTAGAATTTTGGATCAATTTGGGGGTTTCCCAAATCTCTAGTTTACTCAAATCGCTGGTTTTGGCATTCAAATTCAATTCAAAAACGTGAGGTCTAACCAACCTGGTCAAAATCAAGTGCTCTAGGACCGGCAAATCAGCAATGGTCCCCAGCTCTCCAAGTTCCGTCCCTCCATTGTCTATCTGGAGGTACTGTAGCCCCTTGGCCGACTTGATCCAAGTCGGGACCACTTTTAGCTTCGTGTCGAAGATGCGGACGGCCTGGAAAAAATACAAAATTTTGAAAATTCCCAAATAATCTTTGCTAGCTCGTCAGGAAATCCCTGCTAGTCTGCCCCTTGAATGGCTGCTCGCTGACCAGATACCAGTTCCTCAAAGGGCTCGGCTAGCTGTCCCAACCTCAATGATAGTTCAATAGCTTTTCCAAAATAATTACTGCTAGCTACCATTCCTCCCCAAAAAATGTCTAATTTCCTGCCGAGCCAGATCGAATCTTAAAAGTTCATGTTTGGCCCCATTTCCACCCCATTTTTGGCCAAATCCGTCAGAATCCGATCCGGAAATTGGCCCAAAAAAATTATACTTTGTGTGTGCCAAGTCAAGTACCGTACCTTCAGCTGAGTCGTCTTGAAGTCGAGGGTCTTCGGCCAGGGGAATCCTTCATTGCTAATCTGAAGGAGAAGAAGGCTTGGGTTTAGGCTTAGGCTTAGCTTAGGCTTAGCTTAGGCTTGCTTAGCTTTTAGCCTTAGGCTTAGCTTAGGCTTAGCTTAGGCTTAGCTTAGGCTTAGCTTAGCCTGGGATTAGATGAGGCTTAGCTTAGGCTTGACTTACAATTTTCCAGGTCCGATTGGCAAGCACATCCAAGAAAGCCGTCTGCTTCGCGTCCAGCTTCTGATTGGTGCCGAGAAGGTAGAGCTGGAAAAATTTTGTAAAGCAAAATACTAGCTCTCGCTGTCTCTCTCTCTCTCTCCCTCTTCCTCGCTTTCTCTCACCTCCTCTATCGTGGGTACCATTTCCAGCAACCTGGTCAGCGCGTCCCAGAGCCCGGTGTTGTTATCATCATATTCGTCGTTAATCTAGAATTTTCATACCCACCTTAAGTTTTTTAACCTGGATCCCCTTCCAGGGGAACTGGGCCAAATATTCGACCGTAGCGTTGGGTAGGCGACCTTGTGTGTTGATCACGGCGCGCTAAAATACTCCTTTTTTTTACTCTCTCTCACACTGTACTCTCTCTCTCTCTCGCTTTCTCTCACCTCACTCTCACTCCCTGACCCACCTGTTTGTAGCTGTTCATCCCGACCGGGAAGTTCAAATTCTCGCAGTTGGTCGGCGCCCCACCCGGCAACCTCGGCAAGTCGCCGATGTCGACGCCCCACTTTTGAGCCGGTTTTCGTACGCCGCATACCGTATCCGCTAGAGAAAATAAATGATTTGAGTGATAAAGAGGGACCGGAATACCAAAATACCGATAGACCGGAAATACCGAAAAAAATACCCGGGAAAAACTTCGAAAACTTACGTGCCGTCAAGAAGTGGATACAGTTCGGGGCACAGTAGGAGGGCAAGAATTCGCCGGTGTCGAAGATTTTTCCTTGGCGCCAGGCGTATCTAGAAAGGGCTATTGAGGGAGAGCGAGCGGGAGAGAGAGAGAGAGAGAGAGAGAGAGCGAGCGAGCGCGCGCGCGCGAGAGACACAGGTAAAGAGAGAGAGAGAGAGAGAGAGAGAGAAAATATAGAGTGATCTGTACAAACCTATGCCGCATCACCAAATCGCGCAAATGTTCAGCGACGTATCGGTGGTACTGAGCTTCAAGTCAATCGGGATCTCGTAACCGTAGTATTCGGAGCTAGAAACAGAGTTTCGATGAGGATTATGCAACCCGAGTAAAAATACCGTAATCAGTCGCTGCTTACCCTGACACCTGCCCATACGAATATTTGACAGCTTCACGGCATTGCGGCAGCACCTCGAAGGAGAGGCCAAAAGCGAGATGGAGAAGCCAGAGGCTGAAGCTTATGCTTCGTTCGGTTGGGAAGGGGATTGTAAGGCTAGGGGTAAGCTAGCAGGGTTTCTTTAGGAATTCTCGAGGCCGCAAGCTGGCAAAAAAGCACCCTTGGGTCGTCTGGTGTCTCGTAGTCGGCGTGAAACCGGAAGCGAGCAATTGAGCTATCATGCCTGGCAAGTTAGCAGAGACTTTTTAGGATTACTTCGCTTCACGCTAAAGCTCCTTTTTCAATGTGGCGCTGAGTCAGGGTACTGTAGGTCAGGCTAAAGCCGACGGGACAGCAAGGCAACCCAGAATTTTTCAATTTTCCTACCAGTTTTTGTCAGAAATCTTTAAAAAATTGAGCTTGAGCTTTAATCTACGATAGTCCACTTAAATTGACTAGTGATTCAAAAAAAGCCAAGAAAGTTACGTTTCAAGGCGATAAATTCTGGAATTTTGGCTGTTTTTTTTGCTAGTTTTCGGTCAAAAAAAAACTCAAAGTAAAGCTACTACACGCTCCAAAAAATATTTTTAAGCCTAGACATTGTAAATGACGTAGATTTGAGATGCAAATTAGCCGGAAAGGCTGGAAATTTTAATGATAGAATTTTTTGTTTTTTTTGCTGGCCTTCGATCAAGATCAATTAAATTAAAGCTTCAGTATCATCTAGCTTTAGAAAATAACATATTTAGAGGACAGAAAATCATGAAAATTAAAGATTCGGGAGAAAGCAAATTACACCGGCTGACCTGATAACAATGGAGAGCCAGCCCATCGGGTCTCGATGTAGCCGGAGGTGCCCTCGATTTTTCTGACTTCCGAGGATATCCCGAATTTTCGGCGGGCACCACAAAAAGTGGGTCTCGCCGCGTGTGATTATTAGAAAAGTTCGGAAGAGGGGTGGGTGGGTTACCGTAACCCGGAGTCTGACAGCCTCGGCCCTAGTTTCCTGTAATTATACCCTCGTGCTCGGGGTGTTGCCCAAAAAAAACCAATTTCCGTTGACGCCCGGGCGCTGGATTTGGGGTGTAAACAGGTGCCCAGCGTTCACCGCGCGCATCAGGCGATCGGGTACGGTAGCTGGGTGCTTTTTAGCATAGCAAATATTTTGGTTTTTTATGTGTTCTAAATTTAAATTTACTTGCCTCGAAACACCATTAAAGGGAAAATGCCGACATCCAAAATATCGACACCAAAAATCCCGACATTCACTTTCAACTTTTTTTCAAATTTCTCACATGCGTGGCGCGGTAATTCGATAAATTATGCGTTTTCCCTTTCTTCTAACTTAATTTTTCCCATTTTGGATTTTTTTAGAATTGTTTGAAAGGGGCTTCAAAGCAAATTTCACTTCTGCATATAGTTTGAATTTTTGCACGCCAGGTTTCTGATTTTTTTTGTATTTAAATTCAATTTTTATTGCTAAACCAGGCCCAAATTTTTCATTGGTCCATAGCTTGGGTCCTTCGGACCCTCTCCCTACGACCACACACGCGTGAACCGGAAGAATGAGGAAATTTCTATTTTTCACATTATCAAATTACCCTCAAAAATGAGTAAAAACGGCTTTAACTTTGTAAACTTGTATTTTATCGCAATTCTGAAAACGCCATCGGAAAAAGAAGGGTAGATTCCCCCGGGTGACGAAGAATTAGCGCATTTTATCGAGGGATGGCCCTTAAATCGGGCCTCCAAGTTTCACACACACACAGAGATACACCCCAAAATTATATAAGGTAGGATTTCAGGCACCGATTCCGACCCTCAAAGATGGGAATTTTAACGAAACTACCGATATTGCTGGTCGGCGCATTAATGGTAGCACCGTCTGGGGCGTCAGTGAAATCGATTGCCGTTGGGGATACCACGATTGCAATCCCGCTTTCAGGTCTTACTGTAGCTTCTCCAAAAGACAATTTTACCATATTCCAGTCGCCGTCCTCGGGGCCAGCAATTGTCTGAAGAAAGATTGCGATGATCTAGGTAGGTATTTGTGGAAATAGCCACGTCCGTCAAATTTTTGGACGCCTGTGTAAGTATGTTCATACCTTAACGCAGCGCCGTGCTATAACCTACAATGATCATAATTATACAAGAGAAATTCAAATTCAAAAAATCCAAATAAGTTTTTCAGGCCTTCGCTACGTTCTTGCGGCCATACAATTGGCTTCAGCCGAGATTGGGGATATTGCGTCGGCTAACCTCACTGATGTTGACAAGTATAAAAAATTTTACTGTCTCTGTCGCTCTCTCTTTCTCTCTCTCACTCTCCCTCTCTCTCCCTCTCTCTTTCTCTCTCTCTCTCTCCCCCTTTCTCGCGCTAATATCGCAAAATTCTGACCTAAAGGCTTTTCAGTTTTTTCGTTTTTCCAGTTCCACCATATCCGACTCGCTGCAATATTTCAACCCCTTAAAAACGACCCTTGTCAACAACCAAAATGGAAATCCGGTGGCCGCCGCCGCATCGGCCGCGAAAACCGCTGAGGTCAGCAACAGCGAATTATGCAAACTTTCCTTTAGCTCTCCTTGGTACTCGGCGTGTCGAGGAGCTGCAGCATCGAGGTGTCGGCGACGGCCTACTACGACAAATTGACGTTTGGGGATGTGGGTTTTAGCGGGAGAGAGCGAGAGAGAGAGATGAGCGGGAGAGAGAGAGATAGAGAGAGCAAGCGAGAGAGAGAGAGAGAGAGCGCGCGAGAGCGAGAGAGCGAGAACTAAAGAGAGAAAGAGAGAGAGAGAGAGAGAGAGAGAGAGAGAGAGAGCGAGAGATAAATCCCATTCCCAGATCTGCGAATATGACCAACAACTCCTACGTGGCTTCCCCACCACTGCCCTGTTTTTCAGCATGTCGCCAAGGTATTTTGTTCGTTCTCGGAGTGTGAGATCTTCTACGGTTTCGAAAAATTCCCGAAATATCCCTGCTAGCCCGCCTTTTTCAGCCTGCCTGGCTCTGCCCTCTGCCTGTTACTACAAAAATTCGGCTGGAAAAACGTGGGGATGATCGGGCCGTTGTCGTTGGACCAGTTCTACTCGAATGTGCGAACGCTTCTGGGAAGTTAGTGTCATTTTTTGACATTCTACGAACCGATTAAGAAATTTTAGGTCTGAGGCTTGAGGTAAGCCCTAAAAATATGCCTCAAAATATATTGAAAATTGGTTTACGTGCCGTTTACCTTCCCAACCGACTCGACTCGTTTCTCGGCTCCCTGTCCATCTACAGATGTTTAAAGTATACCAAAATGTTTGTCTTGCTCTGGCGAGTATTTTGGTATACTTTACACACCTGTAGATGAACAGGGAGCCGAGATACGGTAGGTGGGGCGTCGGCTGGGGGAGGGGGTAAACTGCACTCTAACCTGAAAATAATTTGAGAGGTAAATAAAATGCATTAAAATTCGAAGTTTAGCCGCCTTGAGCGGATGTGGCGTTAGTCAACTCCTCGAATCGCGCTATGACCTCACCACCTCGACGGCCAAGATCTCGGCAAAAATTGTTCAAGACCTACAAGCGGCTCGAAGTGAGTTTAATTCTGAGCTTTGTAAGTTGTTCCAGTTTTTGTCGCAATCGACCCGACCGGGCAGACGTGCCGTCACTTCCTGCTGACGCTCGTCCAGGAGGGTATTTTCACATCCCAGTTGTTTGGGAAGTCCAATTCCATTAGGCAAGCACGCGACTGGAGACTATTTCCTGCTCTGCTACCTACAGTACAACTTGGTGCGCGCGTGGATCGATCAGCCGGACGTGGCGGTGATGATGGGAAATGAGAATTGTCAGTGGGGGTTTCCGGAGTTGGGGATACGGTGGCCAGGGCAACATTTAGCTAAATTAGCCCAAGATAACGAAAAAAACAGAATGATTTTTGCTTTAAAGGTACAAGGAACCCATTCTTTGACAGCAATTTGGCCGTGAAAGTTTCTTTAAAATAGCAAAAATCGATAAGTTTTTAGTTGATGGCTACAATGTTTCGAAGAGCGATCTCGATTTGATGTTACGGTAATCAAAAAATTTGTGGGTTTCCGAAGTACACCTAGAAACGTCCTGTTTCTATCTGATGGCGCCGCGCCAGGATATGCAAATGAGGGATGGGCAGAGACGAGGATGGAGGCAGAACAGTGGATGGAGAGCCAATATTCGGCAACTGGGGTAGGAGAGAGGGGGAAGGAGAGAGAGAGAGAGAGAGAGAGAGAGAGAGAGCTAGTGACAGAGATACAGTCACATTTTAGAACAACACCTACTGGGATCGATTTGCTCGCATTTACGATGGAATCAAACTCTGGAGCCTGGTAGCGGCAGAGCTGATCGATAGTGGGACTGACATCAGAAGTGGAGCGGCTACGGTCCAATACTTGGTTGACCGAAGTTTCAAAAGTAGGCCTCGCGCTCTTTGCTTAAAGGGATACCCAAGGTTTTGGCGGCAAATATATAGTTATGTATTCCGGAGAGTACAAATGACGCTCGAATCTTGTGCGGCAATGGGCCCCCAGTGCCGCACAGAATTCGGCCACCTTTCCCTCTTATGGCGTCCCCGTCCCATCCAATGGCTTGCCACTATGGCCTAATGGATAGCATCCGGGCCTACCAAACGGGGGTCCCGGGTTCGACCCCCGCTCGCGGCATGGTTTTTGCTTTTTGAGCCGCACAAAGGTTGGGCATCCCTTTAAGCTTCGCTTAGACTTAGCTTAGGCTTAGCTTAGGCTTAGCTTAGGCTTAGTTTAGGCTTAGCTTAGGCTTAGCTTGGGCTTTGCTTCGGCTTCATTTCCCCGCGAAGCTCAACTTTTAGGCATCACCGGCGCCCGGGACTACATCGACTTCTCCGGGTTCGCCACCGGCGCCCTGAACATCTACAGTGTCGCCAACTACACCAATGTAATAATCTTTTTTTGAACTCTTTGCTTGAGCTTCTTGAACTGCTTGAAATTTCTTTGCTTAGCTTGACTAGCTAGCAGAAAGCCTTTAGGGATTTTCGAAAGCATTGTTTAGCCCTCGGATGGCGCCAATCAATGGGGCATTTGGCCGATCGGCGGGATCAGCGTCAAAGCGGACAACGACACCGCACTGGTCAGTTTCGAGTAGATCTGCTAGCTGCCTCGTTGGCGAACTAACAGCGGCTTTTACGAAAACGCACGCTTTTACGGATGTTGTACCACTTAGGCAGCTACCGCTTTCGCGAACTTCTCCCTGACGCCTTCTTGGATTTCCGGTCAGGCGCCGGCCGACATTCCGGCCTGCGGTTTTCACGATGAGCTGTGTATGCAGGTGAGAGAGAGAGAGAGAGAGAGCGAGAGAGAGAGAGAGCAATAACGATGACCTTCCTTAGCCCCGCGACCGTTGGTTCATCATCGTCATCTGCGGGGCCGTCGCCTTCATCTGCGTCCTGATCACGATTGCCGCCTTACTGTATCGGTAGGTATTTTGGGTACCATAGCTTCAAAGTCGGTATTTGCGATATGGTGTCGGCATTTTCGACTTGTCTCCTTGGTTCTGTTCTATTTCGCGTGGGGGAAAAAACTGTGCGGGGGGATTTTATTCGTTTTTTTATAACTCTTTTATATGATGCTATTTTGAATTGTAACTAAAACTCTTAGTATATTTTTTCGCGCTCTATCGAATGGCATTAAAGAAATTTTTGAAAGTTATCGAAAATGTCGAAAACTAGCTTTCGACTCCACGATCCCATGTGGAAACACCGAATAAACCTTGTTTTTGCTATAACTATTTTATAAAACAATATTTTTAGATGCAATTAAAACTCCGAGTATATTTTTTGATGCTCTATCGAATGACGGGTTCAAAATATCAAAAAACTGGCGAAAATGCCGAAAACTAACATTCCGAACCAGTTTCAATAGTTTTTTTTTGTTTTTGCTATAACTTTTTTATATTACAATATTTTTAGCTAAAAGAAAAACTCTTAGTATATTTTTTGATGCTCTATCGAATGGCGTTGCAAAAATCCCGAGAAAATAGCGAAAAGATAGAAGGTTCCGCGAAGCATATTTTCCCCCCCGCACAGTTTTTCCCCCACGCGAAATAGAACAGAACCGTCTCCTTTTAGCCGCTACCGTTTCGAGCGCCGTCTCCACTCCCTGGCCTTCCTCATCGACCGGAAGGACATCATCCTGAAGCGCCACGTCAACATCCTTTCTACTCGTAGCTTGCGCTCGATTCACGATTTTAAGGACTCGTTTGTCGGGGTATGCATTGATTTATTGTCGATTTTTAGCACCGAGTATGTCAGATGAACGTCATTCGACAGAAAATGCCGACAAAAAATACCATAGCGTTGGAACAAACGAACGAAAAGCCGAAATTCAAAATGCCGTCAGTCAAAAAAAAAAAACCAAAACCATATCCAAAAAAAAAAAGCTTCAAGCCTGTGCGTGACGGCATTTCGGCTGTCGGCATTTTAGTTGTAGGTATTTCCGTTTTTCAATTATCGATGCTTTCTGTCGGCATTTTAGCTTGCCGAAATTTTGATTTCGGCATTCTTAATCTCTGCATTCGGCATTCGTCATTTTGGCTATTTACATGCCGCTATCACTTCACTCCCTTTAAACCCTTCAGCACGACGCGAAGGGCAGCCACTTCCTGATCGGTGAATATGGTTCCGGTGGCCCGGGAGGACAAGGCGGCTTCCGCCGGGATTCGAAAATGTCACATCCGGTAGACCAAAGATAGAGCGGAGGTAAAAACTTCGAAAAACAGGGCAGCGTGGTGGGACCCGCTCCGATGGATGTTTTTGGTGAGATTTTGGATGCCGGACCAATCAAGGAACATGAGGATCCGCTGGATGCGAGGTGGAGCAATGTAAGTAGTAGAAAACAGGAATCGGAATTCAAGCTAGCAGAGATTCTTTGGGAAATTTAAGGACAAGTTAGCAGAAATGCATGGAGAAATTTAAAGGCAAGCTAGTTGAGAATTTTAATTTGTGGCATACTAGCAAAGATTCTTTGAGGACATCTACGGCTACTAGCAGAGACCATTTAAGAATCAAAGACAGGCAGACAGGACAGAAATCTTTAAGAAACCGAGATAGACCCGAGAGCAGAAACCCTTGAAAAAATGAGGGCGTGATAGCAGAGATGCTTTTGGAAATTTTGGCAAGCTAGCAGCGTTTTTTGCGGAAAGAAAGGGTCGAGTAGCAGGGATTCTCCGAGGATTGGAAAGGCAAGCTAGCTAGCTAGGATCCTTTTCCAACCCCCAATTCAGATTGACGGTTTCGCGGTGGGAATGCACGAAGGGTCGCTGGTCGGGTTGAAAAGGGTGTGGAAGGATGACGTCGAGCTGACCAGGGAAATCCGCAAGGAGATTATTCAGGTGGAAGGCTAAAAGTTGCCTTCGAATTTGCTTAGTTTTATATATTTTAAGATAAACATTTATTTGTGTTAAGATCCAAGAATGCTCCCACGAGAATCTGCTGGCGATGAAGGGGTTGATGTTGCACACGCCGAACGTGTTTATCGTCACCGAGATGGCCAACAGGGGATCATTGAAGGTGGGGGAGCTAGCAGAGATTCTTTGAGGAACAACGGCCACGAGCAGAAATTTCTGTGAAAATCTAACATTTCAGGAAATCCTGGACAGTGATCAGCTACAGCTCGAGCCGGCCTTCTTCTACCAGATGAGCAAGGATATCGTGACGGTAATTGGAAATTGTCGTAGCAAATTTATGTTCTCTAGGGCCTCGAATTCTTGCACAGCTCGGCGTTGGGGTGCCATGGGAGGCTGAAGTCGACGAATTGCTTGATTGGTGAGTAAACCTAAGCTAAGCCTAAGCGCAGCCAGTGCCTAAGCCAAGCCTAAGCCTAAGCCTAATCTAAGCCTACGCCTTAGCCTAAAGTACGCCGATGCCTAAGCCTAAAACCTAAGTTAAGCCCACACCAAGTCCAAGCCCAGCCCGAGCCTAAGCCTAACAAGGGAAGTGCACGAACTTAAGGTGGCCTTTCTTTTTGAAAATAAGTGGGTCTGATAGAGTCGAACACGGTATTCAGTGTAATCAGAATCTGCTAAATGAAACGGAGGAAAAAGTTATGAGGCTTCAAAGTTGGCAAAATCGACAAAAACGGTACCTTGAGCGGCCTGTAAAAGGCGCGGAAGCGGAATTGAGCAAAAACCGATTGGTGCATCTTGTTCAGCAGAAAAAGCTCTTTCGAATAAGCTATCATTCAAAAAGTATACGATGATTTCGCGGAAATCTCTTCGATGACTTCCACAGGCCCTGTGAATTAAAAGAAGCTTTTTGACAAATTATTTGTAATTGCTACATATTAAGGCTCATTCGAAAGAGCTTTTTCTGCTGAACAAGATGTACCAATCGGTTTTTGCTCAATTCCGCTTCCGCGCCTTTTACAGGCCGCTCAAGGTACCGTTTTTGTCGATTTTGCCAACTTTGAAGCCTCATAACTTTTTCCTCCGTTTCATTTAGCAGATTCTGATTACAGCTTCGGAATACCCGTGTTCGACTCTATCAGACCCACTTATTTTGAAAAAGAAACGCCACCTTAAGTTCGTGCACTTCCCTTGTAAGCCGAAGCCTAAAATTAAGCCAAGTTTATTTTCAGACTCTCGCTGGATGGTGAAACTGTCTTCGTTTGGGCTTCGCCAGCTTCGCGACAACGAGGAAGATAACGAGGCTTGGGATCAAAGTAGTTTTTCGAGCAAATTTTGAAAAGCGACCATCGTCAGGCCAACTTTGGACCGCTCCGGAACTACTCCGCTGGAGCACCAACTTATCGCAGTACTCCTCGCTGTTGTTGGCCAAGGTGTGGATGATCAGCTGGCGATGAGCGTAGCGCGACTGCCAACGCGCTTGAAATCTCGATGCCATGAATTTGTAGGCTGACATCTACTCGCTGGCCATCATCCTCTACGAGATCTTTGGACGTGCGGGACCTTGGGGCGACGAGCCGCTGTCTTCGGCAGGTACTGTTGACGCGTCGCGTCAGAAAGCCACCATTTACGCATTATTTTAGACATCGTCTCCAGGCTGAAGAATCACGACAATGGCGGGGATAAGAAGCCGTTCCGCCCAGACATGGCAACGATTAAGGCGAGTGCTAGTTTTCCCTTGCTTCCTAAAGAATCACTGCTAGTGTCCCATTCCTCAAGAATCCCCGCCAGTTGCCCTTTTCAGGAAGCTCCACAAATGGTGCGCGAGATGGTGAGCGCCGGGTGGGCGGAGGATCCGCTATCCCGTCCGACGGCTACGCAATACAAGAAGAAACTGAGGGTGTTGACATCAGGAATGTGGGTTTCATTAATGTGTAAAAATGATATATGGGTGCGTGACTTACAGATACCTTTAAAATGGTGAAAAAAACGGATTTTTTAAAAACTGCCACTCTCCCTTGAACTTCAGGGGAGCGTAAGAGTAAGGGCGTGGAGAGAGAGCGATATAAAGAGAGCAAGAGAGGAGAGAGAGAGAGAGAGAGAGAGAGAGAGAGAGCAACAGCGTAAGAGCCATATCTGACATTCCAAAATCCACAATTTATTCGCCGATCCCTAACAGTCACTTATTTGCATAGCTCTGGAGCGGTTTTCGGAGGGAGGGAACCCCTTCTTTTTGCTGGGACCGATGTGGCACATCCATCCGTTGGCATCCAATTAACGATCTCTCCCTCTGCCTCGCCTCTCTCAGTGTCTCTCCTTCCTCTCGCCCATCATTTATCCGGCGCCTTCACCCGGGCAACGATGACGGCGATATTCTGCTTGGTTGCCTGGAAATGGGCCCGCGGTTTCTTGGTTTTGGGATGCCTCGAAAAAAACCAGGAGCAACCAGACGAACCTGCACTAGGCACAAATCCCGGGTGCCGCCCCCAGTAGCGCCGGGTAGCAGATTGGCCGTGATGCGCAGGTATTTTTGGATGTAGACGACGAATTGGCTGAAAAGGTAATAGTAAAAAAAAGTGCCTTCGGGCATGACGGAAACTTGACCTACAAGCTTAGTTAAGTTTCTTTTTTTTTCTTTATTTATATTTTTTTCCGGGAAGACGGAAAAGGGGGCAGATTTGAAAAGCTTACCCTGTAGGGTCCCGGGTTCCCAGCTCGCCCCAAATCGTTCTATACAGCGAGTCGACGTCGACATGGGCCTCTAGGGCGGCGATGATCACCTCGCGAACTGTGCCGTTGGTGCAGGTCCATACTGGAAAGGATACGTCAAGAAAAATAGCGTTTACATGCATAAAATCGCGTTTTTTTAAGGTCCGAGCCTTGAAAATGAAAAAAGCGTTCAAAAATGGTGTTCAAATGGTCTGAAGCATAGATTTAAACTCTATTTTTCAGCTTCGATGTTTTTGAAACTGGAAAAATTGTAGTATTGGGCCAAAAAGGCAGGTTCTTCCTAAGCTTAAGCCTAAGCCCTAGCCTAAGCCACCAACCAAGCCAAGTCTGTCTAAGCTAAGCCTAGCCTAGCCTAGGCTAAGCCTAAGCCGAAGCCTAAGCCAAACTTAAGCCTAAGCCCAAGCCAAGCCCCCACCCACCATAAACATCGATATGCTTCCCGTTAGCATTCTGAAGAACAAGGCTCTCAGCTAGAATCCCGGTGAATAGAATCGAGACTAGCGTCAGAAGCCTCAGAAGCCGGCCCATCACTGGCCGGGTGGTGGCCACCAACTAGCCGGGCGGGTGCATGAAAATCTGTAGGGCCGTACATCACCCTGGCTTCATCAGCCCCGGTGGTCCAAATGGGTCATTTAGTCGAGGGCGAGGGGGTGATAACGGCAGGGTGGAGACCAATTTCAGCATCTTCAAAGAAATGTGGCAGGGGAGAACATGAAATTTGGACTCGAAAAAAGCTGGTGAACTACAAACTTTGGAAATGTGACCTGGCAAAAAACTTGTACAAAACTCCCAACGATGTTTAGGAAGCCGAAAATGACGTGTAAAAAAAAAGAAATGCCAGACTGGGGTTGGCTTTCCAGCTACTACTTGACATTCCTTGGCTTGGCTTGGCTTGGCTTGGCTTGACTTGGCTTGGCTTGGCTTGACTTGGCTTGGCTTGACTTGACTTGGCTTGGCTTGACTTGACTTGGCTTGGCTTGCTTGGCTTGGCTTGGCTTGGCTTGACTTGACTTGGCTTGATCCAGACTTGGCTTGGCTTGACTTGACTTGCCTTGGTTTGACTTGACTTGGCTTGGCTTGACTTGACTTGGCTTTTCTTGGCTTTGGCTTGGCTTGGCTTGGACTTGGCTTGACTTGACTTGGCTTGGCTTGACTTGACTTGGCTTGGCTTGGCTTGGCTTGGCTTGGACTTGGCTTGACTTGGCTTGGCTTGGCTTGGCTTTCATTCATCTCATCTCACCATTCATTCATCTCATCTTCACCATTCATCTCATCTCATTCATTCATTCATTCATTCACCTCTCATTCATCCAATCTCATCTCACTCATTCCCATCTCATCTATTCTCACTTCCTCATTCATTCCTCATCTACTCATTCATCTACTCATATTCATTCATCTATCTCAATTCACTATTCATCACTCACTACCTGCTCATCACCATCATTCACTCATTCATTACATCTACCTCTTACTTGGCTTGGCTGGCTTGCTTGGCTTTATTGGCTTGGCTTGGCTTTGGTTATTTTTGCTTGGCTTTGGTTGGCTTTGGTTGTTTGGCTTGGCTTGGCTTATTCTTTTCTTGGCTTTGGCTTGGCTTTTTATTTCTATTTGGCTTGGCTTGGTTTGGCTTGGCTTTGTTTAGTTCATTGTATTTATTTGGTTTTGGCTTGGCTTGGCTTTTTGGCTTGGCTTGGCTTGGTTTGGTTCTTGGTTTTGGTTTGGCTTGGCTTGGCTTGACTTAGCTCGGCTTGGCTTAGGCTTAACTTAGGCTTACGAGCCTAACCAACTTAACTTAGCCTAAGTCAAAGCCTAAGCCTAAGCTGCGAGGCTAACAAGGAACCCTCGTTGGCACGGTGGAATTTCGAAAAACGCTCGCGGCTACCCCTAGGTTTTCGACTATGGCGATTCCAACGCTCTTGTCAGAATTTCCTTAATGGGCCTGTGGACAGAGATACAGCACTTCCGGAAAATGATGATTTACATCCGAAAAATTAGCATTAGCGATAGGTTTATGAGGCCCTCCCATCACTATGGAATCACCAGTTGAATGGCCGAGTGGTAAGCGATTCACTTGATAGGATACTGACGAGGGTTCGACACTTTTTTATTTTGCTTTTTGACCGGAACTTTCTGCCCAACTCTAACTTTGGTTTTTACTATAAGAAAATTTTTTGGTTATGGCTCCAGGCTGGCTACTCCAAAGAAGCCTCAAAAATTCGCAAAAATTATGCGAACAGCTGGGTGTTCCCATCTCCGTTTTTTTACAAATGGGCCACTCGGATGAGATTTTTGAATTTTTTGGCTTCGCTAACGTTTTTAGGCATTTCAGAAACAGAACGAATTTTCGAAAAAAAGTAACGAAAACTTGGAGCTGGGCAGAAAGTTCCGGTCAAAAAGCAAAATAAAAAATTGCGAGCGGATTCGAACCCTCGTCAATATCCTACCAAGTGAGTCGCTTACCACACGGCCATTCAACTGGTGATTCCATAGTGATGGGAGGGCCTCATAAACCTATCGCTAATGCTAATTTTTCGGATGTAAATCATCATTTTCCGGAAGTGCTGTATCTCTGTCCACAGGCCCATTAAGGAAATTCTGACAAGAGCGTTGGAATCGCCATAGTCGAAAACCTAGGGGTAGCCGCGAGCGTTTTTCGAAATTCCACCGTGCCAACTTGAGGTTCCCTTGTTAGCCTCGGCTTGGCTTAGGCTTAGGCTTTGACTTAGGCTTGGCTTCGCTTGGCTGATGCTTGCCTTATACCCTAAAATAAATATTTCCAGGAAAAAGAGCATCATGGACTCGATGGTGGAGATGATCGAAAAGTACACGGCCAAGCTGGTAAGCTACCGTAACCCAAGTGCTATGCGCAACTTTTAGGAAAAAGACATCAACGAACGGAACGCCGAACTGGCCGCCGAGAAGAAAAAGACGGAACAGTTGTTGAGGATGATGTTGCCACCGTAATTCCCGCTTTATAATTAGCACTTTTTTCTGTAGCGTTGTTGCTGACAATCTTAAAAACGGGACAGCCGTGCAGGCCGAATCTTTCTCGTCTGTGACGGTCTACTTCTCGGATTGCGTTGGATTTACGGACCTGTCGGCCGCGTCTAAGCCGATAGAGGTAGGGGAGGCTGGCAGAGATCATTAAGGATTCGGGGAATTTTAAGAGTTGGAAAATCTTTAAAAATAACGAATTCTAGATCGTCCAATTCCTCAACGATCTCTACACTTGCTTCGATCAGGTCATCGAGCGGTTTGATGTTTACAAGGTATGACTTTTAAGATCTTAAGACCCTAGCCTCTATGCCTAAGCCTGAGCATAAGCATAATTCTAAGCCTAAGCCCAAGCCTTATTCTAGGCAAAGCCTAATTCTAAGCCTACTTACCATTCCCTTTAACGCCCCCTTAACCCCAGGTGGAAACCATCGCCGATGCCTACATGGTCGCCTCCGGCCTCCCGATCCCGAATGGTCAGCACCACGCTGGAGAAGTGGCGTCGATGGCGCTGGCGCTGCTCAGGGCCGTCAAGGTATATCCGGACAAAAGGCGCCAAAACTCGAAATCGACAGAATGCCGACAACAAAGGCTCACATTACGGCAACAATGGTTGAATTTCTAGCATTTGTGTGTCGGTATTATGACTCTCCGAAATTTGGCTGTCGGCATTTTGGCCTGTCGACCTCTTGACTTGTCGGCATTTTCTCTATCGTCCTTTTTGGCTATCACCCAGTCAAATCTAGCACCCGCCCCTAATTTAGACCTTCGAAATCCGCCATCGCCCCGGTGAGAAAGTGAACTTACGAATCGGAATCCATTCGGGTCCCTGTGTGGCTGGGGTTGGTTTTTTAACATTTATTTCAGCTTAATTATTATTTATATTTCTCGATATTTATAGGTTGTCGGCCTAAAAATGCCGCGCTACTGCCTCTTCGGGGATACCGTAAACACCGCGTCCCGGATGGAAAGTAACGGAATCCGTGGGTTTTTGGACCATTACTGGCTTGGCAGGTACGGGAAAAATTGGCTCTATTTTCAGCGCTTCGCATCAACTGCTCGCAGTCATCGAAAGACGTGCTCGAGCAGCTCGGCGGGTATACCATTGAGAACCGTGGGCTCGTGGAAATGAAAGTATCTATTTCTTAGAAGAATGATCATTAAATCGGTTTTAGGGAAAAGGGCTCCAGATGACGTACTTTGTGACCACCGAGGATCCCTCGAAGCGGAGGGATCGGCTGAATAGGGACAAGGTAACGCAGACAACCCGCAACGCGCACCCGTACGTTGCGTGTCGCGGGCCGGAAACGTACTTTTCCCAAACTCACGATACGCAACGCGCGCCGCTTCCTTGAAGGGACGAAATCTAACAACCTCATCTCCAGGTCAAATTCCCAACCCTCCGAAACCCAGCCGAAGCCATCGAGAAAGAGCTACAAGCCCTCCAGCAACAACGATCCCAACCGCAGCCCAATAATCCGCCGCCCAATCGGGCGTAATGATGAGCAGCCAGTCTCTATAACACCCAACCCCCGGGCCGAAATGCCCTCAAGCGAATAAAGCTTTGTTGATGTGTGTGCGGCGGTGGCGGCGCCTCTTCTAAAGCCTCACCCCATGTAGCACACTGTACACACAAATCGAGAGCCCGCACAGTGGACGCGTGGACAGACAAACCGCACACAGACAGACACACACACTCCGCTTAACCCACACCTGCACTTGTACTCACGCACGCAACACATTTGTTGCAACTAACCGCTAGTAATTAGGTTGGATGATCCTTACCAGCGAGTGGGGTATTAAATTCCAACGATATTTTCAAGTTCTTGATGTCTAGCTTTGCCCTGCTTTTTTGTAAGACATTTAGGTTATGATTCTAGCTTCTTTCAAGTGTATTTCTAATACTCGGTTGGATTTCATCAAAAAAATTCCGAGAAACATCGTAACCGAAAAATCTGGCGACTTTCGGCTGGGTCGAACTTCGAATTTAGCGACTTCCGGTCAAAAAATAAAACCAGGCTCGATTTGCTTACTTACTAGCCATTTCATCGTCTTGTAGATCGATCCGCTATGTCTTTACTGTTTGCTATTCGCCGTCAAAAACCCCGAAAAATCGCTAAATTACTTAATTTTCGCAAAATCTATTCAAAAGCCCGCGCGCGCGCCAAACAAACCTTGCACATTTTCGGCAACCGGGACATACGCTGACACACGCCCATTTTATTAGGCGAGAAACGGAGAAAAAAGGAGGCGGTCCCCGATAAGGGAATGACTCGCACGGCGTCTGCCGACGTTCCAAGCCGTCAGGTCACACCTGGCCTCAATGGCAGTCCTCAATCGCGCTTTGGCCTTTTTAATCCTCCAAATCAGCCCCAGTCCTCGCGTTTCTCTTTCGCAACCCCCATTTGCCAACATCCAAAAACCGTCCTGCACCACCGTGCCCGAAAAACACACAACGCGCGCGCTGCAGACACACATACACGCTCAAATTTGGGCGTTGTTTTGTCACGCGGCTCCGTGGTAGCCAAAAACGCCGGCTACCCCGGCCCTCGGCTGCTCCCCCCATTTTGGGGCTTTCGAAATTGTCTCGGATGTGCCCCCGGCGGCTCTGACTCAACCCCCGGCCTCCCATTCTCATCAGCGGTCACCCGAGCTCTGTCTCTCCATCTCTACGTCTCCACTTCTATCGCTCTCTACCTCCCCCCTCGCTCGATGCCTCCCTCCATGCAGCCCCGGCTCATTCGCCCCACGGTCCCCCGGGCAACCCACCAAACCCCCGGTCTGAATTATGCATTTAGCCCCGCCCGAAGAGGGCAGTTATTTTTCGTGAACAGTTGTGCTTTGGACCCCCTCCTTCGGTTACCCGCTGCAGCCACTCGCGCGCCAATTATTTATACCCGCCACACGCGCATCTATGGCCCTTCCGTAATCGGTGATATGTAAGTCTTGCTGGGAATCGATAAACTAAACCGGGTGCCTCAAGGTCAGTAGCTGTTTTTGAAGCGTTCGAAATCTAAAGTTCAGTAGAAAAGTCTCTAACGCAGGTCTACAACGTTTCCGCGCACTCTAGAGCCACTTTACCAACAAACCGGAGCAAAATGTGAAATTTCAACCACTAATATCGTTTTTTTTGTTAGTTCCAAACCCAGGCTTGAAGTTGGTTAAAAGCCTTGAAAATACCAATCTTTTCCAATATCAACATTCCCAACTCACAAATCCGTACTAATCTGGCAAAATAGTGTTCTTTTTGGTCCAAACCTCCAAACCTTTTTGGTCCAACTTGCGCTACAAAAATAGTCTCTAACCTTCGTACGCTTCCGATTTCCGATATCTACATTGCCAACTTCCGTATCGATCTGCAAACCCCTGACCTTCTCCTTTTTCCTCCCTGACCCAATTCGCACTTTCATCACATCCACTTTCAAACCCCCGCCACCAGGATACCATCCAGAAAAACTTCCCGCCACTTTCCAACCCCATGTTTACGAATCCCCCATCCCGATATTAGTGTTCCGATCCCTTGACCCCGGGCCCATCTGCCGTTGTTTTCATCCACAGGGCTCGCTGGTGCGCTGCCGCTTCTCCCAAACTTTCAAATTGGCCCGCGCACCTCATCCCCCCGTCCTCCCCCCTCCTTTCGGCGGGCATTCAAAAGGCAGCCCGCGCGCGCGCGACCGACCGGGCCCCCCGCTCCTCATTCCTTCTGCGGGAGGGACCGGGCCTATTTCACAACCACCCCCCAAAGGCTCTCCCCCTCATCTCCTAGGGGTCGGCCCAACCAGGGGAGCGGGGATGCTGCTGCTGCCTCTCACCCGGACCGCTCTCCCTCTGCCTCCTCTACCCCTGATACCCCGACCTAGCGGGGGCTGGCCGGCCTTCACTCGCCTTTCTGCTCGAACGCGCTCCCCTCCCCGTCCCCTCCACCCCGACTTAGCCCCCAAATAGTCCCGCGTATCGTCGGGCGTGGCAGCCCCCGGCCCTGTGGCGCCAAAACGCACCCCCCCCCCCATGGGCGCCAAGGGGAAGGGCCCCCGGCGGCCGGTGGGCCCCACCCAGCAGCATCTCAACCCCCCGCCCATGCATATTTGACCCGAGTACCAACCCCCAAAAGTCCCCCTATTGTTGCACTTATCAAATTCTTTGCTCTAACAGCTCGGCCCTGCATCATCAGCTCGAAAAATTCCCTTTTTTTTAATTTGAAAACCCGATTTACCCGCCCGCTGAAGTTGCCCAGATGATGCAAATCAAATCCTTCCCGCTCTAGCAGCTCTCCCTCGCGTTATAGCGTCCAAAAATTACCTAATTTTTCAGAATCCGAAAATTCAGTTTCAGATTTTTCAGAAAAAAACCCCCGAAAATTTAGTCAGTATTTCTAGTTGCTCAAAAAATTCGTTTTATTTGCGGAGCATGAGCAAAATTCGGTCCCAAAATTAGCGATTTTTTGGAATTGGAAACGTGTGTACGCGGCGCTCCACCTTACGCTATTTTATCCAGTGACCCTCCCACCGTAACGCGCGCCTCGTCGACTTTTCTCGAGAGCGTTTTTGATTCGAATTTTCCGCATTTCTCCTCAATTTCTCTCGATTCCATTTTACCGGTGTATCTTTGTTTCTCCTACATATTTTATTACTTTTACTTTTCCAGAAAATGCGTGAAGTCATCTCCATCCACGTCGGTCAGGCCGGAGTCCAGATCGGAAATGCCTGCTGGGAGCTCTACTGTCTGGAGCACGGCATTCAGGTAAAATTTGAGAACCGTTTGTTTTCTTTTTACAAACTTGTTGCCTTTACTAATTTCTTTTTTTTAGCCCGATGGCAAGATGCCGTCCGACCAGAAGTCTGACGACTCCTTCACGACCTTCTTCAGCGAGACCGGTACTGGACGCTACGTCCCCCGGGCCATCATGGTCGATCTGGAGCCCACCGTCGTTGACGAGATCCGAACGGGCACCTACAAGCAGCTCTTCCACCCCGAGCAGATGATCACCGGCAAGGAAGACGCCGCCAACAACTATGCCCGTGGACACTACACCATTGGCAAGGAGATCATCGACCTGGTGATGGATCGCGTTCGCCGGCTCGCCGATAACTGCACTGGACTCCAGGGCTTCCTTATCTTCCACTCCTTCGGAGGAGGTAAATTTTGGCGCATAAGTTTTAATTATTTGCTTAGGAACCGGATCCGGCTTCACTTCCCTTCTTATGGAACGATTGTCTGTTGACTATGGAAAGAAGAGCAAACTCGAATTCTCGATCTACCCCGCACCCCAAGTCTCGACTGCCGTTGTTGAGCCCTACAACAGCATTCTGACGACGCACACAACCCTCGAGCATTCCGATTGCGCCTTCATGGTCGATAACGAGGCCATCTACGACATCTGCAGGCGTAACCTGGACGTTGAGCGCCCAAGCTACACCAACCTCAACCGAATTATCTCTCAGGTACCGTGGTTTTACTTGATAGAAATTTCAGTTTAGGTTGTCTCCTCCATTACGGCTTCCCTGCGCTTCGATGGCGCCCTGAACGTTGATCTCACGGAGTTCCAAACCAATCTCGTGCCTTACCCCCGTATTCACTTCCCTCTGGCCACCTATTCGCCGCTCATCTCCGCCGAGAAGGTAGTTTGGCTTTTTCCAAAATTGAACTTACTTTGTAGGCCTACCACGAGGCTCTCTCGGTTCAAGACATCACGAACATGTGCTTCGAGCCTGCCAACCAGATGGTCAAGTGCGATCCTCGCCACGGAAAGTACATGGCCGTCTGCCTCCTGTACCGCGGAGATGTCGTGCCCAAGGACGTCAATGCCTCGATCGCGTCGATCAAGACCAAGCGCACGATCCAGTTCGTCGACTGGTGCCCTACCGGCTTCAAGGTACTTATTATGATCGTTACTCGAACTCTCCTATAGGTTGGCATCAACTACCAACCACCGACCGTTGTTCCCGGCGGCGACATCGCCAAGGTCCCACGCGCCGTCTGCATGCTGTCCAACACTACCGCCATCGCCGAGGCCTGGGCCCGCCTTGACCACAAGTTCGACTTGATGTACGCGAAGCGTGCCTTCGTGCACTGGTAAGAATTCGTTGCCGTCCCTCTTAAATCGCTCATTTCAGGTATGTCGGCGAGGGCATGGAGGAGGGCGAGTTCAGCGAAGCACGTGAAGATCTGGCTGCCCTGGAGAAGGATTACGAAGAGGTCGCCGTTGACTCGAACGAAGGTGGAGATGGACAAGAAGAATATTAATTTAAACATTTTGTGGCTATAAGTTATTGTCTTAACGTGTCATACATGAAATAAACATTGCGTCTAACAAATTTTGCTCTGAATTTTATTTTTGGTTCAATGCCATACCCATTTCTGGAACCGGAAGCCCATTCAACTTGATCTAACTTAGTTTTAGATGTCCCGTGACGAGCTTGTGCAGAAGGCTAAATTGGCCGAACAGGCCGAGCGTTACGATGATATGGCCGATGCTATGCAGAAGGTCACCGAGCAGGGAGACGAACTGTCCAACGAGGAGCGGAATCTTCTGTCTGTTGCCTACAAGAACGTCGTCGGAGCCCGCCGTTCTTCGTGGCGAGTGATTTCCTCCATCGAACAGAAGAATGCCGACCATTCCGAGAAACGCTCTCAGTTGGCGAAAGCTTACCGCGAGACCATCGAGAAGGAGCTGAGCGATATCTGCACCACAGTCCTCAACCTCCTCGACAAGCACCTTGTCGCCAAGGCCTCATCACCAGAATCGAAGGTCTTCTACCTCAAGATGAAGGGAGATTACTACCGATACCTCGCCGAAGTTGCCCAAGGAGAGGCCCGCTCCGCCGTTGTCGACAAGTCGCAAAACGCCTACCAGGAGGCCCTCGACATTGCCAAGGACAAGATGCAGCCCACGCATCCGATCCGGCTGGGACTTGCCCTGAACTTCTCGGTCTTCTTCTACGAGATCCTGAATGCCCCAGACCGCGCCTGCCAGCTCGCCAAGCAGGCCTTCGATGAGGCCATTGCCGAGCTTGACACCCTCAACGAAGACTCGTACAAGGACTCGACCTTGATCATGCAGCTCCTCCGTGACAACCTGACGTTGTGGACTTCTGACGCAGCTGGAGAAGAAGAGACGAATGAAGATGCCTAAACTTGTTGCCCGAATGATATCTTTTTAAGTGAAACAATAATTTGGAGAATTCCCGGTCCATTTTTATCCTTGCTTTATGGCCATCTTCACCTTTAAAATAAATTTTCAAGCACATCTTGTGTTATTTGCAAGCTAACGATAAATGCATCGCAGTGGTCTATCGTACAGAAAAGCTGGGGGCGTACTTACAGAGTTTCAGCTGAATGCGAACGCTAGTTGTAGACAACGGTGGTCATTCTATCAAATATGGGTTTGCTGATGAGGATTGCCGGTAAATTGCTTGGATTGAGTCGAACAGTCGCTTAGGATCGTCCCAAATGCCATTTTCAAATCGCGGTCGGAGCGGAAACGGGTTTATGTAGCCGACGAATTAGAAGAACTAGAGGATCGATCTGCGTTGTTTTTTTCTGTTCCGCTGGACAAAGGATATCTGGGTATAATGTCTTTATTAAAACGTTATCTGTTGTAGTTAACTGGGATGTACAGCGGCGTATCTGGGAGCATACGTTTCGTGCGATCGATCCCGCCGAGACAAGAATAGCTTTGACTGACCCGCTCTACCTCGTCCCTGCGTTCAAGGATTATAGTGGCGAGCTTCTGTTCGAACATTTCGGCTTCGCAGCGGTCCACAAAAGTTCCGGTAACTACCGATTTTTTTTGTCTAACGTTGTTGCAGCTGCTCGGTGGATCGCGATATCATTGCCTGATCCTCCTAACTTCATCGTCGACTGCGGGCATTCTGCCACTCATCTTGTTCCGCTACATCAACGGGACCTTTTGCGAAGTGGAATTTTGAGGTTGGGTTCCTGCTGAATTCGAAAATTTTCAGGCTTGACATTGGCGGCAAACTTTTGACGAACCAGCTCAAAGAATGGATTTCATACCGGGATTTGGATGTGAGTTGCCAGCTTTTACCGTTATTATCTTATTTATAGATGCGAGAAGACACTTATGTCATTAATGAATGCAAGGAGGATTCGTGTTTTGTTAGTCTCGACTATAACGCGGATATGCGCTTGGCAAAGTAACGATTTTTAAGGTATTCCAGTGTTTTGATTTAGGCTGAAAAATAGCGGAAATACGATTCGCCGCGAATACGTGTTACCGGATTTTCAAGAATTGAAACGAGGCGTGCTGCGTATGCAGACGAGGTGAACCTTTTGGTATTGCATCTTTACGAATGATTTTCCAGGGGCCCTGAACCACAACGCATCAACCTGAACGCTGAACGATTTTCGCTGCCAGAAGCTCTGTTCAGGTTCTTTTTTGTATTGATGATACATTTTTTATAGGCCAAATTACATCGGTATCAATCAACTCGGATTGGCTGATGGTATTTCGGCTTCAATAGATCGTATGCAGCCGACGTTTAACCAAGCAGCGACAAAGCTGATGTCGGCTATGCTTCAAAGCAAGAAAAAGCCGATCGTTTCCGATGAGCCGTACCGTTTCCGATGTCACGTCGTCGGCGGCTCGACGTTGTTCCCGAATTTTACTGCGCGATTGTAATGAACACTTGGTTATCATCACGATCTTTTTAGAACTGCAGAACTGCGCTCGTTACTGCCAACCTATGTTGATGAAGCGGTCGTTGAACGACCAGAGAACCCGATAACCGCGGCTTGGGAAGCAGGAGCCTCGCTCGTAAGCTTATATTTTGAACTTACCATGGGGGTGTTTTTGAGTGATGTTGTAATTTTGCGGTAGAGCTTGAAATTATGAGCCGATCTCATCTTTTAAAAAGTCCGCGAACAACTACGGGCTTGGAGAAAATTTGCTCGGAAGGGATCTATTTTGTCTTTTTTGGCCCTACATAGCAAAACTCCGGACGCATCGAAAACTGCTCCTTGTTAAAGGGCTGCCGACGGCATGTGTCGATCCCCCCTCATCAACAAATTGGCAAATAGCCAACAGGGCAGAGAGCGCGCCCTGGGGAGAGGCGCAGAGACATTTTCTTTCCAGCGCGTGACCGATTGATTATGCCGTCGGCATCCCTTTAACTGAAATTGTTTTGGCTCTTTATGGCCGTACACACATCTGATCGTTTAGGCCCGGCAAGACGCACTACCCGGAGGTTTTCTGACCCGCGCCGAATATCTTGAATACGGAGACGACTATCTCTTTTTCGAAAAGTAAGCTACAATTACAGCCGGATAACTCGTATAGGTTCCTCGAATTCTCCCCCGAGCCTTCCTATGTCGAGGGGCTAGCAAAGAAGTACACGCCGAAGGAAGAAACCGCCCCGGCTCCTTCCGGTGACCCGCAGCAGGCCTCGACCCAATTGCCCCCTCCACCCGTGGCTAGCTAAAACGCGGCCCACCCACCATCCCCTCCATCTGCTCTGTCTGGATAAGCCCCGTTCCATTGCCTGGTCAGCATAAGGCTGCTCAGTCAATTGCAAGTATACGTCCATCTCTCATTTTGAATATGTTTTTCGTATTTCCGATTATCTCACTTGGTGCCCCATTGCTGGTTATAGATCTCGCGTGATAAAGTGTTTGTGAACAGACTATGAGTGGCTCTATTTACTAACAGCGCTATGTGATCGCGAAATTTCGAAAACTATATACTTCTTTTAGCCATCTTTCCCGGCTATTTCATGGTGGTCAAACGCCGTTTTCGAACTCTGATTGTTGGCTGCCAAATTGCTCTATGAAAATAGATTTTCCAGAAAGAGGATGGTGCGTCCCTTAGCCTGCCTCTTCTTCCTGATCTCCATCGCCTATGCGGCAAAGGCTGCCGATGAATGCGAGGTATGCACGACCTTGGAAAAGAGTAAAATATGCTTTTCAGGTATGTGTGAAGGTCTTGGGCGACATCTTGACGAAGGTTCCTGAGGCTGACAAGAGCAACGTTGGTGTTTTTACGAATCATTACTCATTTCGAGTAGATGGATGTGATTGGGCGGATTACACGAGAGCATTGTGCCGAAACGAGACAAAAGGAGAACAAGTTCTGCTTCTACATTGGGGCCCTCCCCGAATCCGCGACGTCGATTATGAATGATGTGAGTTCTTTTTTGACAATTGGCGTTTTAATCGCGGTTCTAGCTGGGGATTGGTCCTGGTTCGTTCGCGGGGGGAGGGTTAATGTCGTGGATTTTTCAATATTAGTTTATTTTTAGTGACTACATCCGCGGGACCCGTTAGAGCAGCAAAAAATATAGCAAAAATTTTAGTTCTAGATCAAAACACAATAATTTAACAAAGATAAAAATAAAATAACCCTGAAGATGGGCGTTGATAAGCTATTTTTCGTGATTTTCGAGATCCTGTTAACGTTATTCGATAGAGTATCAAAGAAATATATTGAGAGTTTTATATACAGCTCAAAATCGTATATTGTAAGATAAGAGAAGCTATTAGCAAAAATGTCCCCCCCCCGCTAACGAACAAGTCCTGGAAATAACTTTCAATTTAGGTAACAAAGCCGCTTTCCTGGTCAATGCCACCGGCGAAGGTTTGCGAGAAGCTGAAGACGAAAGATGCCCAAATTTGCGAGCTGAAGTTTGACAAGCCCATCGACTGGAAGACGATTGACCTGAAGAAGATGCGCGTCAAGGAGCTGAAAAATATCCTCAACGACTGGGGAGAGGTACCTTTTATTTAATTTCTGACACTGTTGTTTTGTAGGTCTGCAAGGGATGCACCGAGAAGAGCGAGTTCATCAAGAAAATTGAGGACCTCAAGTCGAAGTACGTCAAAGAAGAGCTGTAAACCAATATTCATCCATTTTTTGCTTTATTGTTGGGTTGTAATGTCTCGCAATATTGTTCTCATTTTCTGGAGGGTGTCGGGTGATAACTATTCACATTTCGTTGATGTTTCGCCATTTGAAAGTGCATTGTTTTCTGTCCTGTGATATCTTAGGGTTTTGCCTTTTTTGCGTAGGCCACTAATAAATTCTCTACGTATTTTTGTGAGACAGCAAATATGTTTGATCGGCTTTTCTAATACTTGCAGTGACGGCGCCTTGACATGCTAATCTTCGATTGCTTTCAGCCTCCACCGATGCCAAAGCGGGGCGCCAATGGCGGTGAAGGGACCTCATATGATAGCGAGGGGTCGGACCCGAATTCGCCGGGAGAGGAGGACGGGTCGACGTCAAGCAAGAAACGGCGAGTCGTCTTCGACCCCATCCACTTGCCTGGGATACATGGCGTGAACGATATTAACGTCGTGGTGGAACGTGCGCAGCTCACCAAGCTGGCCGAACGCCTAATGCTGAAAAACCGGTTACTGGTCGATGAACAGCGAAAAAATGAGACCCTCCATCTGCGACAAGACCGTGACGACGCAATAATGTGCACGTTGAACCGCTGCTGGAATCAATTGGATGACGAGCTCCGTTCGTTGATCGCGAGGTACGGCGAGGATGAGCCGAAGAAGGAGGAGATGGATATCGAGGAAGTGGATGTCAGTCGTTACTTCCTGTCTGAACTCGTGGAGAAGGATGGTGAGGAAGCAGACGCGCTGTGCGATCGGAGAGTCAATGCCACGCTGAATTTGGTGCAGACCGTGATGCAAAAGTTCCAGTCGTTAGCCGATCAGTATCATTCGTTCTCGAAAAACTTGACACAAGCCTTCGGAAGCGAAGAGGAAAGGCGAAAGACCGCAGCCGTTTCGCTTGTTGATGCGATTAAAGGAGCGGAGGAGCTCTCGCGCTTGACATCCATGAATGCGAAGCTGACGCGGGAGATTGATACTGTCGAGCAAAAGTCCAGGGAAAACGCGTTGGCCATGCGGAAACTGCTAGACGAGGCAAATCTGAAGGACACTAAAATCCAAGAACTGCTGCAACAGCTAGAGGACAAGCAGTTCGAGCTGACGAAGGCCTGGACGCGAGAAGCCAAACTGGAGTATCGGCTTGCTGCTGTTGTCAAGGAGGGCAAGTCGGCGTCCGCTTACACCGCTCGCAGAAAGTGCCAAGACCCCTCGCTCTGGTGAAGGCTTGCGCGACATGGACGACGCGAGTGCTGAGTTGATCATCCAACGTGAACTGGCGGCAAATCGGCTAGAGGAGATCAAGGAGCTGAGTGAACGGGTCAGCAAGCTGGCCTCCGAGAATGAGCAGCTGCAAGCGGCGAGCCTGACCGAAGTCGTTAACACTAACCTCATAATGGAGTCCAAGGAATATCAGCAACTAAAGGCGCACTATTCCGTCCTCTACAGCCTCTATGAGAAAAATCTGCACGATCTCGATATCAGCAACGAGTTGCGGGTTCTTATGGAAAAGAACCAGACGCAGGCCGTCGTCGAATCGGACAAGGAGGACAAAAATGTGATCTTTCGGTTGCGCCAGCAGATCACTGCCCAAGAAAGCGAGCTGTGTCGATGGCAAAACGATTACGAAATGCTGCGCTTGGACTTGGAGCAAAAGCTGGCCGAGAGGGATTCGCAAACGCCAAGCCAGCATGATCTCAAAGTGTTGACAAAGTCGCTGCAGCGTCAAGTCCACAACTACAAGCAGGAGTCCGCAAAGTACAAAAAGAAGTGGAAGGAAGCGGTGGCCAACGTGCAAGACACTATTCGGCAATTGGAAGCCGAGAAAAAGTTCCAAGACCAATGCGTGATAATTCGGATCAACCGTGAGGAGGATGGGTCGTTGCCACTGGAGGCGATGCCCATTCCGGATGGTGTGCCTGAGCTCCAGGAGTATGCTGACCGCCTGAGGGACGAGATCTCAAAAGTCCAATCCGAGATCAAAGATCTGAAGAAGGGCGGGTTATACGAGGACGTCGACAAACTCGTGCCCACCCCCGGGAATACCGATGCGCTTCGGGAATATGTCAATCGGCTACAACAAACGCTGATAAAGCTGCGTGGTCAATACCTGATGGAGAACGAAGACCGTGACATGTACGCAGTCATCCAAGACGAGTTCAAGCTACGTCTGGAGAATCGGCGGCTCGTCGAAACGGTCCGCGCCATTGCTTCTAAGGACTGGGAGGAAAAGACGAAAGTCTATGCCGAGGACTATGAGCGGAAGTTGACGGATCTGGAGGCCCAGAATGAACGTTTGAGGGCGGACTATGAGCACGTAAAGGCTGATGAGCAGACCTTGATGGCCGACATGGATAACACGGGTGCGGCTCTCGAGGATCTGCAGGAGCAAAATATGAGGCTCATCCAGCAGATGAAAGAGAAGGAGGAGCAAAACCTAAAAATGCTCACCGACCGGATCATGGCCACCCAAGTAGAGACGAAACTCAGGGCCGAGCAGGTCTTGCTGGTCGAAAAGGAGAAGGCCCTGAGCAATATGGTGACCGCGCAAGCTCAGGAAGTCCAGAACCTGAAAAGCGCCAGCGGTCTTTGCCCCGAGATATTGCAGGCCAAGGATGAGCAGTATGAGAAAGTCCACCGCCAATTCTTGCTACTCCAGGCCAAGCACATGGACGCCGTCCAAAAGCTGAACGACGAGAAAACGCGTGTGCAAACCCTCAGTCTGCAGATCAAGACCAACATGAACCAGCTGCAGGCCAAGACCGGGGCTTACGAAAAGACGGCCCAGTCGGCGCGCCGGATGCAGGAGGAGCTGGACGTGCTGAAGAAGCGGTTGGAGCGGGCCAAAAAGTACGAGCAGCACGACGGGAACCCGGAGGGCGTCTTACTCGAGGAGATCCGGGAGATGAAGGAGCAGCTGACGTGCCCGTCGTGCAAGACGAATCCGAAGGATGCGCTGCTGACCAAGTGCTTCCACGTGTTCTGTATGAAGTGCATCAAGACCCGGTACGAGACTCGCCGTCGGAAGTGCCCCAAATGCAATGCCGGTTTCGGGGGCAATGACTATCACCGTCTGTATCTCACATAATGATCATCATCCCATTCTGTGTGTATTTCTTGGTTACGTTTCTCTCTGGCTAGATGCCTTTGTCTGTCTTTGTGCATATGTATTATATAACTTATCGCTTTCCAATCCGGTCCATTCGTCGGGGTACGACTGTATGGAAAATTGCAACTTTGTGTCATGCTAAAATTACATCCCGCCTTGACTGTGCTAATCTCTTCATTGTTCTCAGATCTGTGGTTCGGAATCCGATAACAATAAAATTATAGGTAAACGAGCCGAATCGACACTACCTCAGCTGCAACGGGTTCGGGATGTCGTCCGGGCCGATAGTCGAGCGGAATCAAGGCGAGTTTTCTATTTTTTTTTCTAGGATTGCTCCAATTATGAGATTTTGAACATTCTGGTTTGCAGATGCGACGGTCTACGTCGGCGGCTTGGACGAGAAGGTGACTGATTCGATATTGTGGGAGCTGTTCGTGCAAGCTGGCCCTGTTGTTGCCGTAAATATGCCAAAGGATCGTGTAACGGGAAATCATCAGGGGTAAGCTATCCTTTTTTACTTTTTTGATTAGATTTTTTTGTACTTTTGCTCTACTTTTTTTACTTTTATGATTACTTTTTTTAGATTTGGCTTCGTCGAGTTCATGGGCGAAGAGGATGCCGACTATGCGATCAAAATCCTCAACATGATCAAGCTCTACGGAAAGCCGATCAAGGTCAACAAGGCTTCAGCTCACGAAAAGAATATGGATGTGGGCGCCAACATTTTCGTCGGAAATTTGGATCCTGAGGTAAGCATTGATTTTAAATTCCTAGAAAATGATAATTTCGTTTTAACAGCAATTTCCAGGTCGACGAGAAGCTTCTTTTCGACACGTTCAGCGCCTTCGGTGTCATCCTCCAAGTTCCGAAAATTATGCGAGATGGCGAGTCTGGGAACAGCAAGGGCTTTGCGTTCGTCAATTTTGCTTCCTTCGAAGCTTCCGACGCTGCTCTCGAGGCGATGAACGGCCAATTCTTGTGCAATCGGTAAATTTACATTTCTCATTTTTGCAAAAATCGATTTGTAGCTCGATTACCGTTTCCTATGCTTTCAAGAAGGACGCAAAGGGAGAGCGACACGGAACCGCCGCAGAACGTATGCTGGCCCAACAGAAGCCAATGTTCGTGTCCGACAGGCCGAACCAGGTACTTTTTCGCTATATTTCGAAGTAATGGTTTTTTCAGAACTTTGCCGACGCGCCTGGACCAAAGCCGGGGCCGCCGATGATGGCCTTCCCTCCACTTGGTGGCGTTATGCCGCCCATGCCGGCACCGTTTCCACCATTCGGCCTGCCTCCACACGCCACACCGACGCCCATGCCGCCGCCACCTCCTCCGATGCCCCCGACGCCGGGAATGACGCCGCGCCCTCCGCCTCCACCTGGATCTGGTTGGTATTGGTTATTTTTGGGATTTGCTGATTTCGCCAAGTTTTGGGAAACCGTTTTTTCTACAAGTCTATACATTTCTAGTCGTAATAGTCAACATTCTAATAACGTTTCAAATCAAATTCGGCTATATTTCAACGAAAAACGATTAGAAAGACTTTTTATGAAAATGTACAATAATTCGAAGTTTCCACATTTGCTCAAAGGCATTCATCGAATCAACGATTTCTTTTCAGTTCCGCCTCCCCCGCCGCCTGGCTGGGGCGCGATGCCACCGCCTCCACCGCACACACCTGGTGTCGGCCCGACGCCGCCTCCCCCGCCGCCCTCAAGAGGTTCGTTTTGAAGTTCAGAGGTTGAAGCTTTGGCGATAATTTGGATTTCGAAGTTTATCTTTCAAAATCTCACCTTCTTAAATTTCTCTTGTCGAAATCTCGATTTGTGGAAGTTAGTATAACACTTTCGTCAGCTAAAAAGTTCGACAAAAGAAGTTTTCTGAAAATGAAATTCTTCTAAATAGAAAATATATACAATGAAGGTTTGGATAAGGTGTATCTCGACTTATGCGGTTCGGCGTTCTCAGGCAAATCCATTTGAGGTATGCCAATGGGAATGCCACCGATGCCCCCGATGCCACCAGGACCGCCGAGGATGCCGCCACCGCCGCCCGGTGGATTCGGCTACACAGCGATGCCAAACACGATGGGTTCGTTTTTACGCGCTAGGATTGAGGCCGATTTGTCAAAAAATAACCTCTCTTTTTTAGGTGGACCTCCGGGACGGTTTCCGCCTCCCCCGCCACCGCAGTCGAACACTCCAATTCCGCCGCCCCCGCCGCCTTCAGCCCGTCCGCCCATTCCACCACCGCCACCTCAATAGCTTCATGCAACAGGCCTGTACCCGGGTTCGTACGTATTTATTTTACCCCCATTCTTTTCGAAATATCCGCCATCCCCTCCATTGAATTTAGCATACTTTCGACAACCCGTTGTTTGCCCCTGAAAAATGGTCTCAGCGACCTTGCAGCAGTCGCTCCCTACCTTGTTGATTTTGATACGATTCCGGTTGTATAGATTTTTTGAGAGATGACGATACCGGGTCTTGTTATCTCATCAATTTCCTTGAATAAACGTTGATCTTTCTTTGACGGTGCAAATGCATTGCATGCTTTCAGACGACAAATTGTTTTCAGAAACATTTATTGCATCACAATTTACCCATATAATTTGGAAGGCAATGTGTCACAGGTTTTGCTTGGCGAGTTTAGATTAAAAGTTAGAATGAGTAACAGTATGCGAACCCGTCGATTTGACAAAGGCATTACAGTTTAGACATTGGAAGCTGACTTGGGCATCTATTGAGAGGTAGGATAATAGCAGTTGGGTTGATTAATATACAATAAAATTGAGGAAATTAACTAAAAGCTATTTAGTCGCTGTCAAAGAAATGCGACATGTTCAACCCGCTACGCATTCGATTCCACACCGTCGCCGGGCCGCTCGTCGACTGCGCCTTCTCGCTCCAGATGAACGTCATGCACACGTGCAGAATCTCATCTACAGCCCGATCCACGTAGTTACAGTTGAGCGTACTGCGATTGTCGGTTCGGACTTCTTTGAAGAGGACCTGGATATTTTTATTTTATTTAAGCTTTCAACTTGTCTGCCATTAGGGTTACGTTTCCAAAGGCGAACCATTTTTCCTATAAGTCTCATTAAATAAAGCCCTAATATCCTATCCTATAAGCGAGAAAAGTATGTCTGTTTTCTGTTCAGCCGATTTCTCGGCCGCCAGGCCGAATTTCCGGCTGGTATAGCTATATTACAAGTCTTTTTACTAAAATTTAGCGAAATTGTAAGTTGAAGACGATTTGGAAAACTCAGACAAATATTAAAAATTAAAAATTTTGAACCAAAAATCGAAAGTGTTATTTTTAATGAAAATTCATTCTTGCAGTTTTTATGTTTACGAATAGTAAAGACAGTGCAAAAAACTTTTTTGGTTATTCAGATGATTTTCTCGACCCACCTCAACTTCCGGCGTGCGCCCCGGCGCGATAAACTTAACAAGGAACATTTGGTCGATAAAGTTCGGGTTGATGACGACGATGACCTGAAAATCGATTTTTTTGGTCAAAATAGTTCTAGAAACCCACCTTCTTGTACGACGTCTTGTAGATGAACAGCTTGCATTGCTGGGGTCCATAGCGGCACAGTAGATGTCGACAAAGACGGGCGTGGTCCACGTCGGCCAGTAGTTCGTTGAAGTAGGGAATTCTGAGGAGGAGGACTTTTTAGTTAGCTTCAAACGAACCGGTCAGCCAACTTGATGCTCTTGACGAGCGAGCACATCAAGTCAAGCTCTTCGGGGACGGAGGTGTCGTGCTTCGCGTAGTCCATCGGCTTCCAGTGGTCGGCGAGCCGGCTGAAAAGGTGGGGCTTTTTGTTTCCGCTTTTAAAACCAATCGCTTCTAGGTGATAATCGACTACAAAATTTCTCAAAATAGAATATTGAAAAAACTTGCAAAAGATCCATCTAAAAACGTATAAAATGTTTAAATTCGAGATTTGTGTCGTAAGCATTTTCAGTATTTTCTAATCAAATTTTTGCGGTCGTTTCTTTTGCCCGTTGAAATTCTCCAAACACAAAAAGTGCGGCTCTCTGGGTTTCGCTTTAAGATCCTTACTTCCAATCCCGCGTCCAGTTCAACAGGTTCATGATGGCCTTCTTCTGCTCGACGCCGGTACGAGGTGGGAGTTGCACGATCTAAAAACGTCACGTTTTCTTTTCCAGGTATCTATACTTACATTAACCCAGATCTCCTCCACGCGGCATTGCCGCTCGGTGTTCTCGATGATTTCCTGGAGCACGGCCTTGAACTTGTCCATCGAATCTTCGATGCACTAAACATAACGTAAGTTTATTTTGAAAACATAGATTTTTGTGCTATTTTATTAATTATTATTTATAGCTTAATTGCAAAACTTTGTAAACCTATTTAAGAGCAATAACCAACCCGCTGCAACACCTTCTGTTTCTCGCTAACAAAGGTGACGTAGAAAGCGAAATGTTCCTCGGGGATATCCCCGGTGGCTTCTTGGTGACGATGGCGTCTCGAGGGTTTATCGTTGATTTCGGTTTCCTAGAATTTTTCGTTTTAAATACATCGTCATCAATAAAATCGTTTTAAAAAGCATTATTTACCCGCTCGGTTTCCGATTTTGTCTCATCGTCTTCTATCGTCTTGTCATCATCGTCTTCATCGTCGACCAACTCAGCCGGGTCTTTATTTTCATCGTTTTTGTCGACCTCGCGCCCCGGATTCCGGGGTGAATGCGGGAACATGAGCGTTTTTGGCTCGACGTAGGAGTCCGTTTCTGAAGGTTTTGCGTAGAACTTATTTGCTAGAATCTGGCTAAAATTTAAAAAAACCACTGAATTCTGCTTTATAATTACAAGTTTTCTATAGGGTTCTAGGCTCTTGAAAGTTTTTCAAGGATCTGGAAGAAATTCTTTTTCTTTCCTTACCATTGCTCTGCTTTAACAATGGGATGTCGATGGACGGCGTGGCAGACAAAACGCCACCGCTTGAAAATCGTCGTCGCGTATCGTCGTCTCTAAAAACGGGTTTGGATTTGTAAACCTTTCGAGTAAAACCCACTTTTCAGCGAAAGCCGGTATCGGAAGACGTTCGGCCATCGGCGTGGCGACCACCACCATCTCGCCGTCGAGCGGGTCGACGCGTAATGAGGGTACCGGAATGGCTCCCGGGTTTGATGGCGCTGACTCGTGCCTCATTCGGGTGGCTTTTTGGAGCGCGGCCAGGGTGAGGTGCTTGATTGGCTCTAGAAAACGAGAATTAGCTTTTTATGGTTTACTAAATTCTCTTGGCAAAAGTGATGGGAATCGATTTTGCTTACAAATCTGGATAGGCTTATTAGAGTGATAGAAAGTGTTTTAACAGTCTTTTATTGGAGGTAAAAACTGGCGAAAAGGTACAAAGACTGTTCTTTTACGATTAGAAAACCTCGAACCGAACGATTTTTCTCAAATAACCGACTTTTTTTTATACTTTTCTAGGTCGTTAAGAAGCTTAAAAAACTGCTTACCATTCGGCGGAACAATCTGGATGAGATAGACGATGACGAACAGGCTGTGCGAGTTGAATTTGGCCTGCTCGATGTCGTAGAGCAGAGCGCGGACGACGAGACTTTGCGGGGATAGGTCTTCTTGGCAGGCCGAGGAGACGAGCACGTATTCCGTTTGCGGCACGGCTTCGTGGGGCTAAACAAAGGTAAAAATAGTTATATGAAGTTAAAAACTAAGAAAAGAAAATGAAAAAAATTACATTTTGCTTCAGTTTCAGGGCTTTCCAGCCTTGCTCGTGGTGGCTGTCGACAATGTTGCCCCAGGCGCGTTGCCCGCGGATGCTATGGCCCAATTTGTAGGCGAGGCGCTCTGGAAATTGGCGTGCGTATTTATATTTTCATCATATTTCCAACGTTTTAAATTATTTACTTATTTATGCCTATTTTCAGAAAACTGACGGCGCAGCGAGGGAGTAACTACCAAAATTTCAGTATTTTTCCTTAGAATCCACCTATTTCTATCAATAAAGCGACCGTTTCTATATTTTCTTCTTTTCCTAGACGTCGAATTTCGTATTTAGAACGTTTCATTCTAAAAAATGCCAAAATATCGAATTTTCGATGAAAAATTGCCAGTTTTTTTACCAAAACTTCAAAATATTTGACTTTTTCGAAGTCTACTGCATGGTTTTCTTTTTTAAATATGATTAAATTTACTAAAAACTCTATTAAAATACTTACTATTACGTTACTAGGCTTATTCTTTGGAATAACTTTAGAAACTCACCCTCGTAGACACAATTCTGTGCATAGGCCGGCCGACAGCCATAATATTGCAGGAAATCGGCCAAAAACGCGTTGGTGTCGTAGCCGCTTTTGAAGAGCTCCTAAAAGAATCTTTTCAGTCTAATTCTCACTCAAATTACCGTATCCCTGCCGCTTAAAAAATTGGCCAGCATGCGCAGATGGAAATCGTAGGTGAACGAGTGGAAATGGAGGCCGGAGAGGAGCCGGGAGACCGAGTTGGACAGCTCGGCAGAGTGATCTCGGGCCGATTGCGGGACATCCTCCTGTAAAAGGCATTTTTCAAGCTTTAAAAATCGTGGAAATAGATCAAATCCCGTATTTTAAAGCATTGTTTTCGTCAGTTGATCGGGTGTCAAAAAGCGTCCCAGAGGGCGCGCAAAAAAGCCTGGCCCGGCCGGCCCACCCACCCAGCCAAGGTCGTCCAGCCAAGGCTACAAAAGGCCAGCCAAACCGGCCAAAACATCCCAATTTCCGGTCCGCTACTCCTTACGTATCCTAGCTACGAAAGCATGCAACTTTTCGCGTTCGTGGTGTTGGTTGGAACGGCGACAGCTATGATCAGGTGTGTTTTCAAGATTTGACAAAAATCCGCAAGGGTACTGTAAGTTTTTCCAAACCTTCAAATCTGGATTTTTTGAGATTTTGATAAATTTAAAACTAGAGAAACGCGATGGGGAATGACTAGGAAAAAAATGAAACAAAATGAAAAAATGAAAAAATGAAAAACGGAAAACTTGATTTTGGTTTTTCCAAAGTTTCCAAAATTTTAAATTAAATTTTTTTTAACCGGTTGCTGGTACTGTAAGATGCCGAGTTTTCATTAAAAAATTTTCAAAAATAATTTGACGATTCTGAACGACAAAATTCAAAATTGAAAATCTCCGAAATAAAATCCATATTTTTCAGCGGTTACGGCCAGCAAATGCAAAGCTACGGGCAAAACTATGGACAGACGGGCGGATACGGGGGCTCCTCCGGACAGACGATCCAGGGATGGTTCGGAGATGCCCAGCCAGCCGAAGGATGGGCACCCCTTGCCCAAGTCGAGCAGAACGTCGCCCACCCTGTCTTGAACCCCATCTACAGTGCCCCCGGCGGCGCGTCTTTTAGCGGCCAATCCGACTACGGTAGCCAATCCGGCTACAGTACTCCCCAGTCTTACAGTCCGCCGGCCCCATCTGGATACAGCCAGGGTCCCGCCGCGCCTCCCCAGGCAACATTTTCAAGGGGTTCGGCCCCGATTTCGGGGTATTATAGATTTGCGCAGATTCAGAGATTGTGATTTGATTTTGGAGATGCGGGATGTAAGCCTGAGTCTAAGCCTAATCTACGCCTAAGCCTAAGCCTCAGCTAAACCCAAGCAGACCGCCGATCTTTTTATAGTAATTTTTCTACAAACACTGCCATTTTCTTGTCATTTTCACGAGCTTTATATCTTTAAAATATATGTGATTCCTAAATTCCGAACGATTCCTGTGGATTTCTGGCTTCCCAGTTCCTTTAAAACGAGTTTTAGGCAATCGTATAGGGGAATTTCTATGGATTGACAAATTCCTAGGCTCTTCTAAAACTTTTCAGATTTTTTCGTACGTTCCATGGATTTCTGACTTCCCAGCTCATCCTTTTTTCCTAAAAAATTTGCCGCTTTTTGTGTGATTTTCGACCCTTTTCCATCGCGCCCCATTTGCTAAACCGTGACGCAGACACCGTTTGGCCTTGATTTTCGGGATTTTCTAGTGCCACCTATTTTTCCGGGCCCGCCGTCCGATACCAACCGCCTCGTTACGCGGCTGTGTACGGAGTTTCGTGCCGTTGCAATGGGATAAAGAATGATTGATACGGCGAGCTATTGGTTGGCACATTAAATGAAGGAATTGGAGAGACTACGGTACACAATTATTTTGTAAAAAAAGCAAAATGATTAGAAAACCGGCATTTAAAATTTAAATTTAAAAACAAGCCTTGAAAACCAAAAAGACTATTTTCTTTGCAATTTTATTTCTTTCGCGCTGTCTCGCTCTCGCTCTCTCTTCGTCTCTCGCTCGCTCTCGCACTTCCTCGCCCTATCTTTCCCTCTGGCTTTTCCTCTCTGTTTCTCATGCTCATTCTCTTACCCTCTTTCTCACTCTCGTTCTCACTCTCTCGTTCTCTCTCTCTCTCTCTCTCTCTCTCTCTCTCTCTCTTGCTCTCCTTCTCTCATTACCTTTCTTACATTCTCCATGTAATTTGCGGTATAAATAGTAGTTTTACAGGTTTTAATTAACTAAACAAGTTTTCCTCTCAGAAAAACAGACTTGTTTTCCTGATCCTGATTGAAAATGGAAAAGGGGCGGAGAGGGGGGAAAAGCCGAGGCGAATTTGGGCGAACTTCTCCCCCAGGAGGGAGAGAGAGAGACAGAGAGAGAGAGAGCCGGAGCAACAGCTAGCAACAATGGGAACTTATCACCAATACTTTTCCCGAAAAACCTTTTACGAGTATCCCGAGATGCTAAATCCATCCAGGACCCCCAAATCCATCCCATTGTCCTCGTTGGCGATGACTCACGAAATTTGGTGGATCCCATGGAATTTGAGAGAAATTTTCGAGGTTGAGGAAAAGCTTTAAAAGGGCCAGGAGAAGCCAAGGAGGGCTACTTTCTGGTGGAGATGTGGCTGCTACGTGGTTTGGTGGTATTCGGAATATTCACGGCGGCTAATGGATTCCTGTGGAATTTGCTGGCGGGGTTGACTGGAGGTGGAGGAGGTGGACCGTGTTGCGGGTAGGATTTTTTGCATATTTTTAACGATAATATTTTAAACCGAGATCACCTTTAAAAATTTTAAAAAGAAAGTTTTTCTCAGTTGTCTCAGCTTTGGTTTTGTTTTGGGGATCACATTTTGCACCCTTTGACAACGAAAAATTCTTAAGCTAGATCTCCGTAAAATTAAGAAGAGCAAGCGCGCGAGAGAGAGATAGGGAGAGAGAGAGAGAGAGAGAGAGGGAGAGCGAGGGAGAGAGAGAGCGAGAGAGAGATAGCGAGTGAAGGAGAGAGTGAATAAGAGGAAGAGAGAGTGATGGATTTCCCTTTAGCGCCAAATTCAAATCCTTAACCACCCCTTTAGCAGCGCAAATCAAGAATTTCAAATGAATCTCCGCTAGTTTGCCCCCAAACGGGCTTCACCGCCTAAAAAATTCCCCAAAAAAACCCGGCTAGCTGGGCCCGCTACCTGTCGCCATCCCTTTAAACCCGAATTCCTTCCATGCGCCCAAGTACTCGGGCCAATCCCGCAAATCCATCTCTCATCAAGCGTCGCCGGGCAGTAAAAGTGAAAAGCGGCTAGACCTTGGGCGGCGGAAACCGGTTTCCCAATTTCGCTTTGCCTTCTTTCTGTTCCAATTTGCAAACGTGGGGCTTGGCAAGAGATGTTCGGTTCGTGGGTTTTGGAAGATGGCAAACTAAAAAATAGTCCGATTTGTGGACCTTGAACGTAAACAAGTTTTGGAATGGAGTTTGAGGTTTAGCTTGGTTTGGGGGGAGGGGGGTTTGAAAGAAAAATAAGATTCCTCTCTCTCTCTCTCTCTCTCTCTCTCTCTCGCTCTCGCTCTCACTCACTCCCTACCTCTCTCTCCCTCTCTCCCTCTCTCTCCCTCTCTCTCCTTCACTCTCTCTATCTACATCGTAAAAGAGCTCCTCAAGACATCTCAAAATTCACCGAAAATGGTGGGCAATCTGGCAGAAATTTTTAAGCGGAGTTTTACCAAATTTTTGTAATTTCAGGGGCGGAGGCGGCGGAATGGGCCCTCCGATGGGTCCCGGAGGGGATGGATACAGTATGGGACAACCCTACAATGAAATGTACCCCGAACCAATGGGTCCGTACGTCGATGCCCCACCCCCTGGAGCCATGGTGATGCCAGAAGATGATTCCTACACACCACCGTACGTCAAAAATGAAAAACGACTTGGACAAGCTAGCGAAAATCGTTTGGGAAAGGCAGGGTAGCAGAGGTTCTTTGAGGAAAACCAGGGAGGGCTAGCAGAGATTCTTTGGAAATTTGAGAAAGAACGCAGCGATTCTTTGCTAAAATACAGGACAAACTGGCAGAGATTCCTTGAAAATCCAGGGTCAGCTAGCAGAGCTTTTGGAGGAATGGGAAAATACCAAAAACCAATTTTCCAGGATGAGCATGATGATGGAAGAAGGCTATTCCCAACCGAGCTACTCGAGACCAAGATACGCAAAGCCAGGATACGCACGACCGGGCTACAGAAGACCCGGATACGGGATGCCGAGGTATCAGATGCCCGTCAATGCGTATCAATCGGACGCCATGCCACCACCGCCACCACCGCCAGTGAGTAATTTTGGCCTTTAAAGGGACAAGGAAGGCAGGAATTACAACTACGAAAAGTGGGATCAGGCCAATTATGTAAATTAGGAACTTTATCATAACAACGGCCGTCAAATTTTGCTTTTTCCAGCCACCCAGCTACGAGCCGGCACCTACCTACAATCCTCCACCTCCACCGCCGCCGAGCTACGAGCCTGCCCCTCCCCCTCCTCCTCCACCACCACCGGTTCGTTATGCAAATTAGGAAAATATGGAAATTATGCTGCTTCTCAGTTACCTCTAAATTTGCATCAATCTAATTTTCCAGCCGCCGAGCTACGAGCCGGCCCCGACTTACAACCAGCCACCGCCCCCACCGGTAGGAGAGAGGACGTCAAACCCTAAGCCTAAGCCTAAGCTAAGCCTAAGCTAAGCCTAAGCTAAGCCTAAGCTAAGCCTAAGCTAAGCTTAAGCTAAGCCTAAGCTAAGCCTAAGCTAAGCCTAAGCTAAGCGAAGCCTAAGCCAAGCTTAGAATAATTTTTTCAGCCGCCCAGCTACAACCAGCAACCAGAGCCATACCAGCAGCCTGGAGGTTATAGGTAAGGTATTACGGGTTGGAATCAAGGGACAGGGAAGGCTGGGCAAGCAAGCAGAGATTTTTGGGGAATTCGGGTTGCCGAAAATTACTCGGGGGGGGGAGGGGCAAGCTAGCAGAGGTCTTTGAGGAAGCTTCACTACAAACGTAAAATCTAGTCCAGTAAGCTAGCAGATAATCTTGCGGAATTTGGATGAAAACGTGGGCTAAGGAAAGCTAGCAGGGAACCTTGAGGAATATCGATAAAATGCCAAGCCCGGGCATGCTAGCAGAGATCTTTGTGGAATTCCGGGGCCAGCTAGCAAACATCCTTTGAAACTTTTTGCCTTCCCAGTCCCTTTAGAAACGGCCTTTACGAGGCGGACGGGCTCTATCCAGCACCTAGGGCCCGAGCACTCCGCCACCGTGCCAAGACGCTCGCCGCAAAAACCGCCCCTGCCGTGCCAAAAGCGGATATTCCCAACGGGGTTAGTTTTATTAATTTTATCATTAAATTATAGTCGAAATACGAAGATATTTTTTAAATTTTAAACACAAATTTAGCGTTCCCTCATCGCGAAGCAGTAGCCCGCGCTCAATCCATCCCAACTGAACGATATTTGTGGATAATGGAAACGATCTCATTTTAGACGCCATTTTTGGGCCCAATAAATGTCAATGTCAAGGCTGTGGAAAGTACTGTAAAATACCGCAGAAAAAATGGTACTGGACTCTTAGCGGGGGACTCTCTTTGCGGTTTACCGATCGTTGAAATTTGAAAAATCTGAAGAACTTCCTAGGACCCAGAAACCTACCAACGCCTTGAACAGGACGGCCGTCGCCTCCCAGGTGTGCATCTCCAGCACGAAGTAGGGGCTTTGGAAGTGGAGGTGGAGGAGGATGAGGCCTTCCGGGGTTGCTTTGTACAGCCAGACCTGGAAAATCGCATTTTTATAACGATTAAAAAACTTGGATTAGGTTTGGGCTTGGGCTTAGTTTAGGCTTAGCTTAGGCTTCGATTGGGCTTGACTTAGGCTTAGCTTCGGCTTAGCTTAGGTTTAGCTTCGGCTTATCCCTTTAAAGCACCCCCTCCTTACCTCTGGTGGATAAGTGCACTTCTTGTCGTACTGTAGCCGATGTGCCCTCCTCTGTGCCGTGCTAAAATGGCATTTTCAAGGCTACCGTATCCTATAGCTTACACGGTACACGGATTCGTGATGGAAATCGCCTCCAGCCCGTGGATCTTCTTGAGGTACTCGCTGTACTCGGCGACGAGTAGGTAGAGGATCTGAAAAAATGATTTTTAGCTTTAGAAATAGCCAGTTATAAGATAAAAATTTCTATTTAAATACTTTAATATTCCACGGCTCCGGCAGATCTGAGGGTAAAGCCAACGCCTCCAAGTCGTGGTTCGAATAGGCGGATGCGCTAAAAAAAAATGAATTTTTGAGGGAGAATTAGCATATTTCTGGGGTGACTAGGGGAAAGTCTGAAAAAAAGAAAATATTTGTTAGTTAGAAAGCGATAGAGAACAGAAGAGAAGAGGGGGCTCCGGAAAAGCGGAAATCGGGAGGTGAAAACCGGGGAAAAGCCGTTGGTGCGCCGAGCAGCAGAGCCATTCCATGATGCCGGCATTTTGCGGGAAAGCGTTTGCATGCAGGCGGGGTGGGCTGGGCAGGGATACTGTAGCGAGTTACGGTACTTCTTCAAGAAATTTTTTTAATGAATCGACATTTTTGAGGAGCTTTTGCATTAGCGGGGGAGAACAACTTTTTCTTAGGGTCCAAATTTTGTAACATAAATAGAGGGAATTTTTTTACACTGTTTTTAAGAAGTCTTAAACGCAAAAACTTTACGAATTTTTGGGTTAAAAATTAAAATCTCGCTTTTCGACCAAACACAACCGTTTCTTGACCAAAATTTGAATTTTTGCATTTTTAGAGATTTTTGTTTCAAAGAAAGTTAAAGTTTCGTAAAAAAATCATTAAAATTTTTAATGCAATTTTAATAGGCATTTTTGAAGGCAACTCCCCCTCCCCGGTAATGCAAAAGCACCCCAATCTATATGAAAATATGCAATCTCCCGAGTTTCATCATTGATAAATTTTAAATTTGAAATCTATCAGAAAAAGAACCAAAAGATGGATTTTCTATAAACTACAAAACCCTCCAATCCACGCCTACAGTACCCCGGCCGCGCCCACTTTCTTGTGTGGGATACGGTAGCGCGCATTCGGATATTTGCATATACGTGTGTTGCTCGATTTTGCCGGCAATTCCAAACCTCATCGTGCTACTCCGGACTCGTTGCTGATGTCGCATACGACCGCTTCAAAATCGAAATCACGAGATTCACGTTTACGAAAGGCGAAAAATACCGTAGTTTTTCGCGTTTTAAAGGGACCGGGACGTCAAGAAAATGGAATTCGACATGTGAAAAAATTTATACCTAAAAATGTAAAATCCGATGGCTAAAATCTCAAAAATGACAAAATTGCCTTGCCGATCCCTTTAAAACCTTTCGGTATTTTGTACAAAAGACCGACAGACAGACCGACGACGAAAGCCACCAAACGACACTTGATGGAAAGCCGAAAAATTGCGAGAAGTTGAAAGAAACATCAGATTTATATGAATTCCAACCCAAATGCGACAGTCATGCCGACAGCAAAAATCCCGACAACCAAAATACGGACAGCTAGAATCCCGACAGATTCTGGAAGCTTGTTTGGATTCCACTTCCTATTAAGCAAGGAATTTAGCTGTCTTAGTTGTCGGGAACTTGGCTTGTCGGCATTTTGGCTGTCGGCATTTTTCTGTTTTACCAATTTACGTAAATTAGGCCCTGATTACGGTAGAAGTTGCTAATTTTTATAATCCCGTTTTAGTGAGGGTGAATGAATTTAACTAATCTTAACGTATATGATTGGATTTTTAATTGCTACACCCTAAAATTAGCATGTAAATATTTCTAAAATCTTAGTGTTGAAAACAAACCTAAGAGTAAAGCTCCGATTTCGACTTCCGGTCTCTTCATGAGCCAGGGATAAGCCGGAAGCTTTTCGCTCGCCCATTCCAACTGAACGGTTTGAAGCCGAGTGCGGCATCGAAGAACGGAACTGAAAGGAGAGATAGAGAGAGAGAGAGAGAGAGAGAGAGAGAAAGAGAGAGAGAGAGCGAGAGAGAGAGTGAGTGAGAGAGAAATCTTCTTAAAAACCCACCAATTCCTCATCGCTATCGACCAGCTCCAACTCGCCGTTCGCCCGGATGAGGGCCACCTTCTTGCGCCATCCTGGGAAGAGCAGAATTGGGGTCAAGACAAAGTGGATCATCCTCGACGCGTCGATCAGCTGCAGCAGGTTCTCTTCCTGAAAGGAATAAAGTGGTGGCTTAGGCGTAGCTTGGGCTTAGCTTAGGCTTGGCTTAGGATTAGCTTGGGCTTGGCTAGGCTTAGCTTAGGCTTGGCTTAGGCTTGTTCAGGCTTGGCTTAGTCTTGGCTTACCGGCACTTTCAATGCACTATTCGACGCCGCGGCTTCCAGACACTGTTTGTGTGTTTGGTGTAGGGCGTAGTCGGCCTCGACGCGGCTCCACACATCTCCTCGTAGCTGGAAAACACCGAAATATGACAGCCAGGGATATGGCGCAAGATCTTTCGAAAAATACCGACAAATCGAAAAAATCCCGAAAAACACTCTAAAATCGTCAAACGGCGGATCGAATTTCATTTTGCTCGAAACATATAGAAAATGCCGAAACTTGCTGGAAAAATACCGAAAATTGTGAGAAATTCCGAAAAAAAACATCGAACGATCTAGAAAACCCCGACAAAACCTCAAAAATCCTCCACTAACCATGATAAACTGATAGAGCTGATCCTTCCACACACAGCCGAAATATTTCCGGACCAGGAATGCCGTCCGGGCATGCCGGTAGACTCTATCGAGAGTGTCGGCATAGTGCATCCGGATTACGGACGGAGTACGGGAGTGGAACTGAAAAAAAAATAAAGATTATGGAAGCCTCAAGCCAAGAGCCCTGCTGTCACCATCCCTTTAAAGTCCCGAAAAACCTACAGATACATTTCGGCCCTGTCTTCGTTCCCGGGCCACTTCCGGAAGCTCATCGGCCAGCACCTCGTCTGGTTGTCTCCATAGTTGCTCGAAGAATGGGTTGTCAGAGTTCTGAAATGGGGTACGGTAGTGTACGAGAGAGTACGGTATCGTAAGAGTCGCTACAGTTTTGTACTAAACGATACCACACAGTACGCTACAATACGCTGCGCTACGTTACGCAACCATACCATGTTAGAATACGCCACTATGACACGCTGCACTATGATACAGTACGCGCAGATACGCGACGCTACGGGCCGCTACCAGTTACGCTAAGGTGTCGAAAGCTACGCTACGATGCTCTAAGGTGCGTTACGATACAAAACAATACACTGTGATACGTTATGATACGCTACGTTACGCTACGATGGCCTACAACACCCAGGGTGCCCGTCCGCTACGCGACGCTCCGCTACGATACCTTGTCCGACTCCCCCAGATGTTGATATCCCATCTTGTGCATGCCGATCTCCTTGACCAGCCGCATCTTTCCGTTGTGCCAATGCACGAAGCGGGTAATTTGCTGCACGATCTGGCGACCGAGGTCGGGCTTGAAGTTGTACAGGAAGCAGGTCAACTGAAAAATTTCGGCTTCTAAGATGCTGCTCATTCGATAGAGCACAAAATTGTGCCCCGGATAGCATTTGTAAAATTTTTGAAAGGTTACGATTTTCGAGAAAAATTCAGGCAAAATTGGCCTGTAGTTTGCAAAAAGCTTGAGCTTAAGATTAATTTTTCCCGGCTACCGTAACCGGAAACTAGTTTTTGAAAATTGGATCCGATTCAAAAATTTTTCCTCCATCTTTTCCGATACTTTACAAGCTCGTGCTCACCTTCTCCTGCCTGACAATCCCATAAAATAACCGCCGTCTCGGCACGAATGCGCTCCGCTCGTCCCCGCTGAACGAGCGATCGAAGCCGCCAACTAAAGCTGGATTCTAAAAGTCGTCTTGATGACTGTACCCGAATCCCTTGAGGATGGGAGGTAAGGGGCGAACATTTCTCGGGCCCCATCGCGGGCCACATTTTTTAGGACTTCCGGTGGGTCCCCGACCGGCCCCATACCGTAACGCATTGTTTCTTCGGCCACCTGAAAAGGGAGAGCGTGAGAGAAAGTGAGAGACACAGGGAGAGAGACAGGGAGAGAGAGATAGCGATAGATAGAGAGAGGGACAGAGAGTGAGTGAGTCATTTTTCACCTACCTCCTTCACTTGGGCAATAATCAAAAATTCTGGTGGTGTAGCGAGTTCTGGGTCGTAGTCGTAGCCAAAGTCATACTGTAAAAGTTGTATTTTTAAACCTTATTTTGCTTAGGAACCATTAGGCTTTCTTTTCGTCAGTTAAACTTATCGACTTTCGCGCTTCAAAAAATTATAAAATTCCTTAATTTCTAGCTCACCAATAAATCCGCCGATTTTGCGACCGGATTCGTGCGTACAACCTCGTACTTTCCATCATATCGACGTCGTGCGACTAAGACTCTATCCTGAAGTTGCTCCTTCATCGGCACCGATTCCAGAATCGTCATCAGGCGCTCTTGGAGGGGTACGGTACGTCGGGTTTGTTCTTGGAGGACGGTGTCTTCGGAGAGTACCTGGAAGAAGGGGGTGAACTACTGATTTCGAGGCTTCCGAAGCTATAATCTTGCCTTGTCTGACCCTTTAATGGCCAAAAAGCTAGTTAGTTAGCTACTTACCCTTTTATGCGTATCCGGCGCGTCGAATTCGACCTCGGCCTTGAGCAGCGACGGCGTCTGCACCTTGGCCCAGTCGATGATCATCGACCAGTAGTTTTCGGCGCACCGGAGGAAGTCGTCGGAGATGAGCTCCTCGCGCCTGGAAGAGTTCAGGAACTTCAAGGCATCTTTGCGAGAGAGAGAGAGAGAGAGAGAGAGAGAGAGAGAGAGAGAGAGGTAGCCACATCACCAAACCAAAAACTCACAAAATCTCGTCCTTGCTCAACTTGTCCAGCTCCGACCCGAACGACGTGTTCGGCTTGGCGTCGAAGGTGAAGTGGAGCTGCTAGAATTTACGGATTTTGATATCGTAATCCTGGAATACTACTGTATTCCGAAGTGCACCTACTTGCTTCTGATCAATCGTGGATAGCATGTGTTTTTGGGAGGACATCGGGGTGAGAATTTTGCTTGTATTCGGGGTCTGGGCCTCGCTGGAGGAGCGTTGGCGGATGAGGGAGGGACGATGGGACCCTGAAGCGAATAGGTCTCTCTCGCTCTCTCGCTCTCTCTCGCTCTCTCGCTACTCACTTTGGCCAGGCGTCACCAAACTCGCCGTCGGCGGACTCATCGGCAGGTTCTGCTCCAACCCCACGACGACGTCGTTCAGGAGCCCATATTCGGTCAGCACATCGCATAGAGCCTGAATATTGAAAAATGAAAAATGTCTAACCTAAAATAAGATCGAGCACAAGCTTGAGCAAATTCTGAGCATAAGCCTAAGCATAAGTCTATGAAAAAGTCCAATTCTAAGCTAAGCCTAAGCTGAGCCTGAGCATGAGCCTAAGCTCGAGCTTTAGCCTGAGTCTGAGCCTCGGCTTGAGCTTTCCAACTTCTCTAAAACCCGCCATTCTCAAGCACTGTTCAAGCTTATTCTTCAACACGGCGAATCCAACATCTCCAGCCTGCCAGGCAGCGACTTCAAGGTAGGCGCAGGTATCTGGAGAAAAAGTTTATATCTCTCTCACTCTCTCTCTCTCTCTCTCTCTCTCTCTCTCTCTGCATCTACTCACCCTCTCTCTGCCCCGGCTCCTCCACCCTTCTGAAGCTGAGGAGGCTTTTGTAGTGCTCGATCTGCTCGGAAACTGGATCATCCGGCCTCATAAAGGTGGTGTGCGTATTTTTATCCAGTCTTCCATTTGATAGTTCGACAATTTCTCGACGTTCGTTGACAAATCGCATCTCGAGGCAAGCGATTCCTAGAATCGCGCATTAATAGGAGATCAGGGGACAAATTTAGGTTCTGGTTCGTTAGCGGGGGTTCGTCCCCCCCCAGCTAACGCACCAGCTCCCAAATCTACATACCGTTTGTCTTATTTCCTTCCTTGATCGGCCGGACGAAAAGCGAAAATCGAGGCTGGTAGTCGTTGGGGATATAATTGTTTGGGGGTGGAAGGCTTCGGAACGAGGTGTGCTCGGCGTTGGTGCCCGATTCGTCTTTGCAACGGGCTGGGTGGATATCGAGAGTGATCAACTGCTGATGCATGTAGATGTAGATGGCCTGGAAAGGTTGGAGATAGCGGGAGAGAGTGAGAGAGAGAGAGACAAAATTCTTTGAATACTGATGCTTTTTTCACATAATTAGGGCTTTGGATAGCTAGCAGAGATCCTTCAGGAAAGTCTGTTGTGTTCAACCTTTTGTCTCTAGTTCTCTCCTTTACTCACGCTCTCTCGCTCACTGTTGCTCTCTTACTCTTTTTAACTCTCACTCGCTCGCTCTCTCTCTCTCGCTCTCTCTCTCTGTCTCTCTCGCTCTATCATTGCTCTCTCTCTCTCTCTCTCTCTCTCTCACACACACATTCGCTTTAACCTCCACTCACTTGCAAATACCCCGCCAAACAATTCGGAATCCCGAAATAAATCAGCGTCGACGGACTCCGACAGTCCTTCTGAATAAATTGAACATCAGCCGCCTCGAGCCTCGAATGCGCATTCTTCTCCAACATCGTCGACAGATGGTGAAGCGTCGTATTGTCCAGCCGCTTCTGCATTTTGTCGATGAATTCGAGGATGTACTCTTGGCGTGGTTCCCGGACCCCGTGGATTGTCAGAAGCAACGCGTTCTGCTGCTCGAGTTTGGTGTAGGCCTCCCTGGAATTACGTATCGTGATTTATAGCCGAGCTTACGCCTAAGCCTAAGCCAAGCCGGAGCTTAAGCCTAAGCCTAAGCTAAGCCTAAGCTAAGCCTAAGCTAAGCTTCACCCAACCCTAAGCCTAAGCCAAGCCCCATCCTACCTTTTCCAGGGTTTTGGCGCATTTTTCACCGTGTGCGAAACGCTGTCCCGATTGACGTGAAGGATCATGTAGAGCACATTTTCATCCGGGGCACTGAAAATTAAAACTATCTCCTTCTCTATCCCTCGCTCTCTCTCTAGCTCTCTCTTTCTCTCTCTGTCTCTATCTCTCTCTCACTCTCTCACTCTCTCTCGTCCTCTCTCTCTTCCTTACCTCAATATATAAACATTCGTCAAGTTCGAGTTGGCCACTTTGAACGGCTCGAGCTCCCGCTTCAGCGCCTCGACCCCAGAGTTCATGCTCAGGCTCCCCATTCCGGACATGTTGGTCATCCTGCTCTGTCGCACGCGGGGGTGTAGCGTGAACCAGTGCTCGAATTGCACCTCGCATGCAAAGTAGCCAGGGGCATAGTGGAAACGGGCATCTTGTTTTATCGGTAGGTGGCTGGAGGGGTCGACATCGAAATCATCGTCAGAGGCTGCAAATTCAATTTTTAGAGCTAAAATCCCTCAGTGATCTCTGCTAGCTTGCTCTATGGAGTCTTAAGAATCTAAGCTGGCCTGCCCGGCTCAGCGCCGGCTAAAAATCCCCAAGAATATCTGCTAGACGGCCAAGACTAGATAAGATGAGAATCAGTATCCGCAATAAACTCTGCAACACCGCCCTGTCGGTCACTAAATTGGAAAAAGCAAGCGCTTCCAATAGCCTCAAAAATTTCTGCTAGCCGGCCTGAGAGATAGAATAGGCGTAAATTCCTCAAAGATCACTGCTAGCTTGCCTCTGTTGGCGGAAAATCCCTAAGAATCCATGCTAGGTTGCCAAAGTCCGCGAAAGGTGCTAAAACTCCTCAAAGGCCTTTGCTAGTTTGCCAATAACCTAAAAATTGACTTTGAAAACCTACCGTATCCCTTCGTACCAACAAATCGATCGGACTCGGGTGGCGCAAGGAGCAGGAGGTCGACCTTTCGGGTTTGGAGAGTCTGGAAGATATATTTCTTTGGGTTTTACTCTTTCTCTCTCTCGCTCTCTCTATCTCTCCCTGCCTACCTGCATGAGCAGCATCTCCTGATTGAGAACACGAACGGTCTGTTTCACTTTCCTCCATATAAGACTAAAGAGGCGATCGTGCCGGTCTGTCTGACGACGACACAATTGGAAGAGCAGATTCTCCTCCGACACTGTGAGAATTAGCCAGAAGTCCTCGAACGCTTCCGAACGCTCCACGGGACGGCCGTCGCAGTAGAGGGCCGTGCTCGAACTGGGTTTTCTGAAAACATAGTGACTGTAGAGAGAGAAAGAGAGAGAGAGAGAGAGAGAGAGAGAGAGAGAGATCTGCTTACCTTTCCCTGAGCGGTGACACCTGAGCACCTAGCCCGGCTTCCCCGGAAACTTGCCGACTCTTTGACATCTAAAAAGTAGATTTTATGGAATTTTTGCCTTCAGTGGCCCTTGAAAGGGTCTCATTTCCCACGCAAAACACTAGATTTGATTTGAATACGAGCTTTTTCCTTAGAATACCAAAAGTGGTGAAATTCATGATTTTTATGCTATTTTTCACTTCCGGGCCACTTTAGAACCCAAATTTGGCGAAACTGGAAGCTCTCCTGTCTTCCCAGTGCCTTTAAAATGTAAAATCCCAGGTCGTTTTTGCTCTGCGATGACTTTTAAGCCTTAAATCTCGGCTACCTGGTTCATTGTAAAATTCCAATTATGGAAATTTTGAGATTTTCCAATGTTCAAACCCCCTTAAATATGCAAAACGGCAGAATTCGAAGGTTTCTTGACTTCCCTGTCCCTTTAAAACGTCAAATTAAAAAAATTCCAGTTATCTATAGCTTCCCTGCCCCTGCAAAATGATCGTATTTGGTTTCCAGGACCCTCAGAAGACGTCTTTTGGCAAATTTCCGGAAAATTTTGGCTTGCCCGATCCTTTAAAAATTTTCCAATGCCTTGCCAACCCCTTTAAAGCACTCACCGACGCCCTTCGACTCTCATTCCTCGTCCGCTTCTCCGTCTCGTCGAACGGCATACAGTAGAACATCTCATCCCCCACCTTCTTCAGCACACAATTCTCCACGGTAATCCCGTCCAGCCGGGATTTCAGCTTTTTGACGGTATCCGGCAGGTTGATGACCAGTTGCAGGGGTTTGTTTCGCTGGTCGAGACGTCGGTCCGCGCCTCCGGCATCGGCGTATTCAACGTACTCCTTGCTGATGAAGGCCGAGATTCGGCGAAGTTGCTCCAGGGTTACTTCTTGTTTTCGGGCCTCGATGAGGACCATCTAGAATGGGTGGGGTTAGGCTCAGCTTTATCATGGCTTAGACCTGCTTACGCTTAGTCTTAGGCTTAGCTTCGCTTAACTTAGGCTTAGCTTAGGCTTAGCTTAGGTTTAGCTTAGGACTAGCTAGACTTAGCTTCGCTAGTTTGGCTTGGCCTTGGCTTAGCTTTGGTTGAGGCTTAGCCGAGCTTAGCTTGGTATTCGCTGAGCTCAAGCTCACTCATCCTTACCTCCATCTCAATAAGCCGCTCCACATTCTTCAGCAGCTTCTTGATGACCTCCTGAATAGCAGCAGGCAGGGAGTCGCGGAAGGCCAACATTCGGCGCTTCGCGTAGCTCTTCTCGCGCTCTTCCGAGGTGGATATCTACACAAACAGGCAGGTGATGCTCAAGGAAGTTGGTGCTCACCCTGCCGGGGTCTGCCTCATCTTCGATGGGCCATGAGAGAACGTACATTTCCACCCTGACCCTGACGTCTTTCAGCTCGAACGGTTCGGTGGGCTTTTCGGGGCAGTTGTCAATCAATTCTTGGACGCAATAGGGGAGATGTTGGACTGGGAATGAGCTCATCGTGCCTGGAATTAATTTTTCGTTCTTTTTGGCAACTTTTAAGTGACTTTAAAGGCTATTTCGATGCTGTAATCCATTAAGACATACCGGAACTGCCTGCAAGGCGGCCCAAAAGCCAATTTTCATGCCGTAATCAGTGACAGAACCACAAAGTATGAAAACTCACGATCCGGAAACTCGATGGTGCAGTTGAAGAAGACGAACAGCGGGATGTCGGCGTATTTTTTCAGGATTCGACGGCGGATTGGTGGGGCCGAGCCGGCACGCATTAATGACGAGTGCTCCGATTCGTCTGGGGTACGATCGCCACCTAAATACGATGGTATTACGGTATCTAAGATATCTGACGGCGTACTGTATGTTAGTAAAAATTTATAAAACTGACCAACACTAGCCGCTTCTATCGATGTAAATGGCAACGGGGATCTGTCACTTTGAGTGGTGGCTTTACGGTCGCGGCCCTTGCGCTGGTAGATGTAGTAGCCGGGGGTGGAGGGGATTGGCTGGAAATTGAGGGGGTAGCGAGAGAGAGCGAGAGAGCTAGAGAGCGAGAGAAATAGATAGAGAAACATCTTTTACTTACTTTGAAGTTGATGGCAACCGCATTCGCGAACAACGTCTCGAAGTCGGACCCCAGATAGCAGCTTTCCGGAAGCCGAACCCGAAGCTCTGGCGGGAGGTTTTGTATCTAAAAATTAGGTAGAAGCTTAAGCTTAGCTTGGGCTTAGGCAGCCAAATTTCCGGCTGCTCCTCCAACTCACATGCCCGCAGAACTTCTCGAGCGCGTCGGTCACCTTCGGTACCTCGCGCTTCATGTAGTCGCAAATGTTGTCGATCACGAACATTACCGTGCTTTGAGCCACCGGGAAGCCTGGAAAAATATCTCTCTCTCTCTTTCTCTCTCTTTCTCTCTATCTTTCTCTCACTCTCTCTCTCCTCCAAACGTGATACCTTTGTTAATGGCCTGATACATAGCCGTTAGCATCGCTCTTCCGCAAGCCTCATTTCGGACCGATGTTGCGTATTTGGCAAAGCCAGTGGGCCTAAAAAGTTTATGAAATGAAGAGTACGCGATGGTACGGTACTTTACGTCCAATACGATAGCCACAGGACAGAGCGTTATTTTATAAAAAGAAAAATTAAGGTACTTAGTACGCTACGTTACGCTACGCTACTCTATGGTACAAGGGGTATGTTACAGTCCGGACTTTACGCAATGCGGAACATATCGTACACTCGCGTACGTTACAGTATGTTGTTGGGACGTAGTGTATCGTACTATACCGTATCTACAGTACGCCACAAAACCCACTTGTAAAGTCCCTTCTGCAACTCGGAACACCGCGTCGGCCACACGAAATGGGTGGGCGGGTTGAAGGCTGGAAAAAAATTTTATACCTTTTGTAAAGCATTATTTTGCATGCCTTTCTCGTCCTGCCAACTCATCCAGGGCGCATCAAGCGATCGCAGGTCTTCCACGTCCATTTTTGGCTAAAATTCAGCGCTTTAAAGAGGCCGGCAAGGCAAAAAAAAACGGAAATTTTGTCTTGCGGGGCCCCTTTACAACCACAAAAATGACAATTACCTTCTCGTGGCGCGTCGTGAGCCTATAGGCCAGTGTTGGCTCGTCGCAGAGGCAGAAAAGAAGCGGAAGTCCGCCCTGGAGATTTAGGACCTCGGCAGACATTGGCGCTAGCTGAAAGGGGGTGAAAAATTTGTATAAGGATCTTTGAAATAAGTATAAAAATATGTGATACTACTTACGATAGCGATCATGGTCCAAGTGTTGAGACGATGCAAATAGATCCGGGATTTGCTGACCCGCTTCTCTTTATCAGGCTAGAAAAATTGGAAGTTGGAGTGGAGAGAAATAGAGAGGGAGAGAGCGAGAGAGAGAGAAGAGAGCGAGAGAGAGCGGGAGAGAGAGAGAGAGCGAGAGAGCAAGAGTGAACGAGACGGAGAGAGACAGAAAGAGAGCGTGCGAGAGAGCGAGAGAGAGAGCGAGAGAGAGAGAAAGCCATGTTTTGTAATTTTCTCACCACATCCATCACCCGATCCCATAGTTCTGAATCCTCTACGTCGATGTAGCAGTCAGTGAATTCTAAAAATACTATGATTACCTGGGAATAGTAAATAATAATAGCAGCTAAAAACGATAAAACAGATAGATTCTCGAATCGTATGTTTTTATATTTTAAATTCGCACCTTTTAATTCAGCGAGAGTAGCGTCGAGTAGCAACTGCATACGATTTTCATCACGTTGCGGAGCCCCCGGGTAATCTGAAGGAAATTTTGCTGAAAATTTATGTTGTGCAAAACTGCGCTTATTCCCGGAACTTGCAAATTTACAATTGCCGATTTTACAAAATTTAACGGTGCATCTGAAGTATCGTTCTTCGGTTTTTGGATGTTTAGAAAACTATACTTTCGTTAATTCAGTTGAAGCTCACTTACAAAGTCCATTTGCAATTCAATGATTTTTGTGCCGCTGATCTCAGTTTTAAATTTCCCGATTTGTCCACTTTTTTCACGATTTTTGCCATTTTTTCAAATCGTTCAGAATTTTTCGGTATTTTTCACCCCCCTCCCCGCTACCCTAATTTGCATCCCGGCTGTACGACAGCGCCGCGAACGAGGCCCTGAATCGACCGTGAGAACAGGGACGCCCGCGGCAAATTTATGGGCGATTTTGGAACGGTGTTTCCACACCCGATGCCCTGCACAATTCATACATATGGATTTTGGGAACGGGCGAGGGGTACGGTAACCCATTCGAGCACACCTAGCTTGGGCTTGGGTTAGGCTTAGACTTAGGCTTGGCTTAGGTTTGGGCTTAGGCCAAGGTTTAGGTTTTGTCCAAGCTTAGTATTGTGCTTACAACCGCACCATTTTGGTCTTTCACCCCTTTGATTACGGTCTCTATTTCCGTAGCGTTCCAGTTTCCATCACAATCCAATGGCATATCGGGTTCCCCCTATCCGCTCCCCAATTCGATTATCCACATAATAAACAATTTGGGGGGAAGCGGGAAGTGCTGCCATATTCCCTCCCCCCCCCCCCCCGATCGGTCTGACCGGCCATTGATACCCCGGGCAAATAAACCAGCCTGCCCCCCGTCCGTACCACTGAATGGCTCCCGAAACCCCCATTCAAATCAATATTTATGAGCACCCATGGAAATTGTGCAGTTGCGTACACGCGCTAACAGGGAACAGGGGCAATGTCGAGAACCGAAATCTCAACCAAAAAATATCGACAAGTGAAAATGCCGACAGTCGAAATCCTGAGAGGCAGAATCCCGACAGGTCGAAATCTCGACATGCAATGCAAAGTAGCGGTTTAGAAGGACGTGCATTCAAACTAGCGTCTAGAAGATGTCGGGATTTCTGCCGGCATTTCAGCTGTCGGGAATATCCCTGGATTTTGGCTGTCGGTATTCTGGCTGTCGAGGCTAATTCGGGATTTTGGCTCCCGGGATTTTGGCTGTCGGGATTATGTGGATTTAAATGTCGGCATTTTAGCTGTCGGGGCTGCGACTGTCGGTATTTTGGCTGGAATTCGCGCTACCAATACCGTACCATCCTCAAATAGCGGCATTAATAGCAGCCGCTTCTCGGCCGTCTCCAACAGGTCGCCAAGCGAGAAGGGAGAGACTGCAACCGCGACGCAACCGGATAACATCTGGGCCGGAGGTTCCTTGCCCCGTGAAGTTGTGTGCACCTGGAATTGGGTTAAGGGGTACCAACATTTTAGCCAATTTTAAAGATTGCTGATCGATTGTACCGTTTTTCCGGTGGTGTTAAAGGGATCATCCCACCTAAATTTTCCTGCGCATGGCTTACGCCATCGAACAAAAAATAAGAGCGGACTTTTTCAAAAAGTTTTCTTAATCTCTGCGTATTTGAATCGTCGAAGGCTGGCTAGCAACGACTCTTTAGGAATTGGCACTGTGCTGGCGTTATTACCAAAATGGGACGCTTTTCTCGTCTAACCGATCGGATTCCGGAAACAACGCTTACAGCAAGCGTTTACTTTGTAGAGTCTAGCAGAGGACTTTGAGGAAATCTGCTCCGAACTCCCTTTCAAAGACCAAGCTGTGGCCAACCAGCAATGATCCCTTAGGCAGCTAACGCTTTAAACCTTAAAATTACAGGCCCAGAGTAGAAAAATTTCATTTAAAAATCCAATAAGGTCTTTTTTTATTGATTAGACTGAGACTTTTTCACAATTCCGGACTAACGAATTCCAAAATTTGCTGTGCCTTTGAGGCCCAGAAATTATCCACCAAGGGGCAAGCTAGCAGCGATTCCCTAGGAACCTTACCGTGGCCGCTCCTCCATTATTCTTGTGGCAATGGTCACACCATTTGATCAGCTGGTCCAGGGTGAATAGTGCGGATACCAGATCGTCGTCGCGAGAGCTTGACGGCCGTTCCTGTTTAGATTTACATATCGTAATCAATAAAAACGATGTATTCCATTTGATTCCTCTGTACGGAGGTACGGTACATTTCCGGCGGGGCCTTTAAGTGGAGGTGAGAATCTCAACGGCCAGTGTGAATCTATGGGGTTGAGAAATTCCGAGCTCCACCTAAAGGCCCCAATCCGAGACGGGGGGCGGTCACTTGGTGTAAGGGGTAGTGGAACGTAGCGTAAAATTGGGTAGCGTAGCGTAACGTATCGTATTTATTAGGGTAGCATATCGTAGCATAGTGTAAGGGTAATGTAACGTAGTCTAGTATAACCGCAGCGTAATGTAACGTGACGTGTAACGTAACGCATAGCGTAAAGAGTAGCGTCGTGTAGCGTACGAAAATGTAAGAAATACCGTCATGGAAGCCTGACGTAAAGAGTAGCTTAACGTAATTTTTTCCTAACGTAGTATTAAAACCGTAGCGTAACGTAGCGTACTGCAATGTTCAAAGTATCGTAGCGTAGCCTAGGGTAGTGTAACCTAGGTAGTTTGGAGTATCGTAGCGGAATAAATATCCGGTTAGGGATGCTGTAGCTTACTATTAGAATTAGCGTAAAAGGTAGCGTAGCGTAGCGGAATCGTAACTTAGGCTCGACTTACGGTAACCGGGGCAAGGGATCAACTTTAAAAATGTCCGCAGGGGGAGTCTCAGCTGGAAGCAGAGATCTGGGCTGCATGTACTGGTCAGCTGAGATCCGGGCTTCCCACTGAGACGCCCGGGGCGGCAGGTGGAAAATTGGGAAATGGGGAGCAAGAGCTAATGAGGGAGCTTGAGCTTTAACTTAGGCTTGGGCTTACTTTTAGGCTTAGGCCGAGCTTAAGCGTAGGCTTAGGCTTAAGCAGCTGGGCACAAGCTTAGGTTTTGGCCTAGGTTTAGGCCTATGCTTCGGCTTCGGCTTCGGCTTTGGCCTAGGCTTAGCTTAGCGCCAAAACCAGGCCAGGCTAGCAGAGACCATTAACATTTTCCTCACTTCAGCCAGACCCAAAATTAGGTGAGAATTTCCCGGTAAATATGAGCTAACCAGGGACCGGAGGTTGTTACGAAAAACTGACCCCCTGCCCCCGTTATCAGCCCCGCAAAACAGTTTAGGCTAATTTTCCAGGACAAACCGAAGAGCATCTGACCCCTTTGCAGTCGATTATCTAATCGGGGCCGACAGAAATTGTGTGCGACTTGCGGAACTTTAAGAAAATCGGAAAACTGCTAATAAAAGGATTCTAAAAAAGGGAACAACTTTTAAAACAAGTCCGTGAAAAGAAATAAGATTCAAGCTTCAGAAATTGCGTTGTTTGGGCTTTAAAGGGACGCGGATTCACGGATGATGCGCGCTCGCGTTGCATCTCTGCGTCTGTACATCTCTACCCCTCTCTCTGTCTCTCTCTCGCTCTGTCTCTCTCTTTCTCTTTCTCTTTCTTTTCCCCCCTCACTTTCTCTCTTTCACTCTCTCACGGGTCCTATCTTGCTTTAAAGGGACTTGGAAGGCCGATCCTGCTCTGGATTTAGCTTTATTATGACTTAACGGTCCCTTTAAAACGTGAAAGGTTTGGCTTTAAGATTAGCTTAGGCTTGAGAATCGAAATTGGTATATAGGCTTCGTGCTGGTTTAGGTGGGGCTTAGGCTTAACCTAGGATTAGGCTTAGGTTTAGGCTTGGCTTAGACTTTGGCTTCGACTTAGGTTTAGGAAAGGTTTGGGTTTCAACTTTGGTTTAGAAGCTGAATCTAGCTAGCAGGATTGAACGCTTTGGGTGTTCAGAACGGGACCTGAACAAATATACAGCCGGGGCAAGCCGCGAGAATAGAAGCCGCGGGAGGTGAATATTAACAAGGAGGGTCCCGGCACGAACGGGGCACAGAGGGGAATGGGCATATCGACTATCGGCTGTCCAGCCCCCTCTGTATTGCCACTGTATGAAAAGCTTTCAGCCGCCCGAAAGCACCGCCCTCCCCCTGGCCGACCCGGGCACGCAGCTTTGCCCAGCCCATCCACCCACACCCACACCCACACATATACACATCGATGACAACGACGCATCGATCCTATCGACGGGTTGCGGAATCGTACAGTTATGGAATTCCGGATAAGCCAGGATTTTTGAGAAATTCGGGGTTTCGGGCGATCTAGCAGGGACTACTGAGGAACTGGCCTGAGCCTTATGTCTTACCTACTGTTTTTTGTTGCATCCGCATAACGTATTGATCCTATCGACGCGTTGCGGAATCGTACCGTTACGGAATTCGGGATAGACTAGCGGAGATCATTTGGGAATTAGGACTCTAGGGTGATCTAGCAGAGATCATTTTAGATCAGATGATCATTGTGGATTGAGAATTAAGACACAGGGTTCCGGACACCGGCAGCTAGTAGAAACTTGCGGTACCGGAAATCCGGCCCACCGGAAGCCAAACAATGACAATTCCTTTCAACATTTCCGCTTGCGGACTTATCTATCTTGCTTTGCCTTCAGAAAAGGATCATTCCAGGGCCAGACAGGTGACCTGACCATTCGTCCTTATCAATGCCAATTACTCACACAAACGGCGTGGAGCCGGATCGTGTTTTAACCTGGCGTGGCGGCGTGGTTTAGCCTAAGACCCACCTGAAAATCGATGCCTGAGAGCCAAGACCTAACAAGACCATGAGCTTCTGACTCAACCCTAACCTGAAACAAGCCAAGTCCCAGAAACTAACAAGGTAACCAATTCCCAAAAGTTCTTTCCTAGCTTGCTCCTAAAGCCCAAAATTAGCAACAGCCGGTGAACAGCGATCGATAGACTATTTTTTGGACTTTTAAGACGGAAAAGAAACGGATTTTTGAAATTTGTGTCGGTCTTCTAAAGTATTTTTTACATATTTATAAAGCTTTTAAGAAACCTGGACAAAAATTCCGGGAATTTGAATACTAGCAAAATTCGCAGAAATAAATAGAGCCGTTGGACAAATCATGGATGTAATTTGCGAGCTCGAGAAAGTGGGCGGAGCCCTGAAAAGGGGCGGAGTTTCAGCGAGTCCAGAACAATCGAAAAGGCCGAAAAGCCGAGATATGGTTTTTTGACCGTTGTTTGGAGAAAAAGACGGAAAAAAACCGGATTTTTGAGGCTATCATTGATGCGCCAAGTGACCGTGAACCGGAAATGTACCGTACTGGTTGTATTTTGTAATGTTTGCGACGTGAGTAAAGCGGAAACTTACGTAATCGTCATCGCTCATCGGCTCGCTCCAGTACTCGCCGACCAACTGAAAAATTAGCGTATTTCTGACTACGGTGGCTGGGGGCACCTGATAGGTGGCCGGCTCCTGGATTCGACGCCTTGACTTTGGAGGCGCGTCCGGCTCGAAGACGATACCGTAGTCCTCCTTGTCCTGCGCATTTTCGGTTGTGCGGCTGAAACGATAGTGTCACTCGAGATTTAGTCGTTGCGCGAAGCCTAAGTTACGCAAAGCTAGGCCTCAGCTAAGCCTAAGCTAAGCCGAAGCTAAGCCTAAGCGAAGCCTAAGCTAAGCCTAAGCCTAACCTAAGCTCAAGCTAGGTCCAAGTCTAACCTAACCTCAAGCTAAGTCTAAGCTAAGCTAGCCTAAGCCTAAGTTAAGCCTAACAAGCTTGTTAGCCTTGTAAGCCCAGCCAAACCAAGTCTAAGCCAAAGTCTGGATGAGCCAGCTAGCTTGACTTCCTTAGGAATACTTTAGAGCATCAACAGTCACGGGACAGGCTAGCAGAGATTCTTTAGGAAAAAACCCGGCCAACTGCTTGGTTTTAGCCTAATTTGCAACTCGCCGATTTTCCTCTTAATTCCACCCATTTTCCAAGAAAACCCCGAAGACCGTATGTCGAATCATAATTCCTTATCTTTACGCCACGCCCCCGGTTTTATCGTTGTCATTTCGTAAGCAGGGGTCGAGGTTGGGTTAGCTGAACGGAATTCTGCGGTGACCATGACGCTGATTTGGGCACACCCTGCTCAAAAGGCCATACTTCTCTCTCTCTCTCTCTCTCTCTCTCTCGCCTTCAACAATTTTTCTCGACTTGCAAGCGGCTTCAATTGAGGACAAATTTCCCAGGCCGTTCCCTCGATCCCATAGATGACCCGATAGATGCGGCCGCAAATTGTCCGGGGGCGAGACAAGATCTTTGAGGAAGATAAGAAGGAAGGGGCTAGACGATGACCCGGGAAATGGCATCCCGCGATGAATTACAGCCCTAAGAATCCCATAAATTGTTGATTCCTAAGGAATCTCTGCTAGCTTGCTTATAGGAAAACTTGCTGGCCGCTCCTTTTCCTAAAGAATAACCGCTGGCTCGCCGTCAGGAAATAATGTAGCGGCCAGCGAGCGTAGGGCGAGAGAAAGAGACAGAGAGAGAGAGAGAGAGAGAGAGAGAGAGCAAGTGAGAGAGAGTAGAGAGAGCGCGAGAGCGAGAGATGGAAAGGTGAAGAGAGCCACAGAAAGGTATAGCGAAAAACAGATCTATGGAAAGGCGTAGAGAGAGAGAGAGAGAGAGAGAGAGATAGAGAGCAAGAGTGGATGAGAGAGAGAGAGATCCTCACCAAGTAGACGGTAGCCGATTCCTATTCATCTTGAAGGGCAGATAGAGGTCCTGGGGCGGGAAGTAGACGTACTGCTCGAGAGCGAATCCAGTCTCGTTTACAACCTAAAAAAAAAAAAAACTACAAGATTAAAGTATCGCAGTCGTAGAAAACTGCCAAAAATCGCATTGCTGAAGCCATACCTGTCTACACAATCCAACGATCCCGTTCTCCGCCCACGCAATGTTGAAGCCCTCGCGGAGACGGCGGCTGAAAATATGCTTGTGTATGCGAATAAAAGTAATTTAAAAAACTACAGTAGTCTGGCAGCAAATACGATATTTTCCAAACGACAGTAATACCTAAAAACTGACTAAAGTATCGTGTGCAGCATAAACGTCGCGTGATCACGGCTGCTCCCGAGGATCACGTCTTTCTCGAAGATTGAGGGTAGATTCCAGATTCGACGGCTGAAAGGGAGTGAGTTAAGCTGATCCTTAGCTAAGCCCAAGCTTAAGTCGACGCCTAGCCTAAGCCCAAGCCTAGGCCTACTCCTAAGCTGAAGCCTGAGCCAAAACAGGCCTAAGCTATAAGCCTAAGTCTAAGCCAAGCCTAAGCCTGAGCCTGAGTCTAAGCCTAAGCTAAGCCTGACCTTCATCCCCTCACTCACCGGCAATTCAAGTATTTTGCCAACGAATTGTGGAGCACCAGATTACGCACGTCCTCGCCGCGATCAATTTCATCACCCAGGCGAACCATGGTGCGCAGATTTAGGGGAACGTTACGGTAGCGGACGAGGATCCGCTCTACCGGGCGTCGGACCACGACTAGGGCATCAGCGTCCTACAAGTTTTGTATTGGTTTAACTATTTTTCATTTTTAGGTTTATTCTGATTTTTAATGATCTTTATTTGAACTGACCACCGGGTGGCTGGCATCGCTGGATTTTGAGGTGTGGCGTAGACGGAGTTGGATTAGCTTTCGCCGGAAGTCGTCTGCTATCTAAAAAAGAAAGTGAAGAATGAGCGAGAGAGAGACAGAGAGAGACAGAGAGAGCGAGACAGAGAGAGAGCGGGTGAGAGAGAGAAACAGAGATCAACGCACCAATCTCCGATCACTACTGCTTATCCCTCCCAAAAACGCCATCTTGATCGTGACGGCCGGCGGGGCAGAGCAGATCCGAATCATGTAGAAGTACTTTGGCACCTCGGGATCATCCCTAAAACCCACCTCTTCTACAGTAACCCCCGGATACCGTACCCATAAATAAATTTGACATATGCCAATTGGTGGAGCAGACAGAAGGACGTCTCGTCTCGTAAGAGCTCGTGCAAATGGTTGTTCGCCTCCTCGCAGGTGATCTGAAAAATGTAATTCATTTTAAATCAATTAAATTTTACTGGATGGTTATTTTACTCAACGTTAAAGGGCCTATGAAGTCAAAAACCCCGACCTCGCTAGCCAGATTCTCGCGGAAAATATCGATCGGAACCTCATCTACGCGAAGGAGTAGGCGCTCACAGTGGGAATGAACCCATTTTTGCCTGAAAACGCTAATTAGCAGGGTCGTTCTTTTAAATAAAACAATTTGAGAGAGAAGAGAGAAAAAGAGAAATAGAGATAGCGAGGTAGAGCAAGCGAGAGAGAGCGAGAGAGAGCGAATGTGCGATAGAGAGAGCGAAAATTGCTAAAAACGAAAAGCTAAAAAGGACATTTATATACCTACCATACTCCTTCATCCAAATTGCAAAGCACCTTCCAGAACTCTACAAACGTCATCGTGTGCTGGTCGCCTCGCCTAGAAATACTTGATTTTTTTTTGGGATCAACTACCGTCAGACACGGGGTCGGTACGGCCGGTACGGTACGGTACGGTCGGTACGGCCATCTGGTCATTTTTAGGACGGACCAGCCATATACGGTAGCTGTTTCACATACGGTAAAACAAGGGGGAAGATTTTTTAGAAATAGCAAAACCTACAATCGGCCCGTCCTTTGGTCTTTCGGGCTAAAATAGCATTTGTTGTGGGTTACCGTAATTTCCCGGCTAAACTACTGTGCTTGCGAGATTTTGCATTCTTATAGAACAGTCCAATCGGGCCACAATTTTCAGATTTCCCTGTTTTCTTCCGTATTCCTGGCCTACTAAAGTGCATTTTGGAAAACGTACGGCATCTCGACAACAAATCTGCGTCCACGATCGATCAACCGGAAGAGCGAGTAGCGTGAGGAGACGCCGAACGGAATCGTGTAGTATTGGGGAGAAGCATTGAAGGAGTGGAGGTGGAGGAGGAGACGATCGGCTTCGATTAGACTGAAAAATATGATTGGAGAGAGAGAGAGAGAGAGAGAGAGAGAGAGAGAGAGATAACAAGAAAGATAGAGAAGTTGACCTACCTATCCAGCGTCCTCCTAAACACCTTGATCCCCTTCTGCCGGGTCATATCCACAAAATCTCCATCCTCGGTCAAAATGTCCCTCATCACATGGAACGGCGCCAGAATCTCGATTTCGACCAGGATATTTTCACTAGAAAATTTCTTATAGTTAAGCATAGGCTAAATAACGTTAAAATTCGTTAAGTTTAAACCGTTGGCTCCGATCCAGGCGGCAGCTACCAACAATCATGTAGTCGATGAAGACGGATGGGCGGAAGGGGAGGGAGAGGGTCACTCGGATTGCACCTGGAATTTTGAAGTAGAAGGTGTCCTTTCTGTCTTTCTCGCTGACTCTCTCTCTCTCTCTCTCTCTCTCTCTCTCTCGCTTTCTCTCTCTCTCCCTCCTGCTCACCATCCTCCTCCCGGTTCGTGCTCTTCAACGTATACCCCTCCCGTAGTCGCACGTACAGTAATTCTGGCAGTGTCGTGTTATAAGATAGCCGAAGGAAGGTATGTCGAAGAGAGTCTCTAAAATTACAAGATCATCAGCCCCTGAGCATCAACCTACTCTTGATAGAGTTTCGCGAATTCCGGGTTGATCTTGTTGGCCATGTTACGGATGTGCTGGTTTTCCTGAAAAAACTCGCTACTTTGAGGTTGAAAATAGCCATCGATCCCTCTCCATCTATCTCTCTCTCTCTCTCTCTCTCTCTCTATATCTCTCTCTCTGTCATTCTCGCTCTCCTTCTACCTGTAGCGCGTTCTGGAAGCACCAGCACAGCAACGCTCGGTGGAAAGGGTTCATCCGGCCCGGCTGTGCTCCAGCTGAGACTCCTGGTGGTATCTAAAAAACGTCGTAAAAATTCCTCAAGGATCTTTGCTAGCTTGCCATTTTAAAAGTACTTGGTAGGCCGAAACTCGATTCGAAGAATTTTTAGCAAGATGTTCTATCGTTTTAGACCAGTTTTTTTTATAAAAAGCTTCGTTTCTACGGGATCAACCGCCTCTAGACGTACCTCTTCCGATGGCCTCCTCCCAACGCTCCCTCCAGAAGCCATCCTCCCGGCTTTTCCCTCCTCTTCTTCGCGATCCTGACGCAGCGACAAAACTCGTCGGGCTGGGGAATTTGAGTTCTGGATTGAAGCTGGTCCAAGTCGACGCAGCTCGGGGTCTTGGTCGTCTAAAAAAGCGTAGCTTACCATGAGCGTTGGCTTGCCTTAGGCTTGGCTTAGGCTTAGCTTAGGCATGGCTTTCGTTTGGCTTAGCTTAGAACTAGGCTTACCTAGACAACAGGTACAATTTGGCAGAAATGTTCCAAACGTGGCCATGGCCAGGAAGTGGAACAGCTCGGCGGAGGAGACGTGGCCGAAGACGGTTCCGCGAAGGCGCCGCCGTTGATCTGAAAGGAGATGATCAAGACAGCTTAAGAATGAAGCGTGTGTTTTAAGCTGGCTTGACATGCCTAATAAGCAGACAGGTCGTTTAAGCTTGGCCTATAAACCCAGCCAGCTTCTTAAGCTTCCGCAGTAGGCTTGGGCGCGAAGCCAGCCTGTCAAGCTTAAGAGCTTACCTGAATAAAGGAGCAGGATATCGTATAACTCCTGAGCTGCGTCAACAGCTGCTGAAGCGCAATCGCATCCGGCATTCCGCAAACGGCATCAGTGATGATGACAATGTCTCAAAGATTGGGGTATTCCAATAGGCACCAAATGACGCACTGCTCTGTGTATTTTCGGGTAGCATCTGGACGGCCACCAGCCCTAGACGGAGCATGAAGATCAGGGCCCACTCCGGCTTGACATAGCCGTCACAGACGTAATCGCAGCTGCCGTCACAGCCACCGCACTCTCGCGAGCATTTCCTGAAAGGTGATATTCCCGTAGTGTTGCGTCGCGCGGAGCGTAGTATACAGGGTGAGGCATATATATGGCAACACTTTCTCGGGTCTCTCAAAAAATGGAGAAAGCTGGCTGGGCTTCAATAATTTGCTGAAATCTAGCCACGAGTGTCCTGTAACCACTCTTAAAATATTAGAACGCAGCAACGCTAAAAACTTTTGTTCTGAAGCAAAAACTGGGTGTCGTAAGGGTGGTGCTGGCACGGAACCCCTTGGAAGCCAATTTCAGCATGGCTCAGAAACGTCTTTTTGGGCATGAATAACCCCTAAAAATATGTGTACCACCTAGTATTGACAGATAAAGGTAATTAAAACAACTAATTTCCTTTAAGTAGGCAGAAATTTTAGAATTGTTCTCGGCTGGTCCCAAAACTCATAGTAAAAAAAGTAAAACAGCCTTTTTTATCTTTAATAGCTAAATTGCTTGGTTTCAGCAACCGGAATTGGTTCAATCCGATGCGTAAAATGTAAAAAATTGCTTAAATAAGACAATACAGTTGGCAGGCATTTGATAATTCATTTTTAGTGGTCAACATATGGGTGGTGAGGGGTGGGCAGGCCCGTAGGAGGGGGGGCCCAGGGGGCCCTGGGCCCCCCCCGAAATCGGTCGAGGTCTGAAAAATTCATAAGGGGGGACCCTTATGATTTTTAGTTACAAAAATTTTTCTGCCTGCGGCGCTGTTTATTACTGTTTTTCTAACAGTTTTTGCTTCTTTGAAGCCTTTTTTTCAACATTTTTTGCCTGCGGCGCTGGTTTTTCATTGGTGAATCAATTGTTCATAGAAAATTTTCGCCTGCGGCGCGTTTTCTGCCTTGTTTTCCACGAATTTGAGTGTAGCGAACGCCTTTTGCGATTTTTTTGCCTGCGGCGCTATTATTGCGCGATTTTCGGTTTTTTAAAAAGTGGCGACCGGGGGGGAGGTCGCCAAAATTTTTGGGCCCCCCCCGAAATTTCGGTTCCGCTACGGGCCTGGGGGTGGGTAAGCGCGCGTTTTTTGAATATAGCAAAATTCCCTCGACAGTTTCCGACTAACAGACTTTTGGTAAAAATAAATACGATCGAAGTAAACTTAAATACCAAACCCTGGAGCAGAGCTACCAATATCCGGGGTTCTATGAGGTGCGTCCCAACACACCACTTTTTCGACAAAATCGCTAAACTTCCCGCTACTATAAATCAAAAATTGAAGAATTTGCAACCGTTTTAATTTGTCTCCTGGATAAAGAAACACAAGTTCTTGTATGGGAAACACCCAAACCCCCGAAAAAATCATTAGTTTTCCGCTAGCAGGCAAATTAGTATGGTCTGGGGGTGTTGCCATATATATGCCTCACCCTGTAGTGTATCTTAACGTATTCCAGCGTACTGAAGTATGCCGCAGTATCGTTTATTGTCCCGTAGGGTTGCATCACTTAGCTTGTCTGTCTCTCTGTGGCATCCTGGCGTACTGTAGCTTACGGTAGCATAGCGTACTGTAGCATACAGTAACGCACTGCAGCCATGGATCACGTAGCGTTTTATAGCGTGCGGTTGCACATACTGTAGCGGAGCGTATTATCTTGTTTCGTCGCGACTCGACCGTAGCGTGAGTTTATTGTGTTATGAGGTGCTGTACGTGACGTATTGTAACGTACTTTTACGTTGTGCGACATATTTTAACATAGCGTAAGGTTAGCGTAGCGTATGTAGTTTACTAGGCGTACTGTAATTCGGAAGCTTACCAAATTTTCCGCCGATACTTCATCGTCCCCTCTAACGGATAGTCATCATCAATGGCATCACGCTGATCCTGTTCCGCGCTGTTCATCTTTTTCGTCATTTTTGCAAGGATTGTACGCGCGGTTATCTAGAATTTGTTGGGTACGATACTTTACTGGCTACGCTACGCTACACTACACTCCGAAAAATACCTTTGTCGGCGGTCGTAGCTCTCCATCGCCTTCTGCTGTCAAATCCGGCTCGCACGTCGAGTCGTATTTGACCTGAATAGGTATTGTAATTGGTTGCGTTCCGTGAAGGATATGGCTTTAAAAGTTGAAAGTTAAAAATTGCGCCACAACTTTTTGCGCCATTTGTAAAACGTGGCGTAATCGGTTAATTTTGATGAAAATTCAGCCAAAAAATATAGCAATCCTTTGTTCTAAATTCCTCAAATATTGATTTTATACAAAAACATGTCGTCACCGGATGTTTAAAAGTTCCTAAAGAAACCCTGCTAGCTTGCCAATGGCTTTTTTTTGTAAACATTTACCCGATTCTGACGCCTCCTCGTCGCCCAAGACCCGAAAATCGGCTGCGTAAACTTGTGTAGCTCTTTGACGAGCTTCCGAAATCGCAACGTGACTTTATCCAACAACTGATCCACCATACTTTCCGTCAGGAATATACCTTGCGTCAGGACCTAAAAAATAAAGGTTATTTAATTGTTATAAAGTTTATGGTTGTAAAAATTATCATAGTGTCTTAGAAAGACTGTAATTTAGCTTTCTAAAACCTTATTTCTAATTAGAACTACGAAAATCGACTATAAAAACCCACCAAATCCTGGTCAAAACATAAAAATGGCGTGAACACGCAGATTGTGACGTAGATTTGCGGCGTAAATACATGATTTGTGCCCGGGATTTTGAACTGAAAGTGATTATTTGGTAAATAAACGTCAAAAAAAACTTACGCTTTTTGTCACAGCGTACAGGGCCATGCGTAGATTTTCTAATACTTTTGTGTACACGACGGCCCCGCCGCAATCGTCCTGAAATTGAATTAGACTTCAACTTTTAAACTTTAGATCTAAAATCAAAGCTAGCTAACGCTGGCTAAGTCAAGCCCAAGCTAAGCTTGAGCCCTCTTGAGTCTTATTTCCTTGAACTTACCGCAACGAGCGTCGACGGGCTAATGTCCAACACAAAAACATGGCGATAGTACCGCGAAATGTAGGTAACTTTTGTGTTCATAGTAATCTAAATAATCGTTATATAAACGTCTATAAAAAGAGCAAAAAATAAGCTTATTAATAATACCTTACCAAAAACTTTTCGCCTTCCACGTTTTCATCCGCGTTTCCGCCCTCCGGGATCACCCCCAGCACCTCCATCTCCTTGGCGTATTTGTCGTTTTTCGTGTCCTAAAATGAGGTTTTATAGCTTTACTTTGAAACCAACATCTAGACAGGGCCTGGCATCACTCCTCGGCACTTCAACCGTTTTATTAAGATGCTCCAAAAACCAGTGGGCTCGAATGTTCCTGGAGGCCCGGAAGCAGCGGTGCATGAAGATGAAGACCTCGGCCGCATTTCTCGTCGGACGATCCCCGGTTTGAGGGGGGACCTAGGCAATTTGAAGTCTCTGATTTACGGGACGAGCTTTTGAAGCTTTTTTTTCACACTCACCTCGAAGCAAACCTCGTCTATTTCTGGGTCGGACATTTGCAGGTGCTGATTTCATAAATCTAGAAAGTTGCATCTATATTTTCACCTTTTTGAATACATAAAAATAGGGTTAATCGCCGGATTATAAATTATACCGCTTTAGTAATATGAAAAATAATAAATATATAGTACATAGTCATCTTCCAACCCGATAATGCCTTTTCTTGAGCCCAGTTTCTCATTTTTGGGACAAAAAAAAGATGCGAAATTAGGAACAACGACCTAATTTTCTCAGAAAAGAATGGGGTCATTTCGGGGTCTAATACATAAAAAGAACGCATAAACGATAGAATGTAACTCTTTTTGAAAAAAATAATAAGTGGAAAGTTCATATTAGAAAGCCCCATTTTGCAGCAATATAAAAGGAAACCACTTTTAGCCCTTCTTTCTAACGAATTCCTCGCGATTTCATAAAAATAACCTAAAAATGTAAAATTTCTTCGATATCGTGGCCCTTATCCGCAGGTCTAAATGAAGATAGCAGATGTGTAGTTTGTCCAACCGCCCGATTCAACCTCCCTCCCGTCCCCCAACGATCTCGCGCCTATGGTCTCTCCACACATCCCCCCGGCACAAAAAGACCTATTCTTGCATCAACGGAACGCCTACCCTCTTCCTTCCTTCCTTCCTTCCCCATTGACAGATTACCAATTTCGTTGACATACCTGCAAGATGATATCCACCCTGTCGCGTGCCCTGCCAAATTCACTTCATTCTTCTGCGCGTTGCCATTCCAGCGATGACGGGTAGGGAATTTTGCTTTTAATAAATCCAGAATCAAAAAAACATCTAAAACAAATGTAAAATATGTTTTCAATAAATAAAATTCATTTAGCGGTTTCCGATCGACAACCAATTACGAGGTTGAAATATTGGTGTAGCTCGTAGTTCTTGATTTTTTTCTTTTTCCTCGTGATCTGTATTCTTTTGTAAATCTAAAAAATCACACTTTAAAAAAAATTAAATTTATCTCCCAGTTGCTCATCGAAAATTAACGCGCGTTACCTTTTTGTGCAGCTGATGCATTCGAGGGTTTTAGAGTTTTGTTTTCTTCTGAATTCTATCCTTGTCATTCATGCAATCTTTTTTATAGTTTTGGGTTCCGACCGGGGGTGAATATTGGTCGAGCTGTTATTCTAGGGGATTTCAAAGCGCCATCTTCTGCCAACTATCTTTTCCCCGTCATTTTATCTGCTAGATCATTCTTTTATATGGTGCCTTTTTCCAGCCCCCCACATGAGATGCCTGAATGAGGGCGTGCGGAGATTGTCGACATCGACGGCGCAGCGCACGAAATGGCAGGACAGCCATCGACCGGGGTCGATCACGCCCGATCTAGGCGACAAGAAGCCGACGCACATTATTGTCGGCGCCGGCTCGGCGGGTTGTGTGCTAGCTAACAGGTAAAATTTTCACTAGCTACGACTATCTGATTTTGAAGACATGGATTGCGAGTCGAGACTAACCCTTCCTTTTTCAGGCTCAGCGAAGATGCTTCAAATCGTGTGCTTCTCATCGAGGCCGGACCCCGGGACCACTGGTGGGACTGGCGCATCCATATGCCGGCCGCTCTCATGCACAACCTCAACCACAACCGCTACAACTGGTACTACCACACCGTCGCCCAAAAGCACCTCAACAACCGGACGTTCTACAACCCGCGCGGGCGTGTGTGGGGCGGCAGCTCGACGCTGAACGCAATGTGCTACGTGCGTGGCCACGCGCACGACTACGATCGTTGGGAGAAGGAAGGAGCAGATGGATGGGCGTATAGAAATTGTCTGCCTTACTTCAAGAAAGCGGAGACGTACGCGGACGCGAAACCTGGCGATCCGTATCGTGGCACAGACGGCCCGTTGAAGGTGAAACGCGGTAATGCGGATCATGTGCTGCATCGGGCTTGGCTGGAAACTGGGAAGCTGCATCCTGTCGGTTACACAGATGATATGAATGGCTTCAAGCAAGAGGGGATCGCCAAGATGGACATGACGATTCATGATGGGTACCGGTGGAGCGCGTCCAGAGCCTACTTGTGGCCGATTCTGGGGCGCCCGAATTTGCACGTCTCTTCCGGCATCACTTGTACAAAAGTGTTGACTAATCAGGTAAACTTGGCAAAACTTCTCTTGTATCCGATTACCGGGAATCCTGTTTTTCCTTAGGATCGTTTCACTGATACGAATAACGGACGTACTAAACGGCTTTTTTGCCGTTCCTAAACGTAAAACTCTGCAAATTTTGACCAAAATTTTTCAAATATTTTGTCACTTCTCAAAATTGGTCTTCCACGTTTTGTTTAGTAAATTAATCAAAAATGCTGTTAAGCTAATTGTTATTACTTAACTAGGCATCTCTGGACTTCTAGAAGAAATAAGGTCCCCCTTGAAGTCACCTTTTTATTGTCTCTTTCTAGGGTCGCGCCATCGGCATCGAATTCATCAGACAACAAAACTTTGCTGGCGCCGAAACGGTCAACGCTCATTCTCGCGAGAAGCTCTATTGTGAGGACTCTGTCATCCTCTCCGGCGGCGCCTTCAACTCGCCACAAATCCTTCTGCTGAGTGGAATCGGCCCCGGTGATCACTTGCAGAGTCTCGGCATTGATGTCGTCCAGGATACGCCTGGCGTTGGGCAGAATTTACAGGTGAATTCGATGCCAAAATCGTTGTAATCAGATTTTAGGACCATTTGGAGATCTACGTGCAGCAAAAGTGCACCAAGCCGGTCACACTGTACAACAAAAGCTCTTGGAAATTCCCGCATAACATGATCGCCATCGGAGCCGAGTGGTTTGCAAGGCGGACCGGGCTAGGGGCATCAAGCCATCTGGAGACTGGCGGGTTTGCGAGGAGCAGTGATGACGTCGCGCATCCGGATATTCAATTCCATTTCCTTCCCTCTACCGTTCACGATGATGGTCGCGGTGTCGGACAATGTCATGCTTATCAGGTAATGGTTTAAAGCAATTTGTGGGAGTTTTTCGGATTCTGTATTTTTGATTTAGCCGAATTTCGCTAAATCAAAAAACTGTGCGACCTTACCAGCGTAGCCAGCGAAAAAAAAAGCGGCGAAAAGAACATTAACCGTGGTTTTCAGGTTCATGTCGGTCCGATGCGATCGCAATCAGTTGGAAGTGTGCGATTGCAAAACAAAGACCCGCGACGGTAATTCGGCTTGTTTTAAGTTTACTTTTCTTTAGGCCTCCTATCATCGACCCGAACTACTTCTCCGTTGATCAGGATCGCCGTGAATTCCGCCGCTGCATCCGGCTCTCGCGTGAACTTTTCGCCCTGCAACCTTTCGACGAGTTCCGCGGCGAAGAGCTGGCCCCAGGCAGTGACTGTGTTTCGGGTAACAAGCATCTACTAAAGCTATAGAACTTTTGTAGATGCCCAAATCGACAATTTCGTCAAGGCCTACGCGGCCTCTGCCTACCACCCGTCGTGCACCTGTAAGATGGGCCCTGAGAGCGACAAGATGAGCGTCGTCGACCCAAAATCGTTGAATGTGCATGGATTTGAGAACTTGAAGGTATGCGTAGTACGATACTAGGAATTATTTACTAGCATTTTAGGTAAAATTCCAAGGGAAAAATGGTTTTTAAAAAGCTCGTATAAATATTTCAGTAGAAATTGGTACATTTTTGACGTTTAGCAATAGAAAACCTCATTGTAATAGTTTACTTATACTAGAAAAAACCTGTATTGATTCCTTTCAGGTAGTTGACGCCTCGATAATGCCTTCGGTGGCCAGCGGCAACCTCAACGCGCCAATCATCATGATGGCCGAGAAAGCAGCCGATCAGATCCGCGGCCACGGCATGCTGCCCCCAAATGATGCACCTGTGTGGCACCACACGAAATAGTCTTTATTTACTTACCTCTGTTTTCTTGTTTTTCTTTAGGTGACTTAATGGTAGCATTAGTTTTTGTTGTTTTCTCCTTAGAACTGTTAGGTGCTCAGAGCCAATGATGGGTTTATTCTATTTCTTAAGCGTGTCTTCTCTGTGTGATACCGTTTCGACTGCTCCAAAAAGATATTTTATTCCCCGTTTTTCATTTTTTCTGTATAAATACTGTTGTGCAATATGTTTAGCAAGGTTCGTCCGTTAATGCGGCATTTTACCGATATTTTATGAAAATATTTGATCCTCTTTTGTACACTTTTGCTAAATCGCGATTTAGAATGGCGTTACCCGTTTTCGAACTCGATAGCGTCTCTGACAATACCTCATCATGGGGACCTCGTCCTGTTGTTGAAGAGCATGACATGCCCTTCCAGCAATTCAACAAGGTAATTGTATAATTCGGCCTATTCATTTACTTTTCAGGCTGATCGTATCGGTCGGGTTGCTGACTGGATAGGTGTTGATCGTTATTTCCGTCGTGGCGAACGGTAAAGGTTAATTTATCGGATCTATTTTCATTTTTGTAGCTACAACGAGCGTGTCTACGGTTCGGCTGCCAACGCCGGCTCGCAATTCGATTATGTCCACGAAATGGACGAGAACAACTTCCAGTTGGTAGGGTTTCGGAATACTGCCTTGAATTTCCTTTTAGGTTGACTCGTCACGCCCGGTGCAACGCGCTCCTCAGCGCAACTTCCGCACTCGCCAGATGCACTTCAAGAAGTTGCTCCAAAACCAGCAGGATCGTCGCGATACCGTCGAGCTGAACCGTTCTCAGAAGATGAAGCGTTCGATCGCAAAGTCTGGAGATTGCAAAGAACTTTAAGGAAATTTTTTTAGGGAGCATCAACGTGCTTACAAACAATGGCAACGCAGAGGAGGACAAGCTCGTCAGGGTCTGGGCCCACGTGGTGGCCGTTATGGAGACAACCGCCCGAAGGATCGCATGCCATCGGTGCAAGTGCGCGGCGACTGGGACGTGCTCGAGGAGCTCGATTTCCCGCGTTTGGCAAAGCTCAGCCTGCCCGGCATCGCTGCGACCGCCCAGGATATCGGGGATCACCAGTATGGATCGTTGTACTACTACGAGAAGGTGAATTTGGTTCTTTCAGATGTTTCAAACCCGATGAGTTCATTTCCCCCAGACTTGCATTCCTGAAACTTCACTTTCCCTAAAACGTCTTGCCCCGTAAAATTCATGGCAGTGTTCGGGCTACAGTGTACCCCTTTTAACCGTGGTTCTTAGGCGATCGATCGTGTCTCGGTCAAAAACCCGACACCACTGCTTCGCTGCGGCGGCGCATTTTACAACGTTACCACAACTGAAGACCCGGTGATGGAAAAGCTGGCCATGGAGAAGGTCGGCAACGTCTTTGCTACCGACATCATCCTCGCAACGCTGATGACGGCCCCTCGATCGGTCTACTCTTGGGATATCGTCGCCCATCGTGTGGACGACAAGATCTTCTTCGATCGGCGTGATACCGGCGGTTTTAGGTGCGTCTTGGGTGCAGTCACTTTTTATTCAAATTCGGTTTTTTTGAAGAGGAAAAATGTTTTTTAAACTTGGTAAAATGTTGGAAAATTTATGCACGGTAAAAAGTAGTACAGAAATTCTTTATTTTTATCCGAAAAATTGTGTTCCAAGGAAACCAGTTGTTTCGGGGAACTAAAGAATCAACTTTCTGCTTTCAGCAATCCCGTGGATGCTCTGACCGTCTCGGAGACGAGCCCCGATCCGCCCACAAATGACGCAGCTGCGGCAAACAATGCCAAGGATCTGGCCACCGAAGCGCTCTACATCAATCAAAACTTCCGCCGTCAGGTTGGGCTTCTATTTTTAATTTTATTGTAGTGTTCGTAGGTACTCCGTCGTGATGGCGAGACCTACAAGATGAAGCACACCGAGTACCCCTTCGACGATGATAACGACCAGAATGATGCGTCATGCGCCTACAAGTACGGCCTGTCCTTTTGATTAGAATTAGTTTTAGATATCGCAAATTTTCGCTTGACACTGGAGCCGACGGAAAGCCGATCGAGCTTGTCGTGCGCACGGAGCATGATGGTGTTATGGTAATTTTATTTAGGCTTTTCATTAACTTTTTGGAATTTAGGTCGGTGTCAATGGGGAGGTGCAGACGCTGACTATCAAGGCCTTCAACGAATGGGACAGTACTCAGGTTTGTGATCATTTTTATTAATTTGAAATTTTCTTTATTCAGTCCAACGGTGTCGACTGGCGATCAAAACTTGACGGGCAAAAGGGAGCTGTCCTCGCCACCGAACTCAAGAACAACGGCTGTAAGCTGGCCAAATGGACGGTTCAGGTACAGGACTTGCTCTTTTCTGAGCAATTCTTTATTTAGGCCGTGCTCGCCGGCTCTGACGCCATCAAGTTCGGCTACGTCTCGCGCCTTACGCCGAAGAACACTGCCCAGCACGTCATTCTCGGCACCCAGCAGCTGCGGCCCATGGAGTTCGCCCAGAACATCACGCTCAACTTTGACAACTGCTGGGGAATTCTGCGCGTTATTATTGACAAGTGGGTTTTGGATAAGTTGTTGATTTTATTTGGCGAACGTTTTTTTCGCCAAATATCCTTTTGCCAAACCTCATTTCGCCCTAGGTTCATTTTCGATTGAAAAGAAATTGGACAAATTAAAAATTTAGCGCATTATGTATTCGAAACGATGAAAATGACCGTTTTGGCAGTAAATAATATTCGACTCAATAAACCTGAATAGATTTCTTGGCTTGACAGCCCAAATAAACCATCCCCGTTTCCAGTTTGATGAAGCGCAAGCCCGGCAAGTACCTGCTGATGAAGGACCCGCACGCGCCAATCGTACGCCTCTATGGGCTGCCCGACGGCACCTTCGAGAGCGACGACGGCAGCGACGAGGGCCGCTCCGAAGATGATAATTAAGCCAAAGCTGTTGCCATTTCGCGGTGTTCTTTTTTCTTGACCCCGTCATTCCGGCCCCGTGTTGTTGTTGCTTTTATATCCTATCCCCCATAACTTATCCCGTGGCGTGGCTAAAGTTATTGCTTTTACGATAAATTTCTGTTGCCCATCACGTACTTTGGTTCTACCCCGTTAGTGTTACAGAACGGTGTTTTTAAAAAAAGGTGGCACCCGTGTTTTCGTTGTAAGTTTCGACATTCGGTTCCTTTAGTAAGATGTTTCAGTGGTAAACTTCGCGATTGTTAAGACGCTCCCGGTAGGGATGTTGAAGCATTTGGTCCAAACGAGATCCAAATGAACGTATGTTACGGGTAGCTGACCGCTGAGGAAACAACTACAAACTTCATCATCCAGTCAATGTACCCCCAAGTGTTATTTTCTACGGGGTGGCGGGGGGTGACCCATCGCATCTGCTCCACCCATCCTCCGCTGGAGGATCTTCGGTAGTCAGCACTCTCGAACTGCCTCAGCACGTCTTCGCAATTATATGGGCCTTCCTGTAACGCTTTTGTGAAGAATTTCGATCTATCTCTTTATCCCTACCATAGTTCAGGATACCATTATCATTCCACTCAACCGTATCATGATATCGTATCCCAAATTGCCATCTCGTCTACAACACCTCGTCAATGGTCACCTCCCTTTTGAGACAAAGGTATTGCTCCGTACCACTTCAAAGGTCAGTCCTTCTATCTTCCTGGTAAACCCCCTTCGACATGTTCCTCATGTCGGATTAAAGATCCGTAGTTACTATCAATCGTACATCTCGGAAAATCGTGGTCTTTTTCAACAAATTTGGGGCTAGGGTGCGCCAGGAAAAGGGTAGTACACCCCTATTCACCCCTCTGAAAAACCCTGAAAAGGACACCCCCGCGGCACGGTTCCTTGTAAATGCTACCCTGGCAAGCAGGCGCGTAGGTTTCTAATACATTTTTGGGGGGGCTCGCCCATTCCTTCTCCCTCCGTCCGCCCCCACGGCCAATCAAACAGGCCAAAAAAAGGCAATGGAGAGGGGCAAAACGTCGATAGGGAACGTAGGGGCCCAAAAAAGTTTCCTCTTTTTCAAAAGACTTAATAATGGAAACCCAATACAAATTTTGAGAAATTTTCGGTTGAATGATACCAAAACCAGTGGTTCTTTAGGATTTGGGAAGATTTGGGAAACAAATTTTTTCGGCCCAAGCCTAATTTTTTTCTAAATGGCATGCGTTTCAAATGATTTTTAACAGTCCACAAAAATACCCATTTTAATTAAAAAATTTAATTTTGGTCGAAAAATCCTTAGAACCTTTGGATTAGGGGGGAAGACCCAAAATGATAATTTATTTTTCAAAATTTTTTTTAACTTTTTGAAAGGTTTTTCTACTTTAAAATAGTTAAATTTATAAAAACAATGTGAAAACATTTTCTATTTGATTACTAGGTCACGGGAAAACGGAAAATTTTCCCCGGAAATACCCCAACCAAGAACCCCCCGTTGCCTCCAATACCATTTTCAAAAATCGCAAAAAACCGCCTTCGTTTCGATACTTTTAACAGTTTTTTAGTGTTGGATCATTGGAACGTTTTCCCCTTTTCAAAGTTGAAATCGCTTTTTAAGATTCCTTTGTTTAAAGTTATAAGGCTACGGTTTGGCCCCTTCATTTCTTGAAAGGATTCGCGTTTTAGGTCCATTCGCAAATCCGGCGTGACCCAAGTAAGGTTAAAAACCCCGGTGAAGGGGAGTCAGGCGGCATTGTAGCCTGTTAACTTGGAAATCAGCATTGCGTACAGTTTTGTTCAAATGTACACGTAAAGATATTACTTTTCAGGTATTCTGTTCTGCCTCTTCCTCTCTACCCGCGCACATATTTCTCCTTCGCGGCAAATACCGGTTCGCTCAAATATTAGTTCTGGTATTTGCATTCCGCATCCCGTGAAATTCTTTTACAGTGTTCCCTAGACCGCATCTGTTTCGAGATAGCTCAAAGGAGAGGTGAGCGAGAGCGCCAGGCGGTATACAGGGTGTCCCGATGGTCCATAGTGACATCAAGAATGACGTTTAATTCAGATGAGGACGGTGATGCTCATGACTGCCTCACAATCGTGATGGCTGTCGATAAGGCCGTGGCGTTGCATCGTTTCGAATGTGGACTGTCCAAGCCATCCCCTAATCGCGACGCCCCCTTTAACGAAGTGATTTCTGGATTCGAGACAACACCGGCACTTGATCGGAATCGTTGCCTGCGAATACTTGAAAAATTCACAGGAATTCTCCCCGGCCATCCGGTCGCACTACGCAATGAATTTATGGTCGAGACGGCGTTGCGGGTGGGAAATTACGTAAAGTGGCTTAATGGGGCGGAATCATTTATTTTTAGAAAATTTACTCTTGTTTACTGATAACTGCCATCGGATAGGGCGTCGAAAATTATACGAAGATGTACTTTATGGGCAGCCCGAAAAACTTAATCTACACCTATTTTTTTACAAGTGAAACTTTTCGGTATAATCAAGTAATAACTTTAACTTACTATCGAATGGCATACATTAAGCGCCAATAGGAGAAGTTCTGACAGAAAGACGCGTGGTCCGACTGGTGACCTTCCAAAAACCGACCATTTTAGTTAATTTAAAAACCAGTGTTCATTAAGTTTCTTTAAACTGCAATAGAAGAAGTGTAAAATATTTTTCGATGTTTTATCCGGTGGTATACTGGAGAAGCAATAAGAACGTGTATCCGGAACGATGGGTCCCCCATTATTTGGTACTACCCTCCTTTTAAAGGGGCTCGGACGGCCCGTGCCGACGAGGTTCTGGGAGAGGGCTCGTCTATAATCTGCCATCAACTATAATAATTTTGCTGTGGTCTCTGTCCGTCTGTCCGTCTGAAGCCGAATTCAACTCGAAGGGGAAAAGAGCTAGAGCTTAGATCTCTTCGGATTCGGATAGAGCGCCGTCAGAAACCCCCAAACTGATAAAAAAATTATGAAAAACTTTTAGTTTAAATTATTAAAATTGACTTTGAAAGTTTTTTCCTTTATAAGTTAATATAAATATAAGTTTATAAGTTTAGTAATATGGGTGGGGGACAGAGGTTGGGGGGATTTTGGAGATAGCGAGCCAGGTGGCGCGCGTTTCGTGGATGAAAATTTTCACGGGGATTTCATTTCTTTTTTTCTCTCATTCCATCCGGTCGGTCGTTATTTTTGTTTTTTAAGGAGATTTCGGCTAGGGGAGGTATCTGAAGCCATCAGGAAGGTATTTAGGTAGCTTTTGAAGGGGATTTCGGCTATCGGGGTATCTGAAGCCATCAGGAAGGTATTTAGGTAGTTTTGAAGGATTTCAGCCATGGGGGGGGGTATCTAAAGCCATCAGGAAGGTATTTAGGTAGTTTTTGAAGGGGATTTCGGCTATCGGGGGTATCTGAAGCCATCAGGAAGGTATTTAGGTAGCTTTTGAAGGGGATTTCGGCTATCGGGGGTATCTGAAGCCATCAGGAAGGTATTTAGGTAGTTTTTGAAGGGGATTTCTGGCTAGGGAGGTATCTGAAGCCATCGGAAAGTATTTAGGTAGTTTTTGAAGGGGATTTCAGTCATGGGGGGGGGGTATCTGAAGCCATCAGGAAGGTATTTAGGTAGTTTTTGAACGGGATTTCGGCTATCGGGGGTATGATGGAGGTGGGAAAGGATGTGGTGGAGTGGGACATGCAGGGTAGCCCGAAGGCCAGATGGTTGCAGTCGCGAAGCGACTGTAACCATCTGGTTTTTGATGCGCCAGGGCATAATTAGTCCAGACGGCGGCACCGCTCCTGCGCTGACTTCAACGCTCCAAATGCCACACCTGGGCTGATTATGCCCCGGGGCGTCAAAAATAGAGGATTACGTTACGTAAGCGGTCGATGAGCCGTTCCTAGAAACCTCGTCGACACGGAAAACCTTTAAACAACCTGTTTGGGAAGTTATGGCGGGCGATGGTTGCACTGATTTTTTGAGATCGATTTCATGACCAATACTGGCCCGCTTTCGAACAAAAACTTCGACCAAAACCAACGGACCACGAGAAAAACCGATTTTAGGGCTGTGTACTCGCTGCGCTCAGTGAAATGTCCTTCGTCCGTCGATCCCACATCGCTGTTATGCCGTGCTTTGGAGCACGCGTATCGTGGCGCCCGCGGGACGTCCGAGATGAGAAACAGTGAGCCGAAAGAGAGAGAGAGAGAGAGTGAGAGAGAGAGGGCGAGAGAGAGAGTGAGAGAGATTAGTGTGTTTTCAGCTACCTCCAGCTCGACAATTGGATTCTGCCATGGATACGACCACGCCAGGTTTAAACATTGCGACTCAGCAGACTCATTCCTATCGATGATATCATTCCTATCGACTATATCGTCATAGACACCCTCGTCAAATTTAACCACGAATTTCTCATTGTCCGTTTTGACCCCAATTCTTTCCATAAGAAGCCAAGAAATCCTTTTTTTACAGGTTTGCCTCTGGCCGACTGGCGAGTATTCTCCAGCAGATTACTTGGACATTTATATCGACGCCATTCACAAGGTATTCACTACAGGGTGGGGCAAAAATTCTTGCACGTAACAGGGCATTCGCGACAGACCCGAACATGGCTTGGCACAGTTTTTTCGACCTCGCTGTGCCAAGCCGTAATGGGCATGGTCGGGTATCCTGTGACCGTCGAATTTGACGGATTCGTAAAAAGTTCGTTCATTTCTCGAATTTTTCGTACACCCTTTTTCCTTTATGCTATGAGGTTGGTACGAGAGTTCTGTCGGCGAGACTTTGAAGGGTTGAGATCGTAGATTCAATTCTGCACATGCGGTATTGCAAAAAAGTGCATACAGTGATTTGCATGCGATACCTAAAAAGCCAATGGATAACCCTAGAGAAGTATATCTCGATAGTTGTTGAGATCAACAAAATGAGACACTGGATGACCGCTTGAAATTTGGCCCATTTCTTTCTCGATATCCCATACATTTTGTCAAAAACAGCTCGGCGCGCCCAAAAATAAAGAGGTCCGAGAGTGGAGTTTCACGATAAGTCATCACCAAGACTAAGCCTCAGCCTATAGCAAAATCTAAATCCACTCATATTATTTCAGTTGCGTGGGGTGCCGCGGATTCGTTTTAATCAAATGTATTGGCGAAAATCGGATTGCCTCGGATCACTAGCCGTTGTCGAACAACTCATTCGATACATCGTTAAGGTATTTTTCGTCGTCACACTACTGCCATCTCGCGTTTTGTATTTTCTTAGAATACACCAACGGGGGCACAGACGCAAGTCATCGCATTTCGCACTCTGCTCTACGAACAGCGACCGGACCAGGTTTCCATCTTTACGTGATTTCCCAAAACATCACTGCAAGCTTCCGTTGCTCACCATGAAAGAATAAGTTCAGGAGGATTGCGCCGAGTACTTGTTCGAAATGGGTGTGATGTTGAATAGACTAATCGATGCCATCAATCGCGCTCCACTCTCCGCTGCCACTCAGGTCCTTTGATCAACGAGAATCAAATCATTCACGCACCAATCATTGAAAAAAAAACCCATAGCAATTGTGCAGATTTACGTGGTGGATTGCGTGCGGGATGTTCAACGCAGAGTGCCAGGAACATTGAGGAAGACTTGTGACACGGGCATTCGGATAATACTTTCGCTAAATGACGCGCTGCAACACACGCAGCAGCTAATCCATCAGGTAACCCATAGCCCGGCTAATCCATGTCGTCACTTCTAAATCAAGGATTTAGTACGGTTTCCGCTCAAAATATTCGTCTCCCATCCAAATCCTAGTGCGCGACTAGCTCAATATTCCGCAAACTAAACCTCTGTCGACCAGTGGCACAAAGGAGATGAGGGGCTGAAATTTGATACCTCGAAAACAGGGCGGTTCCGTTTTCCAACCGAACCCGATCCGAGCTAACTGCCCTAAACAAGTTAGGGTGCAACCTTTTAGGAACCATGGCCGTTAAACAATGCATATGAGAAAACAATCGCCAAACCAACGGATCGGCTTCACCTTCGATGGGATTCGTCGACGTTGACCCTTTGAAGGCACATTTCTCCATGTTGGCACAGCTACTTCAGGCCCGTACTCATGGTTTTGTGAATAGGTATCTGCTGGGCAAAATAAATGTATGAGATCCATGCGCTTTTACCTGACGCTGGCCCCTAAAGAAAACCGTCGTAATGTATAGGCAACCCGCAGGACCGCCTCATCGACTGCCGCAACTGCGTATCCGAAGAAATTAATGGCGAGAATTCTTCGAGCTACCTGGTAAATATACCTGGACAACGTACTACCAACCCGGTCTGATAGCTTAAATGACGCACCTCCATGCCTTCTAACCTTGCAGAGAAACGCCCCTAACTTCTGAAAGAACAAATAGAGCGGGTTGAGAAGCAACGCGCGGCTGTGGCTGATGGGAGCGCTCAATTAGCCCATGTTTGCCTCAAAAACAACAATTATCGACGCTAGGTCTAAGTAGAGATCTACACAGCTGAACTTTATCATCCGCATAAGATGTAAAAACGAACCCGGAAAACAGCGAGATAGTGGGGCACAGAACACATACAAATTCGGGATCGGTCATCAAAAATAATCACAGCCGTCGAAATAACAATAGAACCAAATCAGCAACAGGGATAGAGACCAGCAAGTAATTTTAGAAACCTCGACAGCTCTCACAAAAGGTCCTCTTGTTCTTCGAGGCTACGATTGATGACGGCAACGATTGTCTAAAAAGAAAATAGAGGTGACGAAGGTTAGCGATATGGCCCAATAAATAACTCCGCGGTCGAAATACTTACCGAAATATTTGCCAAACTGAAGAAATGTACCGTCGCCTCTGCCTTGAGCTTTGACACCTGTGTAGAGATCGAGCTATCTTGGCACTGGATGCAGGCGGCCAACCGCATAGCGTTCACCGGCGAGGTGCAATCGGTCAATCGGCATACGAGGTAGAGCAGTTGAAGTGGCAGATCGGGCAATGGGTGTGCGTTGCGGTCTGTCATCTCCTCGTCTTCCGAATTGGTGAACAAGGAAAGCGCGTTGTTCCAATGAAGTTGCCAGGACTAAATGAAAGGGTGAATTTCGGTGGGGGACAAGAAAATCAAAGCTTCCGGCTACATAACAAAAAACGACTCACCTCGGAATTGCCGGTAAACTTCTCGCGCATAACGGCATCCACAATGCCGACGGAAGTTGTGATACCCGCGCGTTCGAGGACTGCTCGAATATCCGATGGTGACTTGGGCGGTAGCTTGCTTCGGAATCCCTCATTGCACGCGACGACGACCACACAAACCATGGCATCGACGAATGGCGAAGTCATCCTGGAACAAATGCTTTAGCAGGTTAAAAGACGAGCGAAATGCTTGGCAAACAACCCAGAGGTTTGTTTCGCTGCTAACACAAGAACAGAGAAAAATTCGAAAAATAATACCGCCAAAAATTTATTTAGAGGGAGTCGAGTGCAGAATGTTTGGTTACGGTATTTTGTCCACCGGATAAGGTAACTAAGCGTCATTTGGCGTATCGAGTGATAAAAAGGACAAAATCCAGCTAACTTGTAATTTTCCGAGAATCACCAGTAACGGACGGATTCTACCTCAGAACACACAAAAATAATACAATGCCTGCGATCAATTACAAAAAAACACCAGCATAATCTTTATTTCACAAATTTCGCGAAAATGCCGATAAATTACCTGCATCAGCTGACCGATGCTCGTCGAAGGTGTGGAGTAAAATGTCGCCCATAGACGATGTAGAGTGATATCTGGCGAGAGCGTCTGACCTCACGGTTCCCTCAACTAAAATAAGAATAAAAAAACCACAAACATCCCTCTACCTGCAGTGGATGTCGGCTGGAAGACAAAATCGGGAAATACAATGAGACAATTGAGACAATTAAATCTCGACAAATTAAAGGAATATATAATTGAGCAGCAATACCTATCACCGACCGATTTTAGGACGCTAAAGGTATCTACAACACCTAACGACTACAAGGCTATCATAGGTACATCAAGAAACAGGGATTGCGACAAAAATTAATTTGCCGCCAATTCCGTGTTCTTAAAGCCCTGAACCAATTTTCCAAACATTCTCCGTAACACAAGAATTAAAAAAAAACTTGCATTAAACGGAAAATGCATGTGGCGAAAACCCCAGTAATTATTTCCAATTTGAATGTCATCGATAGAAAAGCACACCTTTCACCCTCATCGAGCCACAAAAAAGCACCACCCTTCTACCACCGTTCATGAGGTCTTGTGATAGATATTGCCCAATCATTACACGCCTTCGACAGATAAAATAGGACTGGAGCAACAGCAAGGTAGAGATTGGGACAAAACAACACGCAAGGACAATCAAATAGACGGCCGGCTCGTCGATGTGTAGGGAGCGCAGGCTGAGCTTGACCAAACGCGGGCAATCGAGTTCCTCGAGCACGTCCCAGTCGCCGCGCACTTGCACCGAAGGCATGCGATTGTTGCCATAACGGCCACCACGTGGACCCAGACCCTGACGGGCTTGTCCTTCTCTGCGCTGCCATTGTTTGTAAACAGGTTGGTGCTCCCTAAAAAATTCCTTCAAACTATTCTCAATCTTCTGACTTTGCGATCGAACGCTTCATCTTCTGCGAACAGTTCAGCTCGACGGTATCGCGACGATTCTGCTGGTTTTGGAGCATCTTCTTGAAGTGCATCTGGCGAGTGCGGAAGTTGCGCTGAGGAGCGCGTTGCGCCGGGCGTGACGAGTCAACCTAAAACGAAATTTAATAAGGCAGTATTCCGAATCCTTACCAATTGGAAGTTGTTCTCGTCCATTTCGTGGACATAATCGAATTTCGAGCCGGCATTGGCAGCCGAACTGTAGACACGCTCGTTGTAGCTACAAAAATGAACCTAGATCCCATAAAATAACCTTTACCGTTCGCCACGACGGAAATAACGATCAACACCTATCCAATCAGCGACACGTCCGATGCGGTCAGCCTGAAAAGTAAATGAATAGGCCGAATTATACAATTGCCTTGTTGAATTGCTGGAAGGGCATGTCATGCTCTTCAACAACAGGACGAGGTCCCCATGATGAGGTATTGTCAGAGACGCTATCGAGTTCGACAACGGGTAACGCCATTCTAAACAGCGATTTAGCAAAAATGTACAAAAGAAGATAAAATAATTGCATAAACTATCGGTAAAATGCCGCATTAACGGGCGAACCATGCTGAACATATTGCACAACAGTATTTATACAGAAAAATGAAATACGGGGAAAAAATTTCATTTTGGAGCAGTCGAAATGGTGTCACACGGAGAAGAGACACGCTTAAAGAGATGAGGACGGCATCTGTTGAACCCCCCTTGGGGAGGGGGGTTCAACAGGTCCCGCGGCGATCTCGCGCGAGAGGGCTCCCAGGGGAGAGGCGCAGAGACATTTTCTTTCCCTCGCGTAATCGATTGACTTATGCCGCCCCTATCTCTTTAAGAAATACAATAAACCCATCATTCGCTCTGAGCACCTAGCAGTTCTAAGGAGAAAACAACAAAGACTAATGCTACCATAAGTCACCTAAACAAAAACAAGAAAACAGAGGTAAGTAAATAAAGACTATTTCGTGTGGTGCCACACAGGTGCATCATTTGGGGGCAGCATGCCGTGGCCGCGGATCTGATCGGCCGCTTTCTCGGCCATCATGATGATTGGTGCGTTGAGGTTGCCGCTGGCCACCGAAGGCATTATCGAGGCGTCAACTACCTGAAAGGAATCAATACAGGTTTTTTTCTAGTATAAGTAAACTATTACAATGAGGTTTTCTATTACTAAACGTCAAAAATGTACCAATTTCTACGGAAATATTAAAAATACAGTTTATACAACCAAAAAACCAGCTTTTTAAAAAACACTTTTCCCTTGGAATTTTACCTAAAATGCTAGTAAATAATTCCTATTGTCGTACTACGCATACCTTCAAGTTCCCAAATCCATGCACATTCAACGATTTTGGGTCGACGACGCTCATCTTGTCGCTCTCAGGGCCCATCTTACAGGTGCACGACGGGTGGTAGGCAGAGGCCGCGTAGGCCTTGACGAAATTGTCGATTTGGGCATCTACAAAAATTCTATAGCTTTAGTAGATGCTTGTTACCCGAAACACAGTCACTGCCTGGGGCCAGCTCTCCGCCGCGGAACTCGTCGAAAGGTTGCAGGGCGAAAAGTTCACGCGAGAGCCGGATGCAGCGGCGGAATTCACGGCGATCCTGATCAACGGCAAGTAGTTCGGGTCGATGATAGGAGGCCTAAAGAAAAGTAAACTTAAAACAAGCCGAATTACTGTCGTGGGTCCTTGTTTTGCAATAGCACACTTCCAACTGATTTCGAACGCATCCGACCGACATGAACCTGAAAAGAACGGTCAAAGTTCTTTTCGCCGCTTTTTCCCTTAGCTACGCCGGTAAGGTCGCAGAGTTTTCATAAGCGAAATTCGGCTAAATCAAAAATACAGAATCCGAAAAACTCCCACAAATTGCTTTGAAACCATTACCTGATAAGCATGACATTGTCCGACACCGCGACCATCATCGTGAACGGTAGAGGGAAGGAAATGGAATTGAATATCCGGATGCGCGAGGTCATCACTGCTCCTCGCAAACCCGCCAGTCTCCAGATGGCTTGATGCCCCTAGCCCGGTCCGCCTTGCAAACCACTCGGCTCCGATGGCGATCATGTTGTGCGGGAATTTGCAAGAGCTTTTGTTGTACAGCGTGACCGGCTTGGTGCACTTTTGTTGCACGTCTCCAAGTGGTCCTAAAATCTGATTACAACTATTTTGGCATCGAATTCACCTGTAAATTCCGGCCAACGCCCGGCGTATCCTGGATGACATCAATGCCGAGACTCTGCAAGTGATCGCCGGGGCCGATTCCACTCAGCAGAAGGATTTGTGGCGAGTTGAAGGCGCCGCCGGAGAGGATGACAGAGTCCTCACAATAGAGCTTCTCGCGGGAATGAGCGTTGACCGTCTCGGCGCCAGCAAAGTGTTGTTGCCTGATGAATTCGATGCCGATGGCGCGACCCTAGAAAGAGACAATAAAAAGGTGTCACCTTATTTCTCAAATTCAAGAGCTTAGTGTATTTTCCAGGCTCTATCGAATGGCGTAGCAAAAATCCCGACAAAATAAGCGAAAACATCGAAAACTTTGAGCCCCTTCGGCAGTCGGCGGGAGGGGGGGTAAAGTAAAGTCTTACCCTTTTGATCAATCTAGCAAACAAAACATGCAAAACTAATTTTGAGAAGTCACAAAATCTTTGAAAAATTTTGGTCTAAATTTGATAGTTTTAAGATTAAGCACGGAAAAAAAATCTGGTTGGAAACACGTCCGTTATTCGTATTGATAAAACGCATATCGCATACCAGAGAAGTATTCCGAAATTTACCTGATTAGTCAACACTTTTGTACAAGTGATGCCAGAAGAGACGTGTAAATTCGTGCGTCCTAGAATCGGCCACAAGTAGGCTCTGGACGCGCTCCACCGGTACCCATCATGAATCGTCATGTCCATCTTGGCGATCCCCTCTTGCTTGAAACCATTCATATCATCTGTGTAACCGACAGGATGCAGCTTTCCAGTTTCCAGCCAAGCCCGATGCAGCACATGATCCGCATTACCGCGTTTCACCTTCAACGGGCCGTCTGTGCCACGATACGGATCGCCAGGTTTCGCGTCCGCATACGTCTCCGCTTTCTTGAAGTAGGGCAGACAATTTCTGTACGCCCATCCATCTGCCCCTTCCTTCTCCCATCGATCGTAGTCGTGCGCGTGGCCACGCACGTAGCACATTGCGTTAAGCGTCGAGCTGCCGCCCCACACACGCCCGCGCGGGTTGTAGAACGTCCGGTTGTTCAGGTGCTTTTGGGCGACGGTGTGGTAGTACCAGTTGTAGCGGTTGTGGTTGAGGTTGTGCATGAGAGCGGCCGGCAGATGGATGCGCCAGTCCCACCAGTGGTCCCGGGGTCCGGCCTCGATGAGAAGCACACGATTTGAAGCATCTTCGCTGAGCCTGAAAAAGGAAGGGTTAGTCTGGACTCGCAATCCATGTCTTCAAAATCAGATAGTTGTAGCTAGTGAAAATTTTACCTGTTAGCTAGCACACAACCCGCCGAGCCGGCGCCGACAATAATGTGCGTCGGCTTCTTGTCGCCTAGATCGGGCGTGATCGACCCCGGTCGATGGCTGTCATGCCATTTCGTGCGCTGCGCGGTCGATGTCGACAATCTTCGCACGCCCTCATTCAGGCAGGCATCTCATGTGGGTGGCTGGAAAGAAGCACCATATAAAAGCATGATTTAGCAGATAAATTGACGGGGAAACGAGATAGTTGGCAGAAAATGACGCTCATGGATCCCTAGAATCCTACTATATATAAAAAAATAGTGTGTGTGTGTGTGCCACTTTGCATGCAACTTCCGTCAGGTTGTTCCAGTCGTATCTCAAGAAGGAGAGTAGTTAGGGGTATGTTTGATACGTCATTAGGAGCGTAATGGGCTAGAGATGACTGCACGCATCAAATTTATCAAAATCGCCTATTTTCGACATTAAATATTAATTTTTGTTCAAACCCCCTGACCCTCTTTGCTAGGAATCAAATAGCATACACCGCTTCGCGGCTTTTCAACCCTGGTACCAGCTAAAACAATATTGACCCCTGGTCGGAAACCAAAACTGTAAAAAACTTGCGTTGCGAATCACAAAAATGGAACTTAGAAGAAAATAAAAGTCTAAAATCCTCTACTGTATTTAAAGAGATAAGGGCGGCATAAGTCAATCGATTACGCGAGGGAAAGAAAATGTCTCTGCGCCTCTTCTCTGGGAGCCCTCTCTCGCGCGAGATCGCCGCGGGACCTGTTGAACCCCCCCTCCCCAAGGGGGGTTCAACAGATGCCGTCCTCATCTCTTTAAGTTACGCCGCGTTATTAAATTTCGATCAGAAGCTGTGAAATAAACTTATTTTTCTTAAAAGTGTGATTTTTTAGATTTAGATTTACAAAAAAATATATAGATCACGAGCAATGAAAAAATCCAGCAACACTACGAGCCACACCAACATTTCAAACTCGTAATTAGTTGTCGATCGGAAACTGCGAAGCTGGTGTAGTTTTTGACAATGCCAAGGATCGGGCCACCGAAGCGCTCTACATCAATCAGAACTTTCGCCGTCAGGTCGGGTTTCTATTTCTAATTTTATTATAGTTTTCGTAGGTACTCCGTCGCGATGGCGAGACCTACAAGATGAAGCACACCGAGTACCCCTTCGACGATGATAACGACCAGAATGATGCGTCATGCGCCTACAAGTACCGCCTGTCCTTTTGATTAGAATTATTTTTAGATATCGCAAATTTTCGCTTGGCACTGGAGCCGACGGAAAGCCGATCGAGCTTGTCGTGCGCACGGAGCATGATGGTGTTATGGTAATTTTATTTAGGCTTTTCATTAACTTTTTCGAATGTAGGTCCGTGTCAATGGGGAAGTGCAGACGCTGACTATCAAGGCCTTCAACGAATGGGACAGTACTCAGGTTTGTGATCGTTTTTATTAATTCGAAATTTTCTTTATTCAGTCCAACGGTGTCGACTGGCGATCAAAACTTGACGGGCAAAAGGGAGCTGTCCTCGCCACCGAACTCAAGAACAACGGCTGCAAGCTGGTCAAATGGACGGTTCAGGTACAGGACTTTCTCTTTTCTTAGCAATTTAGTGATTTAGGCCGTGCTCGCCGGCTCGGACGCCATCAAGGCTACGTCTCGCGCCTTACGCCGAAGAACACTGCCCAGCACGTCATTCTCGGCACCCAGCAGCTGCGGCCCATGGAGTTCGCCCAGAACATCACGCTCAACTTTGACAACTGCTGGGGAATTCTGCGCGTTATTATTGACAAGTGGGTTTTGGATAAGTTGTTGATTTTATTTGGAGAACTTGCCGGACCTCATTTCCCCGAGGGGTTCGTTTTCGATTTGAAAAGAAATTCGGCAAATTGAGAATTAGCGCAATATGCATTCGCCACGAGGAAAATGGCCGTTTTTTGGCAATTAACATCCAGCTGAATAAACCGGAATAGATTTCTTGGCTTTACAGCCCAAAAAAACCCTTCCCGTTTCCAGCTTGATGAAGCGCAAGCCCGGCAAGTACCTGCTGATGAAGGACCCGCACGCCCCAATCGTACGCCTCTACGGGCTGCCCGACGGCACCTTTGAGAGCGACGACGAGGGCCGCTCCGAAGATGATAATTAAGCCAAAGGCGTCGCCGTTTCGCGGTATTCTTTTTTGTTGGCCCCGTCGCTCAGCCCTCGTGCTGTTGTTGCTTTTATATGATACTATTCTCCATAACTTATCCCGTGGCGCGGCTAAAGTTGTTGCTTTTACGATAAATTTCTGTTACCTACCATTTGGCTGTCCGAGTGGACCTCTATTTACAACACCGTCTCTGAAAGTGGTTCCTTGGGGTGTGAGTCGTGTTGTCGTTATTTTTTCGCCCCAAAAAATATCTGAGGGTTATTCCGGGGCTTTTTCGGGAATTTCTGCCGCGTTTCCGCATGGCTGCGATTGGAATTTGGGCTTGGGCGCTGAAGCATTTGCTATTCGGGAGGTCCAGGCGTCTGGATTTGTTTAATTTTGTTGTTTCTGTTGGAATTTATCGATACGGAAGCTATTTTGAAATATTGCTAACTCATTTTTAAGTTAATTTTGAAGGTTTAACAGATCAGGTTGATTCCATTTTTCCTACGTTGTTTACGCACGCACGCACGCCGGCACACGTAACCTCTGGTCAGTGCTCAAAAGTGCCGAACCGTCCTCCCGGCCCTCCCGGTCAGCGGGGGCAATTTCCGGAAATTTCCGCTTTCTGCGACCCACAGCTGCTTGGGCCCGCTAAAAGGAGGGACCCCGCCGAGCTGAAGAGATTCAACCCGTCGTCGTCGTCGCCCCGGGGAATAACTGAATATATTCTCTCACCCCCTCGGACCTCGGCAACGTTCTCGCCATTTTTCATGGAGCTTTTCAGGGAGCTTTTTATCTTTCAACTCCCGCTGTGGGCCCCACGGGGTGGCCATCCAAAGATGCGCCTTCTCGAGGGTAGAGGCTGAAGGAATATTTTTGGAACAGCGGGTTTTCGTTGCCTCTTCGCTTTGCCGATTTCGTCGAATTCTCGTTTTTGGGCCTAAATTCGCCAAATTATCATTCCACCGAAGTTCAAAATTCTGAATTTTAAAATGCCGAATTCCATAATGCCAAACTCCAAAATATCGAATTTCAAAACCTGGATTCGGAAAATTGAATCAATTAAAATGGAAAAAACAGCGTAGTTTAAGGGCAAAACAACAAGCCTCCAAGAGTTTTTGTCGAAACTTTGTCGAAAAAATGACATTTTTGGTCGAAAAATCGATAGTTTTTACATTTTTAGGGGATTTGTAAAATCTATAACTTTTGAAACGCCCGAAAAACGCTTTAGAAACGCTTGCCCTATTTGTAGCCGAAAGTTTGGATCATTAGAAAAAGGTGGGAGGAGGAGAACTTCGCGAGGAGTCCCACCAGGAGCCGGAGGCATATTTTCGGAACTGCGGGCATTCGGCTACCCGCCCAGTTGGGAGTTCATTGCATTAACAATTGGATGGGGCTGGGATGGGAGAATATTTCTTGCGACTTTTCAGAGGAGGTTTTTGAACTTGGTCTTTCTGGGCTCGCGCCAAAAGTTTCGGTCGGATCATTTCTAAAATAAAAATAGGTTTTTTTTGCTTTCTAGAGTAAGAGCCTCGAAGGTCCCTTGCTCTCTCGTTATCACTCTCTCTCTCTCTCTCTCTCTCTCTGCTCTATCTATCTATCTCTTGCCCTTTTTCTCACCGCTCCAACCATATCTTTGACCGACCAAGGGGTCTCTGTTAGCTGGCCCTCCTTGCTTCATTTTTCACCTGAAAAAACCTGGCCACTAAACGCACTTCCGAAATATCTATCGCACTCTCTCACTCTCGCTATCTCCCTCTCTCTCTCGCTCTCTCTCTCTCTCTCTCTCTCTCTCTCTCTCTCTTTCCTCTCACCTATATCCCTTCACGTACCGTGTAAAACTCGAAATTCTCTTAAAAAAATCTATTTTTATCCCCAGGAAAATCCCATTACTTGCCTTGACGTTTCCCCCAGCTCATCTCGGGTAAATTTCATCAAAATTCAATGTGACGGCACGGGAAACGGGAAAGCTAGGAATCTCAGCAATGGCTTTTGATACGATGCGCGTCTGAAAATCCTGGAAATGGGGGATTCAAATTAAAGGCCCCCGAGATGAAAGGGGCTCCATACGACGAACGAAGGGAGGTCAGCCTCAATTTTGCGACGCCCGAGATTGCCCTCCTTTTGTGGGGCTATTCAAATAGACATGGGAGGATGGGGGAGGGGGGGGGGAGGGTGAAACTTTGCGATTAGAGGTTAGAAGCTCGCATTGGTTTGTGAGGGATTCCGAATTCCGTATCGACTCTTATTGCTCGCTATATGTCACTCGCCTCCGAGCTGCGACTGTTGAGGGCCAGTAGAACGGTAGGGTGACGTTTTTGTTAGATAAGGAGAGATAGAGAGAGTGGAAAATAGAAAGAGTGAGAGAGAAAGATGGGGAGAGAGAGAGAGAGAGAGAGAGAGGGAGAGAGAGTGAGCGAGAGAGAGACAGAAGGCGAGAGAGTGCGCGAGAGATAGAGAGACAAAGAGGGATAGAAGGCGCTTCTCAAATGTTTATATGGCTAGACAATGAATCGGCATCTTTCCAAATTTCCTAAGCCTAAGATTTCATTAGTGCATTAGCTAATTTCCCAATTTCTGAATCACCTCTTGAAATTCCGAGATTTTGCGGTGCTTTCTCTCTGTCTCTGTCTCACTCTCTCTTTCTCATTCTCTCTCCCTCTCTCTCCCAGGTGCGCGATCAAATTGCGACAAGCCGTGTGCTCAGATTTCCCCTTGGGCCACCCGAAATCTATTTTTCATAATATTTCCTGCATGCACCCGATGACGGCACCTTTTTTTACATATGATTATTTAGAGGGTTAGGGCTGGATTTCCTTGGATTCTTTGATTTAAAGGTTCTTATCATTTCAGAATGTGGTGGAAAATGAATATTTTTTTTAATTTGCCATTTTTAGATGGACTACCTGTCGATCGCCGAGGACGACTCGTCATCGGAACGAGGATGCTCGCGAGCGCAAAGGAAACGGTACGGTGACTTTTTGGGTTTAATTAGTTAAATTTTCTCGAATTAGAACGCAAAAAAGCATACATTCCAGCTATTACAAAAAATTGGATTTTCTAAGAGCTACATAACACACCAAAAACGCTTAGAACATAACTTAAACCCATCAATCAAAAACCATACGAACATACCAAGAAAAATCCGGACGTTGAGATCACAATAACATTAATATGAGACTATGAATTCTGATAATTATCTATGGATTTTCCCCATCGGCATCTGGAATTCCCTGGAGGGTCATAATTCCAAAGAAGGCACTGTTTTTCGGGTCTCCCCGTCAGTACAGGCCAAGAGAGAGAGAGAGAGAGAGAAAAGGCGAGAGAGCCAGAGGGAGAGAGAGAGAGACAGCGAGAGAGAGAGAGCTGCCGGGCACTCTTGATTGCATCGACAATAAGACTTCCTTTGTCCTTGAATGAAGCGATATCGATTCGTTTTCTTCGGCTATTACAACCCCTGTAAAATTCCTGTTTCCTTCAAAAAAGTCAAAATTGATACTTTCGAAATTAAGAATCTCAAAATTTCATAATGTCAAAATTCAGAATGCCGAAATTTAAGTAGGCTAACTTTCCGGGAAAACCCCCCGAATCCGATGCAAAAAAAATTCGACATGCCGAACTTTGACATTAAAAATTCGATTTTCTGGAATTTCGCGCTCCATTAACCAACCCATCAATCCTCCGTTTGTTTTTGTACTTCTTCGCCTCGTTTTAAAGCTACAGCTGCTCATTAGTGCATAGGATTCCCCTTCTGCTTGCCGTCGTCCCCTGGAAATTACCATTTACAAAGAATTCGACCCATTTTCTTGTTTATCCCGAATGCAGAGACATCTGAAAAAGAACCGTAAAACGCCCATTCCCCCCGAATAATATTCGGCTATTTAAAATTCATACCCTGCCTGTGGTTTGCGCCCATTGCCAGGCTCATCTAGCTGCCCCCTGGCCAATTGGCCCGAGCCGTTTGCCCAGGCCAATTGGGGCCCATCCCCACTGGGACCCTATCCCTGTAGCGCCCAAAAAACGTCCCGGCCGACCCGAATTTGCGGGTTTTAAAGGGTTTGACGAGTTGCTATCAAGATGTCGAAATTCCTCGGGATTTCATGTTGACGAAATTTTCATTTTTTCGGCATTTTTTGGTTGAAATTTATCTTTGACAAAGGCAACTTTGTCGAAAGTCATTTTGCCGAGATTTTCTTTGTCGAAACCTCATTTTTTTTCGAAAATAATTTTGTCAAAAAGTGATTTTGTCGTCATCCCATTTAGTCCAAATTTTGTCGAAAATAACCTTGTCGACATTACACTTTATCGACATTCCATTTTTTCGGCGTTTTCTTGCTCGACCTTTCATTTTGTCGAAAACCGACTTGTCGGCATTTCATTGGGGAACATTTTATTTTGTCAAAACCCGATTTCCGCAAAATTTCGACGTTCAAACTTTCGACAAAAATAACGCAGGCCATCGACACCCTTATCCCTGGCACTCCCAAAAAAACGGGCCAGCCCACCCGAATTCCCGGGTTTGATCATCTCCCCGGCCAATCCTCGCTTTCGAAATGACAATCTGGCCGGTTGGGTCCTTGGCCCTGCGGCCAGGGGCCCAATTTCGACGCTCATTTCGGCTTCCCAATTTTGCCCGGGGTTTTGACGCCGTGCTGACGATTTTCGTTTCTTAATTCCGCTTTTGGGTCATGGGGGTTTCCAAAGGTTGCCCTGAATTTCCAGTGATTTAATCTGCTTTAGCGCTTCTGGGGCCGCTTTTTTACGCTTTTGTGCTCACTCTCTCTCACTAATTATCTCTCTCGATCTCTCTCTCTCACTCTCGCTCTCCCCCGCACGATTCATCAATTTCTAATAACGAAAAAAGTGAAATCTGAAACGGGATTTGGCATGATTTTTCTGGGGCTCAACGATCATTTCCTCCGGTTTTTCTGTTTTTTTTTTGTCTTTTCTGATTTTTTGAGACGCACAAAGGGCTTCCATATTCTCCTGCACCTCATCCCTTTTTAGGACTTCTACCCCTCCCAAAAAGCGTCGCCTGAAGGTGTCGAATTACGCGCGCACACACGATTTCCTGACCTTTTCCACTAGTTTTCTATATTTCACCTCTCTTCTAGCAAGCCATCACTTTTGCGGTGTACTTCTAAAGCAGGAATATCTCGCGCTCTCCTATCTCCCTCTCTCTCTCCTGTCTCTCTCTCTGTCTCTCTATGGGGTACGGTCATTACTTCTAAAATCATTACTTCTAAAGTCATTACTTCTAAAATCATTACTTCTAAAATCATTACTTCTAAAAGTCATTACTTCTAAAAGTCATTACTTCTAAAATCATTACTTCTAAAAGTCATTACTTCTAAAAGTCATTACTTCTAAAATCATTACTTCTAAAAGTCATTACTTCTAAAAACGTTACTTCTAAAATTTGGTATGCCGGATTACCACTTTATCGGCATATTTATGTCCAAAAATACGCTTAGAATTTTAGAAGTAACGACTTTTAGAAGTAATGTTTAGAAGTAATGACTTTAAAGATGACTTTAAATAATTTTGAAATAATGACTTTAAAGTAATGACTTAGGCTGTAATGATTTTAAATAATGATTTAAAGAATGATTTAAAGTAATGATGGGTAGCCTCTCTCTATCTCTCGCGCCCTCTCGCGCTCTCTCGCACTCTCTCTCTATTTCTCTCCCCCTCTTTCTCTCTCTCTAGCTCACGCTCTCTTTCTCATTCGAATCATCATTTTCGCGTTAGGGCCCGAAATAGACGTGCCGGAATTGCTGGTCTGCTCCCAGTCAAGCTAGTTCTTAAAGAATCTCTCTAGTCTGCCTATCTCCTGAAAACATACGAATAAACAGAAACAGGAAACTGTTTCTGTTTATTTCCACATCCCAAAAAATTTTTCAGGCCTATTTCGGGAGCCACAAATTCTCCAATAATCTCTGCTAGCTTGCCGCTGGCCCGGGAGTTCCTCAGGTTCCCCCAGTGGGGGCAGAATAAACGATGGGTGCTTGGGAGTTTCCTTGAAAGTAAGCCATCCTCCTGGGTCATTTTTTGGCCAGCCACCTTTTGTCTGCTTCTTCTTCCTTCATCCCGTCGAGTCTAATTTTGCATCTTGGGTTACTTTTTAAAAATTAAGGAATTAGAAAACCGTTATTCAAATAGTTAAAAATCTTTGCATGCTCGGAATTGAAGAAAACAGTTAAAAACCAGAAATTTTCGTTTTAGGATTGGTGAAATTGGCTAATATGCAAATTAGCTATCCCTCCCTTGTGTCAGTTCTCTCTCTCTCGCTCTCTCTCACTCCCGCTCTCTATCGCTCTCTCTTGGTCGCACTCTCGCACTCACTCGCTCTCTTTGGCAGCTTCTCGCTATCCCTCGTCGTAGTGTGTCTCTCCCTCTTTCTTTGTCTTCCCCCTCTCTCTCCTATCTCGCTCTCTCTACCCCCTCTCTCTCTCTCTCCTCCTCTCTTCTCTCTCCTTTTTTTCCCCCTCCTCTATCGCTCTCTCTCCGCCATAGCGTCTTCTCGTCCTAGCCCATTTAAACTTTAGAGACCCTCAAAACACTGACGTCGCTCTTCCCCATCCACCCTCCAATTGCTTGCTATTCTGTTGGTGCAAGCTGGTGCCCCTAAAAAGACCCCGGTTCCCTCAAAAAAAACCCGACCGGGGCCCAAATCTGGAACGGGGTGCCCTACATGGCCCCGGGCCGAGTGGGCCTCCCCCACGAAATTGAGAAGAAATCGCATTTTGTGGAAAGGAGAAGATAGAAGACGGGGGTTTTCCGAGGCCTTCCTTTGTTCGTTTTTCCCTCCCTTCCCCGACGCTTGCAGGGCCCTTAAATTGACCTCTTTCTTGATGCTTTTTCCTTTTAGCATCGTGTTTTCCCTTAAGTCCAGGCCTTAGCCTAAGCTTAAGCCAAGCCTAAGCTAAGCCAATAAGCCTAAGCTAAGCTTAAGCTAAGCCTAAGCTAAGCCTAATCTAAGCCTAAGCTAAGCGAACCCCCAGCTAAGCCGAATCCTTAGCCGAAGACCGTGCCTAACGGCAAATTTGGACTCCGCGCCTTCCATTGAAGGCCAAATCTGCTTCCGGAGTTTACCGCCCACTTTGCGTACTCGCTCCCCCTTTCAAAACCCAATTTCGGGTGCCCCTGGGGTTTTAATGGCTTTTTCGTGGATGTTGTCTCAGTCCACGTTTTTCATGGATCGTTGAAAGGGTATTTTTGCGGGATTTATCGTAATTTGGAGTTCGGAATTTCTTTAGGGTTAAGATTACGGTAGAAGTTGGCTTTCCAAACTGAACAAATACGAGGATTTTTTTGGCTTCTTTCTCGGAATCTTTGTGCCTGTCGCACGCTCTCTCTCCCTCACTCTCTCTCTCTATCTCTCTCTTTATCTCTCGCTCTCTCTATCTCTCTCTCGGCTTCTCTCGCTCTCTCCCTCGTCTCGCTTCATAATTCAGCCTGAAAAATCGAACCTTTCTGCTCCCTCAATTCTTATGAGTGATTTAGCTGCTGTAGGTCCCATTTCGGAGACGTACACATCACTACCTTTTCCGTCCAGCAGTTAGGAACCCGTAAAAGTACACCCCGCATATCCCAGCGCAGCTTAAACTCCTTAGAAGCTTAAGCCGTTTTCTCCTCCCTCCCTCTCGTCTCCTCCTCCTCATTGAAGGGCCATGGTGGTGTTGGTCCAGGTGTGAAGTGTCTCACATTCATTATTTGTGTTGCCGGGTGTCGGCTTTCACTTTTTGGATATCCTCCACCTTCACGTCTACAATTGTCGTCTGTCTCTCTCACCCGCTCTCTCTCTCGCTTCGTCGATTTCCATTCATCAATTTTCTTGGCTTTCCTCAGCCGGGAGATTGTGTTTTTAGGAATCTCAGCCATCTTGCTGATCCGCAATAATCCCAAAGAATCACTGCTAGCTTGCGTATCCCAAGGTATATCTTGCTACTTTCCATATCCTAAAGAATCTCGGCTAGCTTGCCAATCCCAAAGAATCTTTGCTAGCCTGCCAATCTCAAATACCTCTGCTCCCCAGGTCCAAAAATTGCCTCTGCCTTGCCTCCCCGCAATGTATCTTTGCTAGTTTTTGATCCTCAAATGTCTCTCCTAGCCCTCATGCTCCTCTCCTCCTTCTCCTCTGTCTCAATTTTTTCGATTTTTCTTACGATTTTGAGCAATTTTTTCGCCATATTTTTCCGGTTTAGCAAATGCACGGCCGGTCGTTCCGGCGTCCCCTGCGACGGGACGATCCTCATAGGTAAGGAGCCAGCAGACTACAAACTACTAAAGTTCAAAATATTGGAGCAAAACAATAAAACCAGAAGAACACACGAACAAAAAGAACAAAAGAGCAGTCATGAAAAATGTAAAATACGCAAAAATTGATAGAACCAGGGTTGAAAAGCCGCTTCGCGACTTTTCAACCCACCCTCTAACCCTATGATGTTCCTCGTTTTGCATAATTGTGCCCCAATTCCGATAGCAAAAAATAAAAAAACGCTCCCATCGTGCCTTTATATAGGCTGCTGCAACTTCCGGCGTATGCTAATTTTATCCTAACAAAGTGGGTGTCGGAATTTTTAAGAAAAACTTAATTTTAATGTCGAAAACAACAGATTTTACAAAATCCGATATGTGTGCAGTCATCTCCAGCCCATTACGCATCTAATGACGTATCAAACACCTCCTTACACCCCTCCCCTATTGAGATATCCACCGGACACCCTGACGGAAGTTGCATGCAAAGTGGCACACACACACACACACACAAACACTATTTTTTTATATATAGTAGGATTCGGTCATGGAAACCAGGACTAATTTCTAATAAGCTGAACAAACACCTTTATGTATTTGGCCCCTTAAAAATTCCTTTCCCATCTCAAGCTCGAGCTCCCGGTCAAGTTAAGCACCACCACCCCCACTCAATTACCATGGCCATCAGCGGGCCTGATTGAGGGGGGTTACATCGAGTCCGAGCAGGTCGAGCCTTTTGCCCATTTGCCGCCCATAAAATATCACCACCGGGCAGCTGACTCTCAATTCGGTCGGGGGGGGGGGGATGGATCAAGCTGCTCCTCACATAACATGCTCGTTTTTCATTCTCCAATCCGATCGCAGAGGGGGAGGGGGCTGTTCTTTTGCCACTCACGTTTTGCACCTTTTTTTGAGGCCAAGCCTAAGCAGCCTAAGTAGCTTAAGCCCAAGCTAATCCTAAGCTAAACCTAAGCTAAGCCTAAGCTAAGCCTAAGCTAAGCCTAGCTTAAGCCTAAGCTAAGCCTAAGCTAAGCCTAAGCTAAGCCTAAGCTAAGCCTAAGCTAAGCCTAAGCTAAGCCTAAGCTAAGCCTAAGCTAAGCCTAGGCTAAGCCTAAGCTATGCCTAAGCTAAGCCTAAGCTAAGCCTATTCATGCGTATTCGCGGAGGTACTGACTTCCAGGCCCCTGTAAAACTTGCCCTCTTTGTTTCCGAGCCAGCGTCTCCCTTTTTGGAGTTGGTTTTTTCTCTTGTTCGAGCCAGGAGGGCGAGCTTCTCCTCCTCGTTGGCCAATCCGTTTAATAGTGTGCCGGAGCGAATCGGATTCGAGGGAAGAAGCCCCGCCACCGTCCACCCCACCCTCAAATGGGAAGGACACAGTGGGACAGCAAGGTTGCAACTTCGCAACTTGTCGTTCACGTCTGGTTTCTAGGAATTGGCTTACCGTTTTGAGTTGTATATATTTTGTCTCTGTCTCTCTCTCTCTCTCTCTCTCTCTCTCTCTCTCTCTCTCTCCCTCTCTATAGTACCTTGGTACCCCACTCGCTATATCTCATCTTTGCCGGTATTGGTCTATTAGGGGGGCGGTTGATTTGGAGTTGAGTTGAGTTGAAAGGGGTCCCATTAATGAACTAGATTATTATCAGTGTTATTTTGTGGAATTTCGAACCTATTCCGGGAACAATTTTGTATGGGAAATTGTTCCCGGAATAGGTTCCCGGAATGATTCCCGGAATAGATAAGGCCGGGCTCAGGTTCCAATTTTAATTACCGATTTTATGAAAAAAAAACGTTAAAAATTACTAATATTACTAAAAAATACTTAATTTACTAAAAACGTTGTTAAAATACTTTCTACGAAGTTTTTCTAGACCAATATAAAAAAATCCTCCTCCCCCGATAATGCAAGAGAACCAGTTTTCTTGTCGATTTTCATCTTTCAAAACCCGCGCTTCCGCTTTACACGAAAACAAGGACATTCCGGGCGGCGCAAGAGAGATAAAGAGAGGGTGAGTGAGAGAGAGAGTGAGAGAGAGTAAGTAAGTGAGAGAGAAAGAGAGAGAAAGAAAGAGAGAAAGAGAACGAGAGAGAGAGAGTGTGTGAGAGAGCGATAGCCAGAGAAAGGCCCAAAGACAAACCGGTGGCTTTAGCGTGGGTGGGGGTGGGGGTCGTCGTCGTCGTGACAGAGGCGAAGCCATTGGTCTAGGCTTTAGGTTAGGGTATGTGTGTATTCTGTTTTTCTCCTAGTGTCCACCTGCTCAGCCTCACTCTCATCCTCCTGCTCCTCCTCGCCCATTCATCGGGATTGCCCCCCGACCGGCTGTTTTCCCACCACCCCCCGCAACTCTCCAAGCGTGTACGGAGCGCGAAAATGCAATTTTGGCAAAGTGCCAGGATGGCTTCAGTTGGATTCCCCCGAACGGATGATCGGACTTTGCGTGGCCTTTCTAGCTTATTGACGCCCCCAGGAAGTCTGCGGGAAGCTATTTGTAGCTTTAGAGAAGCGCTATATTTGGTTGGTTCTTGTGAATTATCGGGGGCGGGTTCATAATTTCAGAAATGTGCCCAGCACATAATAATGAATACTTTAACGGTGTTTTTGTCGTAATTTAAGCATAGTTAATGCGGAGAATTATCTAAAAACTTTTAAAATTATTAAAGTCAAATTTACGTCGGAAATTGGTCATTCTGTTGAAAAATAGATATTTTTGTATGCAAATGTGTGAATTTTTGTGTCTGCTGTTGGTAAAAACAGCATAGAATGAGAAGAATTGGATACTAAATCAAAAAGTTGGTGCTACCCCTCATAAACCCCCCCCCCCCGATAAAGCATAAGAACTTTGGCTTTAAAGGGGCCCCGAAGTTGCGTTTTTTGTCGACTCTAGCTCGTCTCACCCATATCATCGTACTCTCCCTCTAGTTTTCTCTCTCTCTTTCTCTCTCTCTCTCTCTCTCCTCTCTTCTTCCTCTCGCTCCTCTCTCTCTTACTCTCTCTCTCTCTCTCTCTCTCTCTCTCTCTCTCTCTCTCTCTCTCTCTCTCTCTCTCTCTCTCTCTGCTCGCATCATGCCTTTAAACGATAATATTTGCTATAATTTTTTCGACTTATTTTTACTCCCAGAAATGGACGAGCAAGCACAACTGCACAATCGATTACGGCGGCAAACGCTGGCCGAGCTGGGGTATGGTAAAACAGGAAAAATAAGTCGATAGACTCCAGTACGCAACACTACACTACACTCCGCCTTGAAACCTTAAAAAAATTCCAAACAAGCAAGCAAGCCAGAATTAAACAAATTTGAATTTTAAAAAATAAAATGATGCCAGGCGGCTTTTTCGGCGATTTTTCAGAGAATTGGAAATGCGCCAAAAATTCATAAAGCCGATGCTAAAGCCATAAAATAGCGCTAATGAGCATGAACGGGTCGTGTGGAGCGGGTTCAACCCGAATCCCCCCGATTCATTCTCCCCCGGAAAAAATGCCCCGTTACAGGTCATCGATGCGACTGCTGTATGACGAGACGACATTTGGCGATCGGAAAGGGGTTCGTTTTTGCCGTTTTTAACGTTGACTACTGTAGTAATCACAAGTTTATCACTTTCCTCAAATTTTTCGAATTTTCGGAGTCTTCAAAAATCATTTTGGGACATCCTATTTGTTTTTCTTGAATTTACCGATTTTCCTAAGCTAAAATAAGGAGTTTATTGCCATAATTATGATTTTTGTGTAAATATTCAAGGTTTATCCGCACCACTTCAAAAAACACCGGTCCCTGATGGGGGCGTATTTTTGGGGGGTTAGGCTTGGGCAAGGCAGAAGCCCAAGAAGGACCCCCAAAAAGGGGAGAAGAGGCCCGAGATAGGACCCAAGAAAGGACCCAAGGAAGGGACGGATGACAAAAAAGACAAGACAAGACAGGGAAAACAAAAAAACGCTAGGGGGAGAGCCGCGCGCCACTTGAAATCCAATTATTATGCGAATTGCCCCCCTGGCCCATCTAGAAGAAGAAGGAGGAGGAGGAGGAGAGGCTTTTCCTTCTTCTTGGAGGGGGAGGAAGGGATTCTCTTCGGGACCCACAAAAGGAGGAATTTGGGCATAAGCTCTTCTTTAGGAGCAGGAGACCGCTCCATTATTCCCTTGGCTTAGGGCTTGTCCGTCGACTTTTGGGGTGAGGGCCATGCTTTGGGTTTTATGGTGTATCTGGGTGTTGTTTAATTATTTTCAGGATGCAAAACTTCTATCTCTGCTCTCTCGCTCTCTCCCTCACTCTCTCGCTCTTTCTCGCTCTCACCCTCTCGCTCTCTTTCGCTTCTCTCGCACTCACTCGCATTCTCTCCCACTCATTCTTGCTCACTTTTCGCACTCGTTCTCCTTCTAATTTTTTCCACGCCCGGGCCTAGGCCTTTTTTTTTTTTTTTTTTTTTTTTTTTTTTTTTTTTTTTTTTGAACCCGAAATTCCGGGGTCGATGGGGGCCCATCAGAAATTCCGACGCCCGGGCCTAGGCCTCCGGGTTTTTCTTCTCATTTCTTTTCATCCTTCCGGGGCAGGGCCATCTTTTGTCTTCTCAATTCCAGATCCGTTTTTGGGGGGTAAAGATTCCCCGCGGGACCACCGGATCCAAACGTCCTGGCTTCAATTGAAAGTTTTGGGTGCTCGTGATCCCAAGAAGGAGCTGAAAAAAAGCCATAGTCTTTAAAGGGACTTGCAACCTAAGAAAATGCTGAAGTTTGTTTAAGGGTGTTTTTTTTTTTTTTTTTTTTTTTTTTTTTTTTTTTTTTTTTTTTTTTTTTTTTTTTTTTTTTTTTTTTTTTTTTTTTTTTTTTTTTTTTTTTTTTTTTTTTTTTTTTTTTTTTTTTTTTTTTTTTTTTTTTTTTTTTTTTTTTTTTTTTTTTTTTTTTTTTTTTTTTTTTTTTTTTTTTTTTTTTTTTTTTTTTTTTTTTTTTTTTTTTTTTTTTTTTTTTTTTTTTTTTTTTTTTTTTTTTTTTTTTTTTTTTTTTTTTTTTTTTCCCCCCCCCCCCCCCCCCCCCCCCCCCCCACCCCTTCCCTACCCCCCCACCCCCACCCCCCTTTCCCCCCCCCCCCCCCCCCCCCCCCCCCCCCCCCCCCCCCCCCCCCCCCCCCCCCCCCCCCCCCCCCCCCCCCCCCCCCCCCCCCCCCCCCCCCCCCCCCCCCCCCCCCCCCCCCCCCCCCCCCCCCCCCCCCCCCCCGTTTTTGCGAGCTTCGGAACTTCGAGCCCATTTTAGAGGGGAAAAGTTTGAACAGCAAGGGAAGGCTCTCTCTCTCTCTCTGCATCTCTCTCTATCTCTCTCTCTTCTCGGTGGCGGCCCCTCATAATTTAGGGGCCTAATGCTAGGGAGAGACAAGGAAGAGCAGTGGCTTATCCTGGTGCCGCAAGGGAGAACATCTCTGATACTCGCTCCTTGCGCCTAGTTACGTTATACGGGTTTGATCTTGCGATTTTTGAAGGTTTTCAGCGGTTTTATAGGCACTTGAGAGAGACAGGGAGCGAGAGGGAGCAAGAGAGAGCGAGAAAGATAGAGATAGAAAGAGTGAGAGGGAGAGAGACAGGAAGCTAGAAAGAGTGAGAGGGAGAGAGACAGGAAGATAGAAAGAGCGAGAGAGAGAAAGTGGGTATAGTCGTACCATGGGAAAAAGACGAAAATCCCGACAGGCCAAAATCCCGAAAGCCAACTTACCGACAGATCTTTGACGCTATTTTCAATGTCGCTTCTTTTTAAACAGTGATTTTGCATGTCGGCATTTTGACTGACGGCATTGCGCTCCGTGGCGAATAGCTAGCGGGGTTTTTGCATGTCGGGGTTTTTGCATTTCGGGATTTTCACTGTCAGGTTTATAGAAATTCTTGAAGCACATACCATTAATGTGTCCAGCCCCATTTTCCATTTGGCGATTTCCATGCGCGAAAATCGACTTTCCAAGGCAATACTGTAGTTTTTTTTTGAGAGCGTTCCAAATACCTAATTCTCCCTTCCAGCCCTTAAAAATCGGCCGGCAATTGCCAGCGCCCCCGAATGGCCAATTTGTTGCACCCCCTCCCCTAAAAAGGCGAACGTGCCCTGGGGGCTGCTAGAAGCCCCCAAGAGCTTCGAAACGCCTCGAGCGACAATAGGTGCGAAATATGGGGCCAGGTCTCCGGGGCTGAGACGCGGCCGTTTGGGACGAATTGGATGAAATTGCTTCCTGCGTCGTGTCTCGGCCCCGGTAGAAGGGCCCAACCAACACCCATCCAGTTGGACCTTTCCTTGGCATCGTCACTTTTTTCGAGCGTGGGTCTCGGAGTTTGAAAGGAACTGGGAACCCAGAAATAAGTGTCAGATCGCGCGAACTCTCTCTCTCCCTCGCTCTCTCTATATCACTGTTTCTCTCTCCCTCCTTCTCTCTCTCTCTCTCTCTCTCTCTCTCTCTCTCTCTCCCCTTTCTCTCTGTTTCTCCATTTCTCTCTCTCTCTCTCTCTCTCTCTCTCTCTCTCTCTCTCCCTCTCTCTCTCTCTGTTTCTCTCTCTTTCTGTCTCTCTTTCTCTCTCTTTTTCTTTCTCTCGCTTTCTCTCACGCCCAGAATCTATCGATCTTATGATTTTTTTCAAATAGAAAACACATTTTTTTGGATTTCGGGTCTGCCATTTTCCGGCGTTGCGAGATCTCAGTCGCTCTCACTCGTATGCAAATTCCTCCAACTTCGCCAGGTCACCGATCCGCCAATTCTCAAAACTTGATGCCTTTTTGGGTGCATCGACCCCGGGTCCAATTTTCGAACCCATAAATTTGTCGGATCGTGGGCGGAATGTCGGGGGGAAAGTATCGGAATTCCGGGGTCCATTCTAATTTTCCCCCATTTTCCTCCTTCCTTAGGATCTCATTCTTTTTGAACTTTTTGCAATCCCAAGACTTTTTTGCATCTTATAATTGCAAGGATATCTCCGGGTTTTTTTTTGGGTTTTTCACGTAATTTCGACGAATTCTCCCCGGCCGCCTAATGAGCGTTCTTTGTGTTGCGGTGTAGCCGGAAGATTGGGGAAAGGAATTTAATTTTAGTGGCCGCTCTTTGTCATCGCGTTCCGAGTCGAGTGTTTCGGAATTTTGGATAAAATTTTCTAATGGTTTTTGCTAGCTTTCCAGGTCCTAAGGCATTTTTGAAAAGTCACTGCAGAATGCCAGGTGCAAAAACAGACCGTAATTGATTTTTATGTTGTTTTTGCCGTAAAATGACAAAAAAACGACTTCGTCAACGCGTCAATATTTCCTAAATGACTGTGATAGCTTCCCTGACGCTGATAATTCTCAAAAGGCCTCTGCTAGCTTGCTTCTCAAAATTCCTCATTGTTCTCTGCAAGCTCGTCATTTCTTGCCATTCCTCAAGAGTTTCTGCTATCTCACATCTCAATAGTTCCTCAATAATCTCTCCCAGTTCCCCAGATATGAAAAAATTCCCTAATAATCTCTGATAACTCGCCACGTTTTAAAAATTCCTCAAGATTCTCTGCCCGCGTCTCATGCCCGCGTCAATCGCCTCGAAATTCAAAGACCAATTGATCAGACTGGGGGCTTGAATGGCCGTTACACAATCTCAAAAAAGCTCTCAATCCCATGCCCCCATCCCCCAAATATCACCTGTTCCATCGAAAGACAAGAAAAGGGAAGAGGGTAGTCGAGCCTGAGGGGCATGAATTCAATCCGGCCGCCTCGACTATCAATTTGGCTTTTCGACGCTTATCCCTTTGAAATGGGAGAGAGAGAGAGAGAGGAGAGAGAGCGAGAAAGAGAGAGAGAGCGATATCCCACTGTTTTTCTTGGCTATCAAAATGTGTAATCGTCGCCTCGGGGCCAGCCGAGGGCATGTGTGTGCCATTTCGACCACCGTCATGGCTGCCCTCGGGAAAAGCCGTCTGACTTTTTGAGAGCTAAATTCCGGTATCTCTCTCGCTCTCTTTTTCTCTCTCTCTCTCTCTCTCGCTTTCGAATCCATCGATCTGATCATTTTTAATTAAATAATAATTTTGTTTAGCTGGCTTTTCATAATCTAGCCTTCTAGGAGGAATAAACACGCGGAAACGCCGCTTCGCGGGGAATGGTGCCGTTGTCTCATTTTCCAGCTTTTCCGTTGCGTAATCGATTACAGTCTGTAAATCCGGAAAGTCGCAAACTACAGCATCTCGCTTATTAACTCCCTGATTATCAGTTCTATCTCTCCCTCTCGCTCTCTCTCACTCTCTCTCGCTTTCTCTCTCGCTCTCTAGCCTTCCCTCGCTTTTTAACATCTCCATCTAAGGCTCCTCAGATCCGGGAGCACCCATCATTCCCCATGCATTGCCCATCCTGTCCCCCATTTTGTTGGGGGTGTGAGTAGGAGTCGAGATGGGTGTCTCAGCTCCTCCTGCCCAAAATATTCCCCCGCGCTCCTCGAGCCCTACCTAAAGCTGTAGATGGCCTTCGCGAAGTCGTGTAGTTTGGTGGGTAAATGGATTTTCCAGCGAGAGAAGAGAGAGAGAGAGAGAGAGAGAGAGAGAGCGAGAGAGGGCGAGAGAGGGCGAGAGAGACAGCGATGGGCTAGTTCTTCCGCAGAAGTTTGTGCTAGAAAAAAATTGTTGTTGCTATGAGACAAAGCCCTCCCCCGTAAATGGCTATCCCTAAGAGAATTCCTGTCCAACATGGAGTTTTTAATGATTTATGGATTTTTTGTCATGAAAGTATGAGCTCTGCATTCAAGTCCCCTGGCAGTGCTTAAACGATTACGACGTTAAAATCGGCTTGACCCACAAGTCCCCCTTTCTCTCTCTCTCTCTTTCTCGCTCTCTCGCCCTCCCTCAGAAAAGCCACACCGCCAAGCGGGTTAAAAGACCCTTTCCTCTGCTTGTCTGTTCCTTTAACGGGATGGTGACACCAAAACGCTAGGCTTGCAAAGTTGCTTAAAAGGCTTTTTGAAGCCAAAATTTCTTTTTCTGGACTTGCCGGTTCCTTTAAAATGATCCTAAATACCAGGACGTAGCGTTGCGCCTTCAGATCATCATTTTTTCCGTTTTCCGTTCCCTTTTTTCTCGGTCTTTAGAACCCATTTTTTCATTCAGCGTCATTCCTATATGCGTTTCAAGCAGCAAAAAACGATGGGGTGGTGGGGGCTCAAATCTCAGGCAGGCATCTGGGCCTCAAGAGGGTCCCCCTCCACCTCGAGTATTTCAGGAGGGCGGAAAAATTAGCTATGTGCCATGGGGGGGGGGTTTCATTCTCTCTCTCTCTCTCTCTCTCTCTCGCTCTCTCCCCCCTCATTCTAGATTTCTCATTTCGAGAGGTCATTCCAAAGGGGTGTGGGCCCATTCCCGGTGTGTGTGGCCCCTTTATCCGTCCCCTCCTCTTCCCATTTGCACACAGCCATCCTCTCCGGGCCGTCCAGCCCCGCATCGTCGCAAAATGCAAATCGGCTCCTCCGCGAAACGGCCAACAAACGCTGCCGTCACAGAAAGTCATTGAGACGCACGGAATTCCGAAGGGCTACTCTGTTTTCACCTTTCCGGAACGATACTCCAGACAGTGCAGGCTTGTCTTCAACATCGTATTCGCTCGAAAAGTTGAGCGTCGTCCTGTTTTAAAGACGATTCCGGACGGCTACTTGTCGGGAAATTGTCGGAACTGTGCTTCTGACGAATACTACTGTATTTTTACCCGAAAAACCCTCTATCATCTATAGGAAGAATCCGGAATTATACGCTTTCGAGGTTTCCGGAACAGGACTTTTGACGCTATATCCTGGAGCCTACTACGGAAAACAGCTCGACATCCGACTATCACGGATATTCCGGAACGCTACCCTTTAATCCTGCACTTTCCGGGGCTGTACTTTGTACGGCGCCTGTAACCACGATTCATAGAAAAACTACAAGCTACTTATTATTGAGCACCGCACCGCCCGCATTTCCGAAAGAGTACGCTACACTACGCGCTGGTACGCTCAACTGCGCGCTAAATTTGGCTCGGAATTTGATACAGTATCGATAAAATCTGATTTTCTAAAAATCCATTTCCCGGTTGGCTACCGTATTCCGGGTACTGTATCTTGTAGTCCGCCGTCAGAAATAGCATACGAAGTTCCTGTTCTCACTACAATACGCAACCACTACGTACGATACAGTACTACAGTACGCTACCGTACGGAAACGCTCACTACAGATGGCTCGAATCGCCACCCAATCATCTGGTACCCCGAAAAAGCACGTGAAGCTGCAGCATACTTTGGTAAGGGTTGGAAATTCTCCAGTATTTTCATATAGTTCTTAATGATACTTTGGCAATATCTCTCATTTCCGGTTCCTACCTACCGAGCTAAACACCTGGCCGAGCCTTGAGCGCTCGGGGTGACAGCCCTGTTTTCTGGGGGATTTTCCGGGACTTTCCGGGCGCCAGCTTTTTGTCTGGCCGGGCCGGGGGAAGAGCCAGGAGAGCCTCGTCATAGACCCCATCCTCATCCCCACCCCATTCCCCACCTTTTAGACTCCAATGGGGTGGCCGGATGGGGTGGAAGAGATGGGGGGAGGGGGCTTACGATTTTTGGCAGTACTCCAAATTTTTTGGATTTTTTATCACTCCGTTTTACTCTCTCGCGCTGTATTCCTTCCCTCTCTCTCTTTCGCTCTTTCTTTCTCTCTGTCTGTCTCTCTCTCTCTCTCTCTCTCTTTCTAGCTCGCGCTCATTTGGGAGATTTTCTGAATTTAAGTGATTTTCCTGTTTCGGAAAATGAGCCAGAAATGCTCCAAAAATTTGAAATCAGCTTAAGCCTGGATCTCGGGCCGAGCATAAACTAAGTCTGAGCCAAAGTCGAGCCCAAGCCTAATCGAAACCTAACTTAAACCTAAGCAAAGCCGAAGCCTAAGCCCAATCCGAAGTCTAAAAGCCGCGGCCTAAGCCTAAGCCCAAGCCGAGCCTAAGCCAATAAGATAGACCTAAGCCAAGCATAACTAACCAAGGGCCCATTAACCAAAAAGCCAGGCACCCCAGGAGAAGCCGCAGAGCAAGAAAGGCAAAGATTTCCGCACCCTATCAGATTACTCGGGTCGCGGGGGGGGGGGGGATCGGGCCGAGCATCGAGAGACACATACGCCAGAATATAGGGAGTTGTCTTTTTTCTTCTCCTTCTCACCCTCTGCTCAAAAGTTCCGCATTCATGCCATCGACACCTCATCATGCCATTTTTCTGCAAGATTTTTTGCAGAAAAAGCGCGGAAATTGCAAGTGTTCCTGGACTTGCTTAAAACTTCAGATTGTCGATTAATCTATCACAATGGAGGTACAATTTTGCCTTCAGCGGTCCTTTAAAACGCAAATAAATGCAAATTTTCTTACAGCCAATTTAAAAATTAAAAATGATTCCTAATTTTCTTAACTTTAACTTTGCTTAGCTTAGGCTTAGGCTTAGGCTTAGCTTAGGCTTAGCTTAGGTTTAGCTTATGTTTAGCTTAGGTTTAGCTTAGGCTGAGCTTAGGTTGAGCTTAGGTTTAGCTTAGGCTTAGCGCTGAGCTTAGGTGTTTCCCGAATAGGTAAGTTTTCCCGAATAGCTATTTCTCGAAGGTTATGAACATTTAAACCTCAAACAGCCCAACATCGGCTACTTTCAATAGTCATAAAGGCTTAAAATGGTTTTAGACAAAACCAGATAGTACATCTTGTTCAGAAAAAATTCTCTATAAGATGTACTATCTTTTACAAAATCATTAAAAAGTTGGAAAAATTTGATAAATTGGGAGGTCCATAATTATACAAAAATTTTCAAAATTTCAGCATTTTTGAGATAAGTAGCTTATTTTATAGAGAATTTTTTTCTGAACAAGATGCACTAGCAAGTTTTGTCTAAAACCTTTTCCGAAGACTTTTATGACTATCGAAAGTAGCCGATTTTGGGCTGTTTTGAGGTTTAAATCGTTCATAACTTTCGAGAAATAGCTATTCCGCAAAAACGGTTACCAAATACGGAATCAGCGCAAAATTCTGCACAGGATAGGCTTGGTCCCGTGCCAAAGTCCCGACGACACTCAAAAACGTCTCCTTGTTAGCTTAGGCTGAGCTTAGGCTTGGGTTAGTCTAGGGTATAATATTTTGAAGCACTAGTAATGCATTTACCGATCAGAGTTGGTGTCCAGAGTATTCACGCGTAGTTAGACTCCCCCCTCGTGTCTCGCTCCGTTTTTCCGGGTCTTTCCGCTCCTTTCCGGTTCTTTCCGTTTCTTTCCACCTTCCGGCCATTGAACCTCGTTTCTTCTACTTTTCTAGTCTAGTTCTTCTTTTTCTTCTTCTTCTTTCCGCCAGCCCACCCACACCTCCATAAGCCCCCATCATTTGTCTGCCTGCTGGGGGACACGGGGCCCTAACCCCCTGTCCCAGGGTCCAGCTATCGATAGCAGCAGATTTTAAGGGGTTACCTTAATTTAACTTGCTTTTTACTACTTTTAATACCACTCCGGCTCGGATTTTTTTACTCCAACTAATCATTATTCTGATAATTAATAAAAGTCAAAGCAACATTTTATAGACTTCAGATTATCGAATTTGCTTGATTCAGTTCTAAACGGCCAAAACCTCGACAGCCAAATACCGACAGCCATAATTGCCACAGCCCAAAATCCCGACATATCTGATATACCAAAATCCCGACATATCCCTGACGCTAGTTTGCCACTTTCTTTTAAAATTTTAAGCTTTTTTCCCCTATTCTTCCGTTCCTTATTTTGCTGTCGGCATTTTGGCTGTTGGAAAATCTACTTGTCGATTTTTTTGCTGTAGCGATTTGGGTGTTTTACCCTCGATCACTACACTAGAAAATCTCTCCAAACCTCACATAAATGTAATCTAATTTTTTCAAGTTTCGCTTTTTATATGCTGAAAAATCGTCGATTTAACTCGATTACCCAGCGCGTCTAAAAAAATCCAATTTTGGTCGACAAAACCTGAAAAAAATGGATTTTTCGACAGTTTCCATGGTGTTTTCTTGCTTTTCCACTGTGCCCAAAATTGACATGAATTTTGAACAGAACTGGAAACTCTAAAAACCCGCGGTTTCACGTAAAGATGCGACAAATCGATTTCCGCAATTTATTGGAGGCAGGTTCGACCCACGTGCCTGGCCCTGAATTTGAGAACACCTCGTTCGCCTATCCGTTTCCTATTTGTCGCCCTTTTTTGGTGGGTTTCCCAGGGGCAGGGGCGACAATTTCTCCCCAATACCCAATTCCGCCAACCCGACAACCCACCCACACGACCCACTCGAGTCCAAATGTCCTCTGGGCACATTCACGACGGGGTCGATGGAAAGTACAGGAAAAAAAAATCGAGTTGACTTGGCATTTTAGCTGTATCTCTTTTTAGCGGGTGCTTTGGCATTATCGGGGGTATATTTTCCTGTTAGTGGAACCTGGGTAAATCTGGGAATTTACTACCGTGTACAGTCATTCTTGCGTCAAGTCGTGCCCCGGCCAATAATTAGCATTCCTCTTTTCAGTCGTGGATGGACCCGGAGCAGCGGGTGATCCTGAATGTGGGCGGCATTAGGCACGAAACGTACACCCACGTACTCAAGAAGATACCCGCCACACGACTCAGCAGGTGAGTCCATCCCTCAAAGATCTCTGCTAGCTCTCCTCTCTCTCATTCTCTCTCTCTCTCTCTCTCTCTCTCTCTCTCTCTTTCTCTCTCTCTCACTCGCTCGCTCTCGCTCTCTTTCGCGCTCCCTCGCGCTCTCTCACTCGCACTCTCTCTCTCTCTGCCGACAACCTACCCCTTTCAGATTAACGCCGAACCTGGCGAACTACGACCCGGTGCTGAACGAGTATTTCTTCGATCGGCATCCCGGCGTTTTGCTATGATTCTCAATTATTACCGGACAGGTTGGTGCCGGAACCTGATTCTGAATTTGAATTTGACAATTTGAAAACTTCATTACCCGACGAACGTTTGTGGGCCCCTGTTCGAGGAGGAGCTCGAATTCTGGGGTCTCGACGCGAATCAGGTGGAACCGTGCTGTTGGATGACATACACGCAGCATAGGTAGGAGAGAGAGGAGGATAGAGAGAGAGAGAGAGGGAGAGAGAGAGAGAAAGGAGAGAGAGAGAGAGAGAGAGAGAGAGAGGAGAGGTAGGGAGATTTATTCAAATTCATTTTCAGAGACACCCAAGATACGCTAGCCGTCATCGAAAGCCTCGACCTCGACGGTGACCCTCCCACCGAAGAGGAGGTGGCGAAAAAATTTGGGTGGGAAGATGACTACTACTCGCAGTCGTTGAATTGGTAAGGCTCAATTTCCAAGTATTCAATGGTTTTCTTGATGGACGAAAACCGAGATTATGCTAATTAGGGCCATAATCAATCTGCAGTTTTCATGGCCAGTTGGAATATGCAAATTTTGCTAACGATAAATTTAGTATATTTAAATAGTTGGTTAAATTTGCATATACTCAGTATTATCCAAATTAGCTATCGGGAAATTTGGAATTACGGCAATCAGACTTTGTGATATCGTCATTTTTGAAAATTCCATGTTATGCAGATTAGGCAAAAACTTTGTGGCTTAAATGCGGATCGCGGCCTTAAAAAGCAGATTTTATGCAAATTTATCTCTTGACCATTTAGCTCCATGATTATGCAAATCGTAATTTTGCGAATCCTCGGCATGCAAATCACCCTTTTTTGCAGGTGGCAGCGGACAAAACCCCGGTTATGGGCCCTGTTCGACGAGCCGAACTCCTCGAAGTTGGCCCGGGTGGGTCTCACGGATTTATGAAAACTTACTCAAAAATTTTTCAACAACAGATCGGTTTTAATTACAGCACATTACAGTATCCCAAAAAACACAATTTCGCCCCCAGCCTATCAATATTTTCTTTGGCTTTTTCCGGGTTTGGCTTTGATTTTTGAGCTATATTTTTTCGATATAATTTCGATATAATTTCTTGCGTTTTGCCGATGCATGGCCACACCCGATACCGTAATTCTATGCTAATTTTCATTAGGATAGTCGTATTAATTTTAATATCCTATTATTTCTGCAATTTTCTTCCTTTCGCTAACCCCCGGGCCGGCTGTGTTCGAGTTTTGGCATTTGTATTCCTATGCTTATTTGGGTTTTGAACGATCCTGATTTCTAGTGAACTAACAGAAATAAATAGCACGTATTACGGTAGAGCGAGAGAGAGAGAGAGAGAGAGAGAGAGAGAGAGAGGGAGAGGGAGGAGGGAGAGAGCGGGAGAGGAGAGAGAAAGAGAGAGAGGGAAAGGCAGAGAGAGTGAGAGAGAGAGATAGAGAGAGAGAGAGAGAGAGAGAGAGAGAGAGAGAGAGGGGAGAGAGAGAGGAAGGTAGGTCGATTTGGTAGGTAGAAAATAATGTTTTTTCCGAAAAGTTGCGATTCGGAGCCGTTTTCAAGGGGCTGAGAACCTCGAATTCTGGGTTTTTCAAATCTTGGATCCAAATAATAGATCGTCATAGATCGTAGAATTTTAGATAATAATTTTACATCTGAAGTCCGTCTTATACATATTTTTCCTGGGCCATAGCGATCCCTTTAAAGGCCATAGAAACCCCAAACAACCTGAAAATCAACAGTTTTTGTAGTTTAACGATTAAAGAATAATCATGGGTAAAATAACCTTCTAGGAAACCAGAAATTGTGCCTAAACCCCTGAAAAAAGTCTAGCAAAATGAACCCTCTCGTAGGCAAATTTCTTAGACGAATTCCGCCCATTCCGAATTGCAGCATTTTGTAAACATTTTGGCTTTTGTAAAGCCATGGCTTCCTAAACCGTGCCCAATTCAGATACGGTCTTATCTCTCGGTACTGGTGGTGCTGGTCTCCATACTGTCCTTCATGGCCAAGACGCACCCCTACTTTCGGGTGCCCCAGATTACCGGTAAGTTGGAGAGAGAGAGAGAGAGAGAGAGAGAGAGAGAAGATAGAGATGCGCGACGATATTTTCCAAGATTTTATCATCAACTTACAGTAGTCTACGAGCCCAACAACTCCCTCACCAAAGGCCGAGTGGCCATCGGTGCCATCAAAGACTACACGGCGCCGTGGGCCCAGTTTTTCTACATAGACGCCATCTGCAACGTGTGGTTCACGTTTGAATTGGTGGGTTTTTGAGGGTGAGCCTCTATTAAACGTCTATTGATGGGTGAAAAGTGTCCAAAATTTCGCTAGGAACGGTTAAAAATCTCTGAAAGCCTGCTCGAAAGCCGTTGCGATTGAATGATTGCGAGCCGACGCAACACTATCTTATTCAAGCGCAACGAAACTACTAATTTGCATCTAAACATCGCGGAAAAGCCCAAAAAGTCTCCCTGCTAGCCCAAAACCGGCAAAAAGCCTACGACACTCGGGATTCCCAAGCCGTCTCCGATCCAAGTACTAACCGAGCCCAACGTTGCTTAACTTGGCAGATCGGACGGGATGCCGTGCTTTCAACGTGGTATGGTCGTAGGCGAAGGGGGAAAGGGGCAGAGGGCCTGATAAAGGGTGGGGAAGGGGTGAAATAGTGGGCCAGGTAGGAGAGCCAGCGCGGCGGCAAGCTGCATTTGGCTAGACTTTTTAGTATATTTCCGTAACATTACGTTACTATACCAAAAAGTAGCTAATTTATGGCTAAAAACTACAAGATACTAGCTATACTACAATTCCCTGATTTTTCAGTTAGCCCGTCTCGTCTTTTGCCCGGACATATCAAAATTCCTCCGCTCACCCCTCACCGTCATCGATATCATCTGTACAGTCGCCTACTATATCGATCTCGTCCTCCACGCCATTTTGCTGCAAGCAGGTTCGCATTCAATGGCTGGCCCCATACCTTCAAGCCAAGTCTTTCCAGGTTCCATTGTCACCCTCGATTTCTTGTCGATGATTTGCGTGATGCGCCTCTTCAAGCTGACGCAACACTTTTCCGGGTTGAAGATATTGATACAAACTTTTAAGGTGGGCTTTGGTTTTACGGTTTTCGTAATTTTATTCATTTATGTGCATATAGAAGCTCCTAATTTCTTGGTGTCATCATCCCCAATTTTCATAAGATCAAAAATTAGGAATACCCAAATTTCGGAATGTCGGCATTTTGCTGAAAGGCCGACATTTCCCATTACTTAATGCCGACACTTCGAAACGCCGGTTTTCTTGAATGTTGAAATTCATAATCCCGAAATTTTGGCATGCCTGCATTTCAAAATACCGGCAATCCAAGAATTTTCTTAATAACCTGATTCATAAACTTGTCTTTGAAATGTCATATTGTCAAAATTTCAAAATGCCGACATGCCCCAGTGTGACCATTTTGCTGAAAGTTCATAACACCGACAATTCGAAACGCCGAAATTTTCGGATGTCGGCATTTTTGGCAAACTAATCTAGGGATTGTCAGGAAATTTCGACAATAAAATTCTGGAAAATACGAATTTCGGCATTCTCGAACTACGACTTTTCTAATTTTCGATATTTTGCTACCAAACAGCATTTATAATACTTTCAGGCCTCCGCCGAAGAATTGGGTCTCTTGGTGTTTTTCGTCTTGTTGGCAATTGTCATTTTTGCCGCGCTGGTCTACTATGCAGAGCGGAGCCAACTGAATCCCGACAATCAATTTACATCGATACCTTCGGGATTATGGTGGTAAGTATCTCTCACACTCTCTCTCTCTTTCTATGTCTCTGTCTCTTTCTCACTCACTCACTCTCTCTCGCTCTATTTCTTTCTCGCACTTTCTCTCCCTCCTAAGCTAGAAACTACCCTTTCCAGGAGTCTAATCACCGTCTCCACCGTCGGCTTCGGGGATATGGTGCCAAAAACGTGGTTGGGCATGGTGGTCGGATCTGTTTGTGCCATGATGGGTGTGCTAACCATCGCCCTCCCGGTTCCTGTCATTGTCTCCAACTTCTCGAATCTCTACTCCCACTCGCAGGCACGTTCGAAGTTGCCGAAGAAGCGGCGGCGAGTGCTACAGGTTTGTTTTTGGGATGGGCTTGGGTTGGGCTTAACTTAGGCTTAGCCTAGGCTTAGTTTAGGCTTAGCTTAGGCTTAGCTTAGCTTAGGCTTAGTTTAGGCTTAACTTAGAATAGTAACACTAAATAATCCTCCCGTTTAGGCCCACGAAGTCAAGCCAAACCTCCTCAGCGTCAAGAGCTTCCCAGGGAAACCGCGAAAACGCTCGAACACCCCGAACACCCCGCCCGGAGAGCGAAAAGGGGCCAACGGCGGTCTCGACAGCGGAAATCGAGATGAGAGACCGTCGAGACGAGGCCACGCCCACCATCCAAATCACTGTGAAGCCAATCGGCTGATTGAGAACTAGCTGTCGCTGTCCCTTTAAAATAAATTAGCCCGAATTCCTGCTGAGTAGCTTTTAAAGGTATCTCTAACCCTTTCAGATGTTTTGTAGGTCTTTCGTGATTTTTTTCTGCTTTTAAACGTTGTTTTATCTCTGCCTCTCTGCCCCCTCCGCGCTGGGTGCACTCTCTAACACTTAGAATTTGAATTTCAAGAATTCTAGTCCTACTGTGACCTTTCCTAATTCAAAACCGGTGTCTTTCTCTCCCCTCGATGATCTACTTGGAATCCTGTTTTTACTGTACGTCACGATACGCCCTTACACTGTCCGGGTATACGGTAGCGCTTCCAGACTTTAATTTTGTTGATCTCGTGTTGCTCTGTATCTCTGCCTCTCTCGCTCTCTTGCTCTCTCTCACTCTCTCTCCCACTCCCGATGAACTTCCCCGCATTGCCTTTCGACATTTTTGCAAATTTTTATTTGTATTTTTGCGTGTTCAGGGTACAGTAGGGGTACGGTTGCCTCATTTTTTCATTTTCTAGTTCCTTAAAACTGTGTATTTCAGGCTACAGTACCCCTACAATTTTACCAATTTTCCCCCCGGAATAAATCCATTATCATGTGCCTTTCGAATTTTTTTTGCGAGCGATGGAGTGCGTGCATGGGTGTAGTTTGTAGCGTGTAGTTTGTCGCGTGCATTTTGTAGGCTGCAGTTAATTTTTCACTCGCCCGATTTTTCGCAATTAGCATGAGACTGCAATATTTTTCCACGAATTTTGCATGCAAATTATGCAAATTTTGGCGTATGCAAATTTTGCTAATTTTTGGCAGAGTCTAATGTCCCCCAACCCGCAATTTAGAATACAGAGACCAGAGGATACGGTAGAAATTCAGGTTTTTAGACATAAAGAATGCAGTGGAAATATGACTAGAGAGAGACTAGAAATGCAAATTCAAAGAGGAAATATGCAAATTACTTTAGGGAATCGGAGCGACGTCGATCATCTTTGTCGTCGCGTCGATCGTGTCGTTTTGTTTGAAGACGCATCCGGCGTTACGGTAATGATAAGATAGGGAGCGAGAGAGAGAGAGGAGCGAGAGAGAGAGAGAGGGAAAGACAGAGAGAGCGAGAGCGAGAGCGTGTGAGAGGAGGAGACAGCATGAATTCATCAAGGATTCACGCTAGCTTAGTCACGCAGATCGTATTTGGAAGCCAGAGAGAGAGAGAGAGAGAGAGAGAGAGAGAGAGAGAGAGAGAGAAAGAAAGCGAGAGAGAGAGAGAGAGAGAGCGAGAGCGAGAAAGAAAGAAAGTGAGAGAGAGAGCTGGAAGAAAGAGCGTTTTCAGAATCCCCACCGTTGAAGTCCTGCAAGTCAACGCCACCTCTCCACTTTTAGTATCGAAGATGGTGACGAGGTAATTTATATGGTACTCTAAATTCTCTAAACTTAAATATTTTTAGTTGATTTTTGCAGTAGATCACATCGCCAAATTAAAATATTTTTCCAGACCTCACCCCTACTTTTTCTACGTCGAGCTCGTGTGCAACATGTGGTTTTCGGCCGAATTTTTTGTGCGGATATTGTGCTGCCCGCAGGTGAGAGAGAGCGAGAGCGAATGAGGGAGAGTGAAATAGAGAGAGGGAGAGCGAGAGAGAGCAGGAATCATCTAAAAGTCCCAGGTAACGAGCTTCATCCGGAATCCGATCAACATCATCGACCTGATCGCCACGATCTCATTTTACGTTGACTGGACGTTGGACAAAGCATTGAGCAATCGGTAGATTTGTGGCTTGTAGCCCAGTGTTTGTAGTCTGGAGACGGTGCTCTCGTTCTGGAGCTTGTAGCTTGTAGTTAGATGTTTGTAGCCGAGCACTCATGACTCGAATTTTGTGGTTAGTTTTTCGCTGGGTAGTCGGTAGTTTGGAGTTTGTGCTTTCTGCCAGGCGGTAGTCTGGAATCTATAACTTGAAGTTCAGATATATTTTGTAGTTTGCAAATAGACATTAGTAATGTTTACCTGATTGGCTTTCTGCAGTTTGTAGTTTGTGCTCTGTAGCCTATGAAAATTTCGGCTCAATTTCTATTGCAGAGATTCGGTGGAATTCTTCTCGATCATCCGCATCCTCCGGCTCTTCAAGCTCACCCAGCACTCGCTTGGCCTCAAAATATTGATCGCCACCTTTAAGGCGTCAGCTCAGGTACGGTAGCCAATCCCAAATTCCTGAAAAACAACGTTTTCAGGAATTGTTCTTGCTCGTCTTTTTCGTCTGCCTAGGAATTGTAATTTTTGCCGCGCTTGTCTATTACGCTGAGCGTCTCACTTATAACCCGGGTAAGTTAAAATATCATATTTTTCGATTTTAAAGGACTTGTGAAGGCAACATTTCCGAAAATTCTCGGTACCGTATTTTTCAGGTAACCAATTCGACTCGATTCCCGTCGGGCTTTGGTGGGCTGTGATTACGATTTGTACGATTGGATTCGGGGATTTGGTAGGTTTTATTACGATTTTTGGGGTCTTTTTGTGGGCTAAACGACGTAATCAGCATAAAACGACAGTGCTGTGCAGTGTATCGTTGCGTAGCATTAGATACGTTTCTCTGCGTAGCGTTACCTAACGTTGCGTCGCATAACGCCTCCAAGCGCTTCTTGTTTGTGCGTAGCGCTGTGTGATATTACGTAGCGTTGAGTAGCGCTGAGTTGAAGCATCGTTTCGTAGCGCAGCGTAGCGTGTCCAGCGGTTCTTTACGTAACTTAACGGTTCGTGCGGTAATTCCGCTGAGCAGTGCCGGGCTCAGCGTATTGTATTGCGTAGCGTAGAGTATCGTAACGTCGCGTTGTGTTGCGCTACGTAGATGCGTATCGTTGCGTAGCGGAGTGTCAAGTAGCCTTAAAATTTTTAAGCCTCCATTTCCAGGTCCCAAAAACGTGGCTGGGTATGGCGGTCGGCTCCGTCTGCGCATTGATGGGTGTGCTGACGATCGCTCTCCCAGTTCCGGTCATCGTCTCCAATTTTGCCATGTTCTACTCCCATGCCCAGGCCAGGTATCAAAATAATTCGCACACTTAAAATTCACCTAGATCTAAACTGCCGAAAAAACGCCGACGAGTCCTCCAACCGCACGAAATTAAGCCCATCGTCGGCCGGCAAACGACGGCCGTTTTGTTAGGGCAACTGGCCCCAAATTCGAACAATGGTATGCTAATTAGCTGATTTTGTAGTTTTCGCTGATGGCTGTCATGAATTTAGCAATTTAAATCCTCTAAAAATTCCGAAATAATCCCGACAGCTTGTCGGTATTTTCGCTGTGATTATTACGACGTTTCTGTCGGTATTACGGCTGGAGGCTTTCTTGGGATGTCGGTATTTTGGTTTGGAATGTCGGGATTTTGCATGTCGAGATTTTGGCTGTCGGGATTCTGGCGATCAACATTTTTGCTTGCGTGAATTGTCGGTATTCAGAATGTCGGTATTTTGACCTTTTGCCACTCTACAACTCCCATCCGATTTTAAGGCTTCTTATCGGCTCGCGAACCGACGATCAAAAATTCAAAATGAGGTCCCAAAAATGTAGAATTTTTGCTAGAGAAAAGCTTACTTTCTCCTATATTTTCTGGCAACCAAATTTGCATATTAGTGCTCTATATATGAGTAGATTTTTCATAGTTTTTTCATAGTCTTTTTTTGTTATTAAATCTAGTGTTATTTTATTTTTTTAGGCTCGCTAAATTGCCACACGACGCCGCTGCTGGTTTGCCCGTCGAACACGCTGCCCGCCAAGAAATCCCCCACCTCCTCAAAGGCCAAGCAATTGTTGTGATTTTTGAATTTTTGTATTCAATTTTATTTTTATTTTTATTTCTGGAATTTTATTTGGATTTCATTGTTTTTCATTGAATAAATTTTGATCTAAAATATGATACAAAAAAAAATTCTATCATAAATACAAAAATGCGGAATTCGATAAAAATGTAGGTTTTGAAATGTTGAAATGGCGATTTTTTGGAATGCGGTATGCTAATTGGTATATGCAAATTTGGTTATATTAAAGTCACACTAGGTCGTTGAACTTCCTCATTTTTCGCAGGAAAAATAGCCCTCCCCCTCAGCAGGGCGCCCCGGTCGGTCAAATTCTCAAAATTGGCAGTTCCGAACGGCCGTCATTAGGTGTATTTCGTACTGAGCGAAAGGCCATGAATTCCGGAATCATCTTTATGCTGATCTTTATTCCAATTTACGCGCAATTCTATCTACCTGGTGGGTCCAGTTTTAGGTTTAGAAGTTTTTAAAGTTGACTAGCTATTTTTAGACAATTTAACAGCTATTTCTATGCAAATTTCAACCATTTCTCAAATTTTTATGGGTTAACTTCGTCTAAAAAATCTCCATTGCCAAAATTAACTCTTTTTTTGTTTCAAAACGGCTAACGCCAAGTGTTGAGTGACGACGATCCAAATTCCACCCAGATACTCCTTACGACGAGGCTCAAATGCAATACCTCGTCAACCAGCAGCTGGGGCCGCCGCAGCAAGAACTTGTCGAAGTCGTGGTTCCGGAATATACGGCAAATCCGGCTCCACGATTGGATAATGATTTCTGGGACTCCGTTCGAAGGGAAGGTCGGTTTTAAAGGGTCTAGGAAGGCCAAATCGTCGCTGCGTAAAGAGGTGTATACGTAGCAATGACTTGTCCGGTCCTTTAAATGGCAGAATTTCGCAGCCAGAAAAATAGCATCTCTTGTTTTTAGTAAAAGCCGGCGTCAGGGAAGCCCAAACAAATTCACGCACTAATGGAAGGCATCCAAAAGTAGTCGAACAACGTCGCCAGAAACCCCTCCAAATTCACCCCTACGACCCTGCAGATGACAAGAGGCCGAGCATGCGTTATTCTGGAGATGAAAATGAGCGAGATGCTTATCGTTCGATCAATCAAGGTTTCGATGGAAATGTTGGAAGATCGAAAAACTCTGAAGCTGGAGCTCGAGCACGACTTCAAGAAGTTCGGAAACCGGTCGAGATATATCTGAATCAACCGATTGTCGCCGCTATGGACAATAATGGCTGGTTGGAAGGAGGATATTCGATGAGTGTGAGTTAACTTAGCTTAGGCTTAGCTTCGGTTTAGCTTAGGCTTAGCTTAGGCTTAGCTTCGGTTTAGCTTAGACTTAGCTTAGGCTTAGCTTAAGCTTAGCTTAGGGTTTCTTAGGCTTAGCATGGTCGAAACATTTACCTCTTTTTGTCAGGGCTATGCTCAGGGTGGCCACGAAGAAATGCCTGTCCTTGCAATGACCACAACTACCACCTCGCCAACGAGTACAACAAGTACAACAACTACAACAACTACAACGACTACAACTTCGACAAGTACAACAACCACTGCTACAACTACGACTACAAACTATGAAATTGCGACGACGATGGGTCCTAGGTGGATGTCGGTTGACTCGACAGCCACGACGAAGCCAAAGGTTAGAGCTTTAAAGGGACGGGCAAGGTTCGGCTTCGAAATCGCGTGTGAACCATAGCCTAAACCTAAACTCAAGCTTAAACCTAAGTTTAAGCTTTAGCCTCAGCCAAAACCAATTTCACGAATCAACTTTCAGAAAATAGACGGCGAGACGAGCTCGGAAAAAGACTTGGAAGACCTGAGCGACTTAAGGGTCAATCAGGAGCCTACGGTAATTGTTTTCTTACTTTATTTTAAATTTCCAATTTGTTTGGAGAGTCCAGAAGCCCCTGAAAAAGAGCCGATCCACTTTGAGCCGCTGCTCCAACGGCTAGAAGCCATTTTGAACGCCCGTATCGAGAAAGTCGAGCAGAACATTGAGAGAAATGTGTCGGCGACGATTGATGGGCAATTGGCCATGGAGAAATCGGTAATTTTTCGCTATTCCATAAAAGATTTGAATTTCGCTTTGATTAATGTCTAGTTTAACTAAAATTTAGATATTTTGAACAAAAAAAAGACTAGAATAGAAAAATGGCAATTATGAAAATCATGAAAAAATTCAAAAGACGAAGCTGTTTTAAGCGTTGCATTAGACCAAAATATGGGTGTTTTAGATGGCTCAGCAGTTTAGCCTTAAACAAATCGCAAACGTTTAATTTTTGGCATAAAAAATGTATTTTAATTTATGCAAATTTACATAGCTCTCTAATTTTCAGAAAAATCATCCTACTATATATAAAAAAATAGTGTCTGTGTGTGTGTGTGCCACCTTGCATGCAACTTCCGTCAGGCTGTCCGGAGGATATCTCAAGGAGGAAAGGGTATTAGGCTACGTATGATACGTCATTAGGTGAGTAATGGCCACGAGATGACTGCACGTATATCAGATTTTACAAAATTCGTAGTTTTCGACATTAAAATTATGTTTTTGTTGTAAAATCGGGAACCCTCTTTGGTAGGAACCAATTTGCATAGGCCGGAAGTCGCGGGCGCCTATATAATGAGCGAGAGAGAGGGACATTTTTCATTATTCGCATCAAAATGGAGAATGGTAGACAAGTATGCAAAGTGAAGGATATTATGGGGGTTTGACGGGGCCAGGGTTGAAAAGTCGCGAAGCGGCTTTTCAACCCTGGTGAGAGCTTAAAAACGTAGAAAATGTCGAATCCAAGGAAAATCAGGTAATTCTTTAACTTTCGGAATTTTGAAAATAACTTCAGGAAACCATTGAAAACCAGCGCCCAAAACCCGCTTCGCGGGCCTTGGGCGCTGGAATGCGGCCTTTCCATGAGAAATTTGACTTTCCGATAGCTCGGGGCCTTCGGACCCCTACCCTCTCCCGACCAAACCCGCGAGTGCAACTGGCAAGAATGAGGAAATTTCTATTTTTCACATTATGCAAATTACCCCCAAAAATGAATAAAACCGGCTTTAACTTTGTAAACTTGTATTTTATCGAAATTCTGAGAACATCATCGGAAACAGAAGGGTCGATTCCCCCGGGTGACGAAAAATTAGGGCATTTTATACACGGAAAGGCCCTCAAATCGGGCCTCGAAAGTGACATCCACACACACACACACACAATTACACGCCAAAATTATATAAGGTAGGATATGCAAATTAAAAAGCTGGAGCCAAAAAATGAGGAGACGAGCTCGGGAAAACCGGTATGTTTTTTGGAGAAGTGGTATGCTAATATCGTCACATTTTAGTCCCATCTGATCGACGAAGAAGAAAAAGAATCAGCGGAACACTCTCGAAACGAAGACCCGGCTACGGTATCATTTTTATCCGACTGAATTATAGTCTAAAGTAGTTTGTAGTCCGTAATTTGGTGCCTTTCATAGTCTCATCAAAATTTTTAGCATAACTCCGAGGAGCGCAACTTTATCACCGAGGAGTCGGAGACTCCAAGACCACCAAAAATTCCTCAGCAGGTACGGTACGGTCCTGGATAAATAGCGCAAATAGGTGGCCGCCGGAAAACCGATGACAAATCAACCCGAAAAGTCGAAAAATTCGGAATTCCTTCCAATCGGAAAAGACGGCCCGAAACCGTCGGAAAACCTGGAGACGAGCGATTTTTTGGAGTCAGATGTGGCAAAGGATGTCAGGGTAAGCCACTGAATTTATTTTGGGCTTACCGAATTTTAGAACGCCTCGGCCAACAAGCCAACTTCACACGCCACGAAGCATATGGATTTTTTCGATCATAGTCTGGGATCGACGGCCACGCCTCCGGTTGGAAGTGGAGGGTTTGCTGTAGGGATTCGCAATTTTTCTCACTCGCTCGCTCTCGCTCTCTCACCATCTCTCTCTCGCTCTCCCTCTCTCTCTTCATCTCTCGCTCTCTCTGTCTTTTTTCGCTTCCTCCTTCTCTACACTCTGACTCTCTCTTCTCTCATTCTTCCTCTATATATCTCTCTCTCCCTCTCTTTCTTTCTTTCGCTAGCTCTCTAGCTCCCTTAAAATATATTTTTAGGGCAGCGGAGTCGAAATATTTGAAGGGAAAGAACACGGAAAGCCCGGGACCCAGGGCCCCTCAAAGGCCCAAATCGAGCAGATCGAGTCCGAACTTGTCAACGGACCAGCCAGGGCTGATCTCCAGGGTGGAGGTGAGCACGAGCTTTTGAGAAGGCCAGTTAGGAGAGATCTGTTCCTTTTGCTCCATCCTGGTCATGCTCCTTAAAGGGCTTAAAGAAATCATCGCTATAGCTCGACTTTTCAGCTACAACCGGCGGAAAGTACCAACCAGGTCGAGGGATGGTCTCGAAATCGGGAATCCATGGAAGTAGCGGCTCCCCCTCCAGTCAGGATCTCGACTCGATAGGTGCCTTCCAGGCGCCCTGGAACTTTGATAAGGTCCAGCTTCGAGTCAGACTGTCCTTTATGCTAATTGCCACTTTGAGTTTTTCGAAGATTTGCATTTTAGGGAGACACTGGCGGCCATTCCGATCTCGTTACAGCGGCCGCACCCACTGAATAAAGTCGGAAAATGAAAGTATAGTCCGCCCGGCACGAAATACGCCCAAACTACAAACTACACTTTTCGCATAATCGATTATAAGACGACGTACCTAAAATGAAATAAATTTATTAGATATCACAGACCCATAGGTGGCAACCACAACGAGAACAGAATCAAAAAGCAAAAAAATAGATTTAAATTGGCATCTAGAGCTCGGCCTTGTCGCCCTTCTTCTTATCGTCCTTCTTCTCGGTCTTCTTCTCCTCTTTCTTGTCCTCCTTCTTGTCCTCCTTCTTTCCCCTGGCCTTCAGCTTGTCGCCGCGCTTTAGCTCGGGCACCTAGAAACGGCGAATGATCTCTGCTAGCCCGCCTGATGGTTTAATTTGGATACCCTCCAGATTCTGCATTAAGCTAGCTCTCTCGCTCTCTCTCGCTCTCTCTCTCTCTCTCTCTCTTTCTCCCTCTCTCTTCCTAGCTTTCCTTTAACTAAGATCAAATTAGTTCGAATTTCCTCTATAGTCGCTGCTAGCTGTCCGGACTTTCCTAAAGAACCACTGCTCGCCCACCCTACTCACCTCAAATCCGAAGTGCTTGATGACGTCCTTCATCGAGTTGATGATATCGGCGGGGGATGAGTAGTAGTAGGCGTACTTCTTGAACTCGGCCTTCTTGTTCTTGAACTCGGGCAGGAGATCGCCGTTTTTGTCTGCAAACGGTTACGCTATGAAATGAGCAACTACGACGAGTAATATGCTATTACGGGAGGTACTACGGTATTGATTACGATAGGTAATACGGCAGTACGGTAGTACGATCGAAACCAACCATAGAACCAAAGAACCAAACCTTACCGAGGAACAACAATCGGGGGATGTACTTTCCGTCGGGCCTGTACTCCTCCTCGTAGGGCTCCTGGAAATTAAATAATGGCAATAAATTTGCATAAATATACTCACTACACCCTTAAGCACATTTCAAAGAATTTCGTACTTCTTCTAGTTCTAAATTTTCAGATTCGAAAAATTTCAAAAAGGTGATTTTAGACTTTTTGTTTTTTTGTTAGAATTCGATGAATTTTTGAATTTCTGCCCCAAAAAGCGTAACGGATTTGCATAAAAATACCATAAACTCGTCGAAAGATCATTCAAACTCCTCCACAAAAATCTACCTCATCATCCTCGGTGTTGACCATGATGAAATGCTCGGAGAGCGTCTTGAACGCCTTGCGGGCGTTGGACTGCTGGAACGTCTTCTTCAGCGCTAAAAATTGATCCTTAATTGCATAGTTTAATTAAATCAACTGGTGACAGAATGCACAACTAAGAATTAAAGAACCTGAAGCCCTAGTTTCGTGATTTTGCATAAATTAGCATAGCAACGGACCCTTGCAAGCGTGGCACCAAGTCTTGTGGATGAGGAGGAAGATCGGTTTGTCCTCGTCAAGGGCCTAAAGTGTTGACTATTTATGCAAAATAGGCAAAATTCTAGCCCAATATTTCTAAATTAAAAAATTGCAAAATCTTTTTTGAATTGTAAATGCAGTTTCCTCGCCCAGACCTCAGAATTCGAATTTGTACCTTTTCAATGGCATCTTCCCACTTGACCCAGGCAATATCTTCTCCGTATCCTGAAAATTTATGCAAATTAGAATTTAGGTGAAATTACCGTTTGAGAGTGGGTTCTGGTACATGTCCTTGAGGCCCTCCTTCAAAGAGGCCGAGGCCACGCCGGCCAGGGCCAGCAGACCCACGAAGAAATTCATAGCTGAAAACGGGAAAAATAAAACGACGGTAAAAAATGAAATGGAAAGCTTAGATTGATCAATTTTGCGTAGATAACAATCTCCAGAATGACTTTGATCCGCGAAAATGGATCGTTTCTGTTGGGGGTAGGTGGAGGAGCTAGGAGGCGGTTAGCGGGTGGTTGGGTCAAGGCCGACCCCCCCAAGGGGTGGAAGATCTCGAGGAATCCGGGTCACTACTCCTTATAGGCTGCACACAAAAAGGCAATTATCATTAAGGGGTGATTATACTAAAAATCGGGGCCAAAAGAAAAATTTCAAACTTAATAACAAGGCAAAATCGGCCGTTCCTTCAAGGTATCAAATTCAGCGTTTCTACCTACGTTTAATATTTGGATTTGCCAGTATGCGAACCAACGGCGAGAGAAAATGCAAACGTGTGTGAGAGAGAGCGAGAGACATAAAGCGGTCAGGAGAGATGCTGAGAGATATAGAGGGCACCAATGACTTCTATCAGCTAGCTTCTAGCTTCTAGATGAAGAGCTCCTTTAAAACCCCAGTCACTGAAGCTTCGAGAAGCCAAACAGGCACGGTTGGAGCGGGAAGTCGACGTGTCTCAAGAAATTCCCTAGGATGGGACTAGCCAGGGAGACAAACCGGTTATCCCACCAACCATCCACCCACCCAGCCACCCAGCCTCCCTCTCCTCGCACTGCAAGGTCGGGAAAAAGTGGAAGGAGCGAGAGCGAAAGAGAGAGAGAGAAAGACAGAAAGAGAGAGTGAGAGAGAGAGAAAGATAGATAGATAGAGATAAAGGGAAAAGAAAACAAGTACGAGAGAAGGAGAAAGGCGATTCTACCTGCCTAATGAATCCTGCCTACTTCCTGGTATGAAGTCGAAACGCGGATGGCAGTTAGGCATTCTTGATTACGCAATCAAAATCTATCCATTTCAGCTGAGAAAATACAAAAATACGACCATAAAAATAAAATCTACAATTTTCAAGGGGTTCTGACAGCCTAAAAAAATTGGAAAATCGTGTTAACATGTTTTTTCAAGGGCTCAGAACCGTTTTAATATTTTCTTCGCCTTTCATCTCGAGAATTTCACGATGAGTGGACTCCCAAGAAACTGGCACATGCAAATATGGGAGTAGCCCGAGGGCCGGATATGAGCTCCCCTCGGAAACTCTGTCCAACCACCGCCCGGTCATCCTCCCTAAACTGACAATTGTGAGCACCAAAATTCGGGTTCTCAAGCCGTTGCTCGAATGAAATCGATTGATCTTCTAACGTATTATATTTTTCTAATTATTCTAATTCATTCTGTAAATGCTGCCCAACCGATCTGGATGTATTTGAATGGTGAGTAGGTTTTTCGGTCTTCGGGTTGGATCAGGCTTGGCTTAGACTTAAGCTTCAGCTTCGCTAGGCTTGCCTTAAGCTTAGCTTTGGCTTGTCTTAGGCTTAGCTCAGGCTTAGCTTAGGCTTAGCTTAGGCTTAGCTTAGGCATGGCTTACACTTAGCTTTTTAGGCTTAGGGTTAGTTTAGGCTTAGCTTGGGCTTTTGGTTGGCTTGGCTAAACTTCGTCGTCTCTAGATCTATGCCCAAACGGGCTGGTTCCCGTAACCACGGCTAAAAATGTGGTGACCTGCGATCGGAATTGTCCGCCGGATTCAAAATGTATGCAGGGGATTTGCTGTACGGAAGCTCCAGAATGCAGGGACCTAACGCACAAGTAGGTCTTTGAAGTTTTCCTCAAGAATCTCTGCTAGCTTGCTCCCAAATTCTTCAAGAATCCCTGCTAGCTTGCCAAACGTTTTTTAGACACGAAACCTCCTTCGTCTGCATCCCAACGATTCGCCAGAATTGCCCTCAGAATAGCAGATGCGTGGCGAGCACGAGGAGGCAGCAATCGGTAGGTTTTAAAAATTAACTAATAAATTAGCTATGTGGAAAAATCAATTCATTAAAAATTAAATATATGTTTTTTAGATATGCTGTTCAACTACCAAATCGACCGTACCAATGAATCGTCTCGGAAATCAGGGGCCAGCAGATTTTGTATGTCCAGGTAGGTATTTTCACGTTCTCTCGCTCCCTCTCTCACTCTCACTCTGCCTCTCTCTCGCTCTCTCTCTCTCTCTCTCTCTTCCTATCGTTCATTTTAGCAACACATCCGGTGCTCGGCTTCGAAAGACGAGGCCTCCAAGTCTGCAAAACGTGCAAAAAAGGGTAAAAATTACAGCCCTTCCAAGGCCCGACCGTAACCCTCTCAGACTCTGCATGCCGTTCCGAGACTCGGCCGTCCAGATTTGTTGCCACTCTCATGAAGCGCTATGTGGGCCCGGGTCCCAAGTGGAAGTAAAAGGAGCGCTGGCCAAGGACTGCTCGAGGGAACGATGCTCGTCGGGGTTAGAATTTCCGCTTTCTCTGTGTATAAGCAAGAAAATATCGACACGCAAAATACCGACAATTAAAATGCCGACAGCCGGCTTCCGACTATGTTAACGTTCGCTCTCTCGCTCGCGCTCTCATTTCGCTCCCTCTCTCCCTCTGTCTCTCTCCCGCGCTGATATCTCTCCTCCAGGCACGAATGCAAATTCGCGGACAGCCTAGCCGTCTGCTGCTCATATCCAACTTGCCCGACCGGAGAAACAGCATCCAGGGTACGGTATCAAAAGCCATTTTCCAGTTTGAACCCATTTTCAGATCTGTGGCGCTGGATGCGCACGTTTTGAGAAGTGCGTCGACTTGGCGGAGGGGAGATGGTGTTGTCCGAGAGGGGAGGACGAGCTGGAGAGGCAGTGCCCGGGAGGAATTCCGACGTAGGTTGCGGTTGGGGTTTGTAGTGGGGTAGCTAGCAGAGATTCTGGAGGACTAAAGGTAGCATAACAGGTCATTGATGCTATCTTTCTACCGTACTCCTCTCTAGAGCCGGCCTATGTTCATTGGAGCATCCGGAATGCGGTGAGGGAAATGTCTGCGTGGCGTCTGATCAACTGGACGGAGGCTTCATGTGCTGCCCGGATCCTGGACTTTTGAGCTTGACAAATTTGTTAAAAGGAATTGCGCGTAAGTTTCTCTCTCTCTTTCTCTCGTTCTCTCCCTTTCTCTCTATGTCCCTCTCTCTCTTTCTTTTTCTCTATCCCTAGTTTTGTTTCAGCCAGGCGTCCTACAACTCCGGCGACCACCATACCCACCACTTTCCCCTGGTTTACCCCACAAACAACAACCCGAAAGGCGCCGACGAGGTAGGCTTAGCTTAGGTTTAGCTTAGGCTTAGGTTAGGCTTAGCTTAGCCGTAACTTCGGGATAGCTTAAGCTTCTTTTTCTAAGCCGGGTTTAGACCCTTGAAAAAGACGGCAAAACCGAGGAGACGCGTCACCACGACTACCACTACAGAAATGTGAGTTTCAGGGGGATAAATTGCAGGGATTATTTGGGTTTAAAAGGAGTGGGAACGTTCTGAGATTTTTGAGGATTAAAGAGACATGTGAGGCTTCTATAAAGAAATAGGGCAACAAGCAGAGATTCTTCATGTTTAAAGCTATCCGGCTAGGCTGACAGTTGGCCAAAATGGGCTAGCTAGCAGAGATCCTTCAGGATTAAAACACAAACGTATTGCATTAAGACATCTAATCCCTAATCACGTCTTTCCAGGCCAACAATCCCGATCATCTGCCCCCAAGGTGGGCCCCCGCTGGGTGTAGAAGAGGCCTATCTGATGTGCCCAGAAGCCGGGGCACCCTGTCCAAAGGTGCGTGGCGTAGTCAAAAATTATGCCCCATTTTAGGCCGGCCATACATGTCAGGAGACGAACATTGGCGATTTCTACTGTTGCCCGGTGGATGAGTGGGAGGTGGAAGAGGTAGGGTGTTTTAAAGGAAGCATGACAGCACTGGTGTTTGACTCTGACTCTGAGCGTGACAACGTTTTTTTCAGCTAACTACCACCTCGACCACCCCTGTATTCACCTTCCCCACAATCCCTTCACCCCGTCCAACAACCCAAGCCGCCTGGCTGGCCCTGTTGACGATGATGCCGAGGGCGACGGTGACCTCTACGACCACTACGGCTTCGACCTCAACTTTTCCGGTTTTTCCGGAAGAGGAGTTGACGGATAGGTACTTTAAACGTCTCCGCTAGCTTGCCCTGGGCTAGCAAATTTTCTTGAAGAATCTTTGCTAGATTGCCCTGAAAGGCGCCCTTTTCAGACCGGAACCACCAACAATTTTTCCAAGAGTCTCTGCTCGTTGCCCCTTCGGACACCACTCGATCATCAGCGAGCTAAACGGGGAGTTGAGGAGTTGCGCCGGGTGGCTGGATTTTACGTGGGTCTTTGTTTTTATGGTTTCTGCTCTATTTTATGGCTTTTGATGAGTTTTAAGGAACATAGAAGATGTATTATCTCCAAATGATATTTTCTAGCTATTTCCCCAATGATGTTTGCTAGCTTGCCCAGATCATCAATTTATTTTGCGTTTTCAGATGCCCATTGACCTATACATGCATGGCCTCCTCGACGACACTGTCATTCCTCTGCTGCAAGCTGAACCACACGATGCAGGATGGGATGCTGAAACTCAACTAATAAGAATTTGTGTGATAATAAATTTTTTAAATGTTTATCTTTTTCGCTCTCTCTCTCTCTCTCTCTCTCTCTAGCTTTCTCGCTTCCTCGCTCTCTGTCTCTCTCGCTCACACGCTCGCCCTCACACTGGGATCGCTGGCCCATTCTCCCAAAGAAACTCTGCTAGCTTACCACCTGAATTATCTGTTAAGCTCGAAAGCGGGAAAAATCAAGCCGGCTAGCAGAGATCCTTGTGGAATTCGCGCTAGAGGTGGCAAGCTAGCAGAGACCCTGAGGAATCCGTCCGAAAATAAATGTCTAGCAGAGATTCTTGCGGAAATCGGAAATGGGCATGTTGGCAGGGTTTCTTGGGGAAGTTGGCCTTTAGCATAAAGCCTCCAATTTTTAGAGCTTTAGCCTGATTTTCCCTAATAATCACTGCTAGCCGACCTCCCAAATCCCCCTCAAAATTTGATGTAGGTCATGTGGCTGTGTGTGTGCGTGCTGGCATTTCCATGTTTCGGGGCCGCAGGGGGGAAGTCATGGCCACTTATATTTCCTTCCTCTTCACTCTCTCTCTCTCTCTCTCTCTCTCTCTCTCTCTTCTCTCTCTCTCTGCCTCTCTCTCTCCTGGGGCCTCTAGGGCCCTTCTAGGGGCCCAGCTATTGATTATTTGCCAGGGCCCTGAGGGCATCCAGCAAAGGGGGGAGGGGGCTCTATTTTTCGAAGGCCCCCGCTCCGCCGGACTACGCCTTATTACTAATAACGGGGTGGGAGAGAGAGAGAGAGAGAGAGAGAGAGAGAGAAAGTGATAGATCAGAGAAAAATGCATTTCAGCTGCTCATGGAACGAGGAAGTTACTCAGACTTAGAAGTTAGTGCCGGCTGGCAGAGAACTTTGAGGAAATTTGGCCGGACAGGCTAGCAGAGACATTTTGTGGAATTCGACACTTAGGAGGGAATCTAGCAGAAAATCGGTGGGAAATTCTAACCCAAGCGGGCAATCCAGCAGAGACCTTTGCGGAATTTTGCCTGGAGGCAAGTTAGCAGCGATTCTTTGCGGAATTTAGCGGCCAAAACGTAAGCTAATTTTTGAGAAACTTATAGCAGGGCAGGCCAGCAGAGATTCTTTGCGGAAATCGCCCAAGAGGCGGGCTAGCAAAGATCATTAGGGATTCTGCAGAATCCGCATTTTTGCAATTTCGTCTACCGTACCCCTGAAATATGATGCCCCGAAATAATGGCTAATCCGCCGGGGCAAAAACGCTGCAAATTGTGGGGCCACATTTTAGGAGAGGAACGTCCGGATAGAAATAGAGAGAGAGGGAGAGAGAGAGGGAGAGAGAGATCAGGGCCAAAGGGAGGGCCCAGATAGGGCCCCTGCCAACCGATGGAACACCGCGAAACCCGTGAGGCCAGGCAATTCTGAAGCGGAAAATGTGGGGAAGGAGGAGGGGAGCGAGGGAGCGTCTCAAATTGAGAGAGCGCCGAGAAGGGCCCACCCTCTAGGGCCCAACCAACCCTGTTGGAGTCACACCCTCTTCAGCCCATCTGGGCCCCCCTTGGGGCCCAGACACACACCACAGCGAACACACACGCCCCCCGGGGATAAGTGCCCTGGGATTTTGGGAGGGTTTGATTTTGATTTTCATATATTATGGCAACCTTTTGGCGTTAGTTTTCCAAAAAAATATTGGCTAGATTGCCAGAGACCAATCGATTCCGCAAAGAATCTTTGCTAGCTCGTATCCGAAAATGAAATTTCTCAAAGAATCTCTGCTAGTTGGCTCCCGAAAATGGAATTTCTCAAGGATTCTCTGCTTACCTATTTTCCTGCAACCGAATTCCTAAAGAATCCCTGCTAGCCTATCTTTCTGCAAGCGAATTCCTCATGAATCTCTGCTAATAGGGCTGTTTCCGGTCCTAATTTTCGCCAAGAATGGCTGCTAGCTCTCCGCTGATGAGCTGTAATTTTTTAAGGATCTCTGCTAGCCTGCCTTGGAGCAAAACTCTCATGCTCAAAAACTCAAAATTCCTCAAAAAACCTCTGCTGCTACTTCCCAAGGGTCCTTGCTAGCTTGCCTCCCAAGATCAAATTTCGCAAAAAATCTTTACTAGCCTCTTTCAGCATCTAAATTCTCAAGGAATCTTTGCTAGCCGTCCTTCTGGCGACAAAAGTCCTAGATGATCAATGCCTGTTTGCCGTTTTCAGGCTAAGGACAGCCTAGCAGAGATTCATTGAGGAATTTCGCGGCAGGCGAGCTAGCAGAGATTTTTTGAGGAAATTCGAGGCTCGGTAACTAGCAGTGAACTCTTTGAAAAATTCAGATTCAACTCTATCCCTCTCTTTCCCAAAAATTTGTTTCCCGTAAATCGATTCCTCCTCTCTGACCCCTTGGGGGCATGGAGCACGAGCGCCTAATCCAATTTTCCCCAATTTTCGCCTTTTGCTGTGCGTGGCCCAGGCTGCGGGGCTAGTTGAACAATTTTCCAATTTTGTTCCGGGACCCGGCGGCGTTCCATCGAAATTTTTTAGTGGTTTTTATTGGTGGCCGAAAAGTTTGAGACGTTGGAGGGTAGAGGAGCTTGAAATTGAGGACCGGAAGGGGCCGGCCTAGGGAATCTTGAGATAATCTCGGGCCTCCGAAATTAATCCTCTCTTTCAGGCGGGCTCGTGCTCAATGTGAAAATAAATATCCGGTGGCTGTAGAGGATTTTTCGAATGGATTTTGGGGATATTTTTGGGCTTCAAGGTCTTGTTTGGCCGCGCGAGAAATTGATCAAAAAGCTTGAAAGAATCTGTCTCTCTCTCTCTCTCTCCTCTCTCTCCAATGGTAACCAGCAGAGATTCTTGCGGAATTCTGTCGCGCGGTAAACCAGCAGGGAATTCTCTGGAATTCTGACTTGGGGCAGGCTGGCAAAGGCTTTTGGGAATCTCTTTCACGCTCTCTCTCGCCCGATCTTTCTCTCTCTCTTACTCTCTCGTTATCAACCATTTTTCAGGATTTATGGACTCAAGCTCCGAGAGCGGCCATGGACATATCGTAAGCCCATTTTTGTGTTATTTTTGGTACTAAAAACTACATAAAACCAGGCGAATTCGGTTTACAACCCTAAAAATTCCGTCCTACGCCTCTTAACGGTCCATTCTTCTGGCGTCAAGATGTGTACGCCGGGTTCCCATCGACACCCCCGCAACCATAGGCCCCCACGGAGGGCACATTCGTTGTGAAATTGTTTGTCAGAGAGAGAGAGAGAGAGAGAGAGAGAGAGAGTGAGAGATAAAGAGAGGGAGTGAGGGAGACATGCTAATTCCCGGGTGCCCAACGCCGACGACCGGAAATGAATTGCTGGCTTTTTGATCCCGAGAAAGGAGCCTTGGCGAAGTGTTTTCGCCTTCGGGTTCAAAGGGGGCGTGACAGCAAAGTTGCGCAGAAAACCTAAAGAAGCCAGCAAGCTTTCCCTCTCTCTCCGCTCTCTCTCTCCGCTCTCTCTTTCTCTCCTATACCTTGTACCCTAATACCGTACCCTCGAAAAATCGCTCGCTCGTGCTCACTTTCTCGAAACCGAGAGGATTAATGTGGGGTGAGAAGTGCATATTTTGAGGTTATTAGACCCTTGAGCCGCCGAGTGGGCTGAATCTCATCCCCTCTAAGCGAATGCATGCTAAATGTTGCCCCCCCCCGTCCCGGGCGTGTAAAGAGGATTTGGCCGGAATGGAAGGGGGGAGATGGAGGCCTTGGTGTTGCTATGTGAATAATCGGAGGATCGGCTAAGATGAAGGTTGGGGGTTTTGGAAGTGTTTTTTAGAACGTCGAAGATTTAGGGTAGACTAGCAGAGTGCATTTACTAGGGAATGTTTTCGGGCGGACATCGGACCCAGATATGTGAATATGTGCATCTTGTAGAGCTCGACGAGACGAATCGATTGATGTAACATTTAGCTGCGGATACCCTTTTTTAATAAAGTTACAGTGGTTTAAAGTTTTTCGCGATACCTTCATAACCCCTCCCCACACCCCAACCGCCGTGCTCTGGTGGCCTAGTGGGTTAGTGGTCGGCGTCTGGGGATGGTAAGGAGGGTACGGATCCGCTCACGATTTTTTATTTTACGATACACACTTTATCAAAAAAGGGTATCCGCAGCTAAATGTTACATCAATCGATTCGTCTCCTCGAGCTCTACAAGATGCACATATTCACATATCTGGGTCCGATGTCCGCCCGAAAACATTCCCTAGTTAGGGAAATTTTGGAAATATGCTAGCCAGAAAGTTCTCGGAAGGCAGGCTAGCAGAGATTTTTGAGGATTACAGGAAGCGAGCAAGCTGACAGAGAATCTGATCGAAACTCGCAGAAAGGCAGGCTAGCAGAGAATCTTTAGGAAGGCCGGATAAGGCCCTAGCAACACTAATTCCTTGGGACATTCTTGAGAATTGAAGTTATACGTCGTAAGTCGTAGGGTAGCAAGGATATTGACGAAAAAAGGTCAGGCAGGTTAGCGGGGATCTTTATGGAATGTTTTGATAAGTTTAGTTAACAGCATTTCCTTCAGAAAACTTTCAGTCCAATCGAGTTTCCCGATCCTTCTAGTCCGCACTTTTTGCCGCATGACAAAATCGCGGCGAGACCCCGGCGCCATGAAAAGTGAGGACAAATGGCCGGCGGCCGTTCCCCTAGGTGTGATTTTCGAGAAGAAGACCGCTAGAAGGCATCCGTTTTTGGACCTAGTTTTAGCCCAAGACCCTCGGAAAGCCCAGAAACACTTTCTTGGCTTGGTTTTCTACCGTATTCAAGGTATTCTAAATCCCTTAAAATCACATTCGGGTTATGATTCCATTCCGGAAGCCCCCACCGCAACGCTCCAGTACTATTGACCGATTTGTCACCGGAAATGAGGGCATTGAGGGCAAAAAGCCGTTTTTGAGGAGGACGGTGGTACGGTATTTCTGGGTTATGGTGTTCCGAGGATTAGAGAGAGCGTGAGCGAGAGCGAGAAAGAGCCAGAGCCAGAGAGAGGAGAGAGAGAGAGAGAGAGAGAGAGAGAGAGAGAGAGAGAGAGAAAGAGATAGATAATGGGGGATCGCAATTTATGTAATTGTCTCTGTTCTAAAAACCCCAGATATGCCTATTTTATGCAAATTTAAGACAATTTGCGTTTAATTTTTCATTAACGCATTAAAAAAGGCATGGAAATCTTTTATAGATTTTAGATCTTTTTATCAGGGAAAAAGATCTTTCAGATCTTTTATAGATTTTCTTTTATTTTCAGGGAGAAAAACTGTGCACGATCGCCGAGGAGAGCCTCGAGTCAGCGCGAGACCTGGCGCGGCAGGAAAAGGTGTTTTTTTTCTCGGGATTACGGTACTATGGGTCAAATTCTAGCTAGCCGAAGCCCATCCGCCGAAGAAATCGGCCACGTTCGGGACGTCGGCGGATCTTCGCCGGCATACTGGTCGGTTTTAAAAATATCTATCGGTTCATTTTGCCGTGGAATCAGTATAATACGTACTAACGAATCGATCAATTTTAGCATATCACCTCTACCGCTCAAAATCAGGGAAAACTTGAAAACGGAGCAGCCCAGGAAGCGAAGCCTACTCGTTGAGGTTGGCAATTTTTGTCGCTGGCAACTGATTTGTATAATACTCATTTTTCTGCGAGAATAGGGTATTTTAGAGGCACTCGGAAGCCAATTCCGACCCTCGCTTGCTGATACCTTTAATACAGCTTAAGCGGCTTCAGAATTTTTTGACGGGTTGGGCGGACAAGCGGAAATTCTTTGCAAAATCCCTTACCTGGAGGCAGACTAGCAAACATTTTTAGAGAAATTCGCTTATCTCGGGACCGGCTAGCAGAGATTATTGAGGAAAGCAATCGGAGCTGGCAATCGAGCAGAGATTTTGTAGGAATCCCCGAGTATCACCCTAGCACAGATTCTTTGAAAATTGGAACCAATTTTCGACGGTTTTTTTAAAGGATTTAACTAGAATCTCGCTCACACACTCTCCTTCCAAAAGTGGTGCCAAGCCCGGCTTCTCAACCCCCCATTGGGTTGTGTGGCCCAGTTGTGTGTGTGTGCTCCCCTCCCCCCACTTGGCATTCCTCATGGCAATGGGGGTGAAAAAGTCGGAGCGCGTGTTTTTCGGATTCCGGCTTTTCCCTTCCCCCTCTACCAATCCGTCAAAACAGCTCCCTGCTGCTCCTCGAAAAAGCTATCTGCCCCCCCCCCCCGCTATTGGCCACTACCACTAGGGCCCAGCCAGGTCAAAATATTTACGTTTTCCGCCCTCACCCCATCCGGTCCGTTCGTTTGGTCGTATTCCGGCGGAATCCCTATTTTGAGCCGATATTTGAGGCTTTTGGAATGCCGATTTTTGCAGAGAGAGAGAGCGAACGAGGGAGAGAGACAGACATACAGAGAGAGAAGGAGTGGGCACAACCGCTCCCGATCCCTATATAAGGAGACAAGCTAGCAGTGATTCTTTAGGGAAATATGGGCAAGCTAGCAGCGATACTGTCTCTTTAAACAGGACGAAAATGAGCTAGCTAGCAGACTTTCTTTAGGAGATTTTTCCTACCTGTCACGTTCCCTTTAAAAAATGAGGGTCGGCATGCTAGCAGAGATTCTTTAGGAAATCCGCTGTCATCCTCCGCTTATCTCATCTTCCCTGATAGTTCCCTAGGTTCCTGTACGACTTGATGGTATTTTGGTGATCAGCCCCAACAACAGGGTGTGGCCCCCAGCTGAGAGAGAGAGAGAAAGAGAGAGAGAGAGAGAGAGAGAGAGAGAGAAAATAGTGGTCAGCTGGGGGCCCAGTTCTCAAGGGTCCAATTCGTGGGGTGGGTCCCCACGTAAATAACAGCAAAAGCCGATGGGGAGGGGAGCTGGATGTTGACCGAATGGACCCGAGGGTCATTCTTTGCTGACCGAAAGGGAGGCCAAAAAACTTGGCTTTCTCTCTCACTCACTCTTTCTCACTCTCTCTCTAGCTTTTTCTCTCTCTCTCTCTCGCTTTCTCTATCGCTCACCTGGAGCAGCTGAGGGTTCGAAAGATTCCTGCAGAATAGTAGTCCTGGCTTGGCTTCTTGGAAGTTCTGGGCTTGGTTTCTTATGTTAAGGTTAAGTTCGGCTGAGCCAGGCTTAGGCTTAGCCTAGGTAGCTTAGGCTTGGCTCAAGCTTCGCCTTACCTTGCTTTTTACTTCCATTTTGTACTTCTTTATGCTCTCTGACGGCTCTCGCCCTCATCGCGATCAGATTTGCGTCAAAAGGGCTTCTCCCTCCACCCGCTTGCCTTGTCTGAGGGGTGTGCCCCCGGAAGAAGCCCCCCGGAGGGTCACTTTGCCTACCCTTCCCACGACTACACCTCAATCCTATGTGCAACTATTACAACTTTGGATGATTACAGGTTACGCCTAAGTCTAAGCCCAAGCCTAAGCATAAGCTTAAGCTCAAGCCCTCGCCCTTCTTCGAGCTTTTAAGGCGCTGCGACACCAATAATTTTTCACACCTCCACACCCATAGTACGTTCCCATCCCGCTTTCACTAATCCCGGAATTAGTAGTATCGCGGAGCCGAGGTTCTATTTACGTGTCTACCCCCTCCTTGGCCATACTGAATAGGGGCTCATTTCCGGCCGTTTTGGGGTGTGTTGGAGAGAGAGCCGAGAGAGAGAGGGGAAGGGAGAGAGAGAGAGAGTGAGAGATAGGAATTGGAAGCTATTCATTTGACGGGATATCCGGGGGTATCCATTGTTTTCCTGTATCCCCACTGACCGGGATCTGCCCCTGGATTCCTTGGAATCCGAAAATGCCATTGGGGACGGTTGGCAATTGGTTTTAAAGGGATAGTGACAGCAATTTGAGGGTTTTTAGGAGCAGTCAGTCCTAGAGAGATAGACATAAATAGCGAGGGAGAGAGAGGGCGTGAGGGGGAGAGAGAGAGATAGAGAGAGAGAGAGAGAGAGAAAGAGAGAGAGAGAAAGAAAGAAAGAGACAAACCCACTAAAAACGTTTTCTTGGCTACCTTTTGACCGGGAAATTCGTAAAGAATCTCTGCTAGCCTGCTTTCTCTTACTCGAGTCCTCAAAGAATCTCTGCTAGCTTGCCCCAGAAATTTCTCTTCTTCAAAGCCTCTTAAGACATCAGGTTATAGTTAAAGTTCTCGAGCGCTAGAAACTCAGCTGTTTTTTACCAATATCCTTCCTAGCCCCTTTAGCGGAACCTTTCGCGTATAAACAAGCCGTTTAGAGCCCTGCTAAAAGCTCGTGCTCCCCATAGCACCCCCCTCCCCCCGAAGAAGTCCAATAGCCTTTTTGTGCCCCTAGTTCCAAGGGATATCTTCGGAATTCCTGCCCGGCCACGCGCTGAATATTTGATAGAAAATTGGTTGGGGTGAGGGCAAGCGATAAGTACAAGTCCATTAGAAGCGGAAGGAACGAAGGAAGGGCAAGAGAGAGGGGAACGGGGTGGATAATTAACAAGGTGAGAGAAAGAGAGAGAGAGAGACAGAGAAGGATGCAAAAACACGAAATGGCCGGCTTTGAGAAGGGTGGAACGGGCTTCTGGGGGGCCCCCCCACGTCGTCTCATTGATCTCGAAAATTGTGTCGAGCCCTCGTGAATTTTTGGCTTCTTGGCGTCGAATTTTGAAATGTGACTTGAGTTCACTCAGCCCTCTCTCCCTCTTTCTCTCTCGCTCTCTCTCGCTCTCTCGCTCTTTATCTCGCTCTCTCTCACTCTCTCGCTCCCTCCCCCTCTCCCCCTCTCCATCTCTCTCTCTCTCTCTTTTTCTTGAGGATAACTGGCAGAGTTTTCTTGCTGAATGACAATGCGTGGAGGCTAGATAGCAGAGGTTCTTGAGGAAAATCGCTTCCTGAAGACAGGTTGGCAAATCTGGCTCTCACTCTCTCACAAACTCTCGCTCACTCTCTCTCTTTCTCTCTTTCTCTCTCTCTCATCGATCTCATCGCCCAAAAGCCAATTTCCCACATTTCAACAAAAAATCTTGGGCCGGGGGCATCAATTAGAAATTAGGAATTTGCCCCAGCCCCCCTCGGCGGCTCAAATCGAAATTTTCCATTGCCTGCCCTCTGCATTGGGGCCAGATTTCAGCTCTTTCAAAGCAAGTTAGCAAAGATCATTTGGGACTTCAGGCCCTTTGAGGCATGCTAGCAGGGATTCTTGAGGTTTTTTTTTTTTTTTTTTTTTTTTTTTTCCCCCCCCCCCCCCCAGAGAATTTTGGAGAGACAAATTGCTAGGAAAAAGCGTCTAATTCCGATTCCGACGTTCCTAAATCGTGGCCTACCTACCGTAACCCTACCATTCCAGATGGGCTCCCGGTTGAAGCTGTTCCCGACGGGTTCGGTCCTTTCCCTCTCCCACAACAGTCTGCCCGCCATTCCCAAGGCCCAATCGCTCAATTCCTTCGAAAACGGTGAGGTTTAAGCGGTTACGACAGGGAATTGGCATCGATTCCCCCCCCCCCCAAAAAAAAAAAAAAAAAAAAAAAAAAATTCATTTTTGAAAAAAATTCAATTGATTACGCCATCAAATTTCATCAATTACGCCAGGACAAACCGAAATTAATTTATGCAAATTGCGACGCGGTAGATAACTTTTTATGGGGGGGGGGGGGGGGGGGGGGGGGGGGGGGGGGGGGGGGGGGGGGGGGGGGGGGGTTTTTTTTTTTTTTTTTTTTTTTTTTTTTTTTTTTTTTTTTTTTTTTTTTTTATGAGCTTTCATTACCCAAAAAAGTCTGTTATCTTAAAATCATAACAATTTTTAAGGTGCCACCAAGTTCTGCTCGCTAATTTTTGTCATTTCATGGCGAAAAAAATCGCTTTTTTTGGTTTTTAAGGGAGTGTGACAGGCTGGAAAATTTTTGTGCCACGCCCCCTTTAAAAAATAACTTTTGAAATGTTCTTTGAGTCTCTAGAACTCAAAATAACCCCATTGAACCCGAAAAATCTTCGCACAAAAAATACCCGGCGCCAAACTACCGCCTCTAGGAATCGGCAATTCTGGCTATTGTCTACGGGAGCGCCGACTATTTTCTCTATTCATCTTTGCCTTCCGATTTTCTATTGTTTCTCTCTCTCTCTCTCTCTCTCTCTCTCTCTCTCTCTCTCTTCCATTCATTTCTTACCTGAGGTGCGTTAAGATTAGAGGGGCCAGTCGGAAATCAATCTGGAATTGGCAAGCTAGCAAAGACCCTTTAGAAAATCCGCCAAAAACTGATAATTGGAATTTGAAAATGAATTCTTCAGAAGGCAGGCTGGCGGAGATTCTTGAAGAAATCGCACTCGCAGTGCTGAGTAAGCTAGCAGAGATTCTTTAGGAAATCGGACCCGAGTGTCGGGCAAACTAGCAGATTCTTTAGGAAGTTTCTTTCCACCAAGAACCGCATTAATTTTGGGCAAGGGCAAGGGCAGAGAAACTTTAGGAAACTTATCGAAGATGCACTAGTTTTCTAGATAAGAGTAAACTAGCAGAGCTTCTTGAGGAAATTCGAAGCACGCTTTGAGGCAAACTAGCAGAGGAACTTTCAGAAAACCTTTGCTCCTCTGCTGTAGGGCTACCTAACAGAGATTTTTTGCAAAACACCACCATTCCCTTAAAACCCGCAACGGCAACTCTCGTACTCAAATCACAGCCGAGAGATCTTAGGATTTTCGGGGGAGTCTAATTTGGGTGGCCCCTGGAGTGTCCTTTTTCGCCTTCGGGGTATTCTGACTAATGATCTGGGTTAGGGCGAGAGCAAGAGAGAGAGAGAGAGAGGAGAGAGAGAGAGAGAGAGAGAGAGAGAGAGAGAGAGAGAGAGAGAGAGAGATAGAGAGAGAGCAAGAGAAGAAAGGGTACGGCTTCAGGATCATTCCGGCCCCTCCTTCTCCCCTTCATTCCACTCTGTTCCGCGCTCGGCCAGGGTGCACTTTAGCCTACCCGTTTTAGCGTATTTTGGCGCAAAATAGGGCTTGGATTCCGCTGGGCTCCGGCGCCTTTTTGAGTTTGAAAAAGCCGCTTGAAGGGGTGTAAAATCTAGTTCCGATTTTCTCCGTTTTTTAGAGAATTTTGGATGGTTTGGCAAGTTTGCGTTGTTCGATAATTCTAATTGAGAGGGGAGAGCGATGGAGAGAGCAAGAGTTAGAAGAGAGAGCGATCGAGAGAGGGAGAGAGCAAGAGCTAGGAGAGAGAGGGAGAGAGAAAGAGCTAGGAGAGAGAGAGAGGGGAGAGAGAAATCACGTTATTTTCATTAAATGAAACCAATCTCCACATTTTGCACCATTTTTCGTAGTTTCCCTGTTCCCACGGGATTTTAAATCAAAACGACACGCTAAACAGAAAATGAAAATTTTTTCGGACTTGACAAATCGAGCCCGAATTCGCCGGATTCCCTTAAAATTCGAGACAAACAATTCCGGAAGCCAACTAACTTATTGATTTTTGGATTTCAGCTTTATGTATTGAGAGGTTTTTTATTTTATTAATTAAGAATTTACTATAAATATGCAAAAGCACAAATTACATATATTTTTGACGTTTAGTGGAGTGCGGCGTACCGGGCACGTCACCATCGCAGCTCGGGATGCTGTGCTCGCACTGCTCAACCCAGGATATCCCCTGCGCAAAGGCCATCCAAGTACAGCAGGTTCGTCGGGATTTTTTATATTTTCAGGGGTAAACTACAGGCTACAAACTATAATTATAGGGCTTCAAAATAAACAAAACAAGGATTAGGATTTGTGGGGTTTTTCGGTAATTTTTGCTAACTTTTTGCTTAAAAGGGAGGAAAATCAATCAAAGCCCGTTCTTTTGTATTTTTTCATGTTATACTACAAACTACAAATTGTCAAAATATGTGCTTTGACTAGAAAAAATGCCAAAAATAATTTGTTGTAACGTTTCTAGTCATTTTTCGCCGATTTCTGATTAATCCATGTGAGAAAATCGAGCAAAATTAATTATTCTGTATTTTTGAGGGTTAAACTACAAACTATAACAGCAAAATACAAATGTCTAAGGCTAAAAAATAAAAAATAAGAATTTGCAAAATTTCTCAGCCATTTTTTGCTAATTTTCCGATAAACTCATGCTCAAAAATTGGAACCGATTCCTGGAATTTTTCCGGAACACTCCAATCACCGGTAATTACGACAGGATGGTAACCCGGAAAGGGGGCGGATGCCTACGTAGCGATACGGAAAGACGGAAAGCCGTCGTCGGTGGGCCCAAATTTCCGGTGTCCTCCCCGGTAATTGGCCACTTTTTGCGTGTGAAAGGTGGCTTCAACTGGCCCATCAAAACATAGGAATTTTCCAAGAGACTCTCACGCCGGATTCAAATCTAATAACTGCATTTTTTGGCGAAAAACCATCATTTTTAGGGCGTTTTAAAAAAGGATAAGCTTGCGTACCAGCAAAAAAATACGGTAGTACCTTTAAAATGATCTGTTTGTGTTATGTAAATTTAACCAAAAGTGTAAGGGAAATTTTTCACATTTTTATTTTTACAAGTTTAATAGTCGTGAAAAATCCTCTAAAAAAATTCATTTTTTGTAATGTGCAAAAAGCCTTCCTAAATACCGTAGACTTTATCACGGAATTTTGGACGAATTTGTATCCGTGAATCCCGTAAAAACCATTTGCTAAACGGTGCCCCATTGGGGGACAAATTTCAAGGTTGGAACTGGGCAGAACATCTGCCGATTCTCGGTTTCTCGAATTACCCAAGGCTAGAGCCGGCTATTAGTGTCGGCGTTTAGTGGCCGCAAATTTGCATAAATGAGAGGATGATCAGCTGTTCTTAGCGTCGATCGATAGATATGGCGAGACCAGATGCGGGCTATTTTTCTCAACAATTATTCCATTTTTCTTTACTTCCTGATTTCTTTAAAGCTTTTAACCACTTTTCGCCCAGTTCCTGTTTACGGTTTTATTGTATAGTTTTATTTGCATGTAAAACAGTGAATTTTGGAATTATTTTAGCCGGTCCGCGTGGCGACTTCGAACAGTCCCAAAAACCCCGATTTTTCGACACTTTATGCGTATTACAGTAATTGAGGGATTGTTTGAATTTGTGAATCGTAATACACCACATTTTTTGCAACCTATCCCCCAAAAAACTAAGCTGCGAAAAAGTTGGGAAAATGGAGTAGCAAAAAGAGGTGCGTGGGGTGGTGATCGCAGGTGGCTGGGCCAGCTGCCCCCTCTTTTGGAAATACACATACCACCTCCCAAATGACCCCCACATTTGGGTAGAACGATGTTTAGGGAGTGAGCGGCTGCTCGTGCTCCCCCCATCTCACTTTATCACCATTTTTCTGGACTAGTCTTGTCTTTCAAGGGACTGGGAAGGCGCAAAAAGTGATTTTCGTCGGTTTATGATCGTTTTTATCGGATATTTTAGCTGTTTTTGCCATTCAGCCATTCTAAAGGGACTGTGACAGATCAGCTTAAATTTTTAGGGGTCCAGAAAGCGCGCAAAACCTGATTTTTTAGCTCTAAACTTTGATAGAGACGTGATAGCCCTCTGGTTTCGTTCGTTGTCATACCCTACCTTTTTCCTGTTCAAAATCCGATCCACTTTCCGGCTCTAATCGGGAGCCACGTGAACATTGTCAAGGGGGGACCATCACCCAATTCTCCTAGTTGTCAATTCGAATTTCCTGGGAGGTTGAGCAGCCAAAGCCATCCAGTATTTGGCTGGGTTTTCAGTTTTGGGCTGGTTTTCATGGTTTTACGCATAAATCTAGGTTTATTGTTTCTATAAGGCATTTTCTGTATTAATAAGTTATTTCTAAAAATAGGAAAGCTTTTTTGAACCCCTACACCCCGCTAAAATTATATCTAGCTCTCTCTCTCTGTCTCTCTCTCTCTCTTTCTCTCTTTCTCTCTCGCTTGGTCTAACCTTCGCTCCCTCGCTCTTCCTCTCTCTCTCTCTCTCTCTCTCTCTCTCTCTCTCTCTCTCTCTCTCTGGCTCTCTATCTCACTTTCTGTCTCTCGTTTTCAGCTCTTATTCAACTTAGTCACCGATCTAGATCCAGGTCACTATGGCCGCCAACTTGGAGCTGGTCACCCGCTCGACCTCCGTCTCAATCTCAATGTCATTAGCTGACGATAATTATGATCGAAGCACAATCTCGAGCACCTCATTGGCTTCTTCATCATCTACAGCGCAAAATGCCTGCTCAGAAGAGCCGCTGGAGGTAGTAAAATAAGCAAAAATGTGATGCCGATTTAAAAATAAAAAATTGGGGGAGTAAGAAAAATACGGTGAAAAACGAGCCTACTCCCATTTTCAGAGCGGCACCCGGTCGTGCTCCTTGCTGTCGCTGTCCCCCTCCAGCTCGCCGTCAGCCCCGTTGTGTCGTATCTGCCACTGCGCGTATCCGATCGATCCACTGGACCCGCTCATCTCGCCCTGCCGGTGGGGTTCTAATACGCTAAAAGCTTTTTAGAAATCGATCGTAACCGGAGAAAGCATAGGAATCTTCGGAATGCTTTAATTTGCATTTTTCAGATGTTCTGGAAGTCTTCAACACGTTCACGTTAGCTGTCTGATGGTAAGCGAAGCCCAAAGCGTTAAAAAGGGTAGCTAGCAGAGATCTTTGGGGAGGCGCTAAGGCTTATACTTAGACTTAGGCTTAGGCTTAGAATTTCGCGCTTAAAAGGCTACAGTATTCAGAAGAACTAGCGGAGAACCTGGCGGCATTCTAAAACCTCTTTTCAGCACTGGCTCGACATCTCCTCCCGGAAGCTCCACCGGCCCGCCATCTGCGAACTGTGCCTATACAAATATCGGCGGAGACGGGTCCTTAAGGTATCCGATTTTAAAGGAACTTGGAAGCCAGAAAGAGACGAATTTATCAGATAAGAAATCTAATAAAATTATTAGAATCAAACAAAAATCACATTTTTCCAGTACCGTGAGCTGCAAATGCCGGAATGCCCGGGGAGCGATATCCGCTACTATCTGTTGCTGCTCTTCGCCCTGATCATGATGTTCGGCTCGGCGGCGGTGACGGTGATGTGTTTCCAGCTGGAAAAGGGAGGGAAGATGATGCATGAGAAGTCAGTTATATCGTGCTCGCTCTCTTCCTCTCACTCTTCTCTCTCTTCTCTCTCTCTCTCTCTCTCTCTCTCCCTTTCTCTCTATCTCTCTCTCTCACTATGCTAATTTCAGACCCCTCGTCATCCCAGCTGCCGCTCACACAATCCCCAGCCCAACGACACCAACAGGGTCCCCTGCGCCCCCTGTTGATGATATGGAAAATCTTCTATCGACAATTACCCTAATTTCGGCTATACTCTTTTTCTTCTCCTTCTTTCTGGCCATGTACGCTCATGTGAAGGTGAGAATTTGGGAAAATTGGACTGAGAGAGCGAAACAGAGAGAGAGAGAGGAAGAGAGGAGAGAGAGGAGAGAGGGAGAGAGAACGCGCGCGCGCGATGAGCGTGATCATTAAGTAATAAAGCCTGATTTTATGCAAATTTCCAGTCGGGTCAATCGCTATGCGGGTACGTGCGTGGGTGCTGGTCCTCGAATCTCGAATGGTCGATCGAAGAATACCGAATGAGCCGCGACGTCCAGTACCTCACCAAGCTCGAGGAGTTGCGTAGGAAACTCAACGGTAAGGTTTTAAACTTGCTATATTTTTCAAACATTAAAATTCATGGATTTTCCACGCTTGCCGGTCTCTTTAAAGCGTTAACCCTTAAAATTCCAGAAAAACAAGCGAAAAAGTGCTCGGCGGAAGAGGTGGAGCCGCTCAGATCCGCTGTCATTGCCATCGAATAATCGTTTTCTTGTTTTTTGTATTTTCAATTTTCCTTCGATCTCGAAACTACGGTATTTTCTCCATTTTTAAAGCTATGCTTAAGCTAAGCCTAAGCTAAGCCTAAGCTAAGCCTAAGCTAAGCCTAAGCTAAAGCAAGCCTAAGCTAGCCTAAGCTAAGCCTAAGCTAAGCCGAAGCTAAGCCCAGGCTAAGCCTAAGCCCAAGCCTAAATGTCTTTCCACCATTCTCCCTATTTTTTTCTGATTTTTAATCAGACAAAAACCCCAAATTTCCCTAGCAACCAAACCATCGGTGGCCTTATATTACTGATTTTTCTAGGTTTTTAAAATCGCCTAATTGTCTTACTGTATCTTTTTGAAGGAATAATTATTCGAATTCCCTCCAAAAAAAATTCAAATTTCTCAATTTTCAAATTTCTGGACCACATCATCTTTTCATTTTCTCTCCGTCACGTGGTGATAATTTTCAGTCAATTTTTATGTATTTTTTGTAATCGATTTTTTGAATTGTATTATTATTAATTAACTGATTTTTCCGTGCCCTTACCCGCTGAATAAATGCTTATCAAGTAGGATTGCGCAACGCTGGAGGCTTATCAAATACAAACGGAGTGTTGCGTAACCGCAAAGACGGTTGTAATGCGGAATTTACGACTTTGTAACAGGAAATAGTGTCAATAAGCACTCGAGAAATTGGGCAACGCTGAGCTAAGCCTAGCTAAACCAAGCCTAAGCTAAGCCTAAGCTAAACCTAGGTGACGACTAAGCGAGACCCAAGCTAAGAGCAAGTTAAGCCCAGGCTGAGCCAACTCGAAGCTAAGCCGAAGCCAATCCAAGACTAAGCCAACCGAAAGCTGACCCTAACCGAAGCCTAAGCTAAGCCTCCTGCAGTATAAGGTTAGGCTCACTAAGCCCAGGTTACTGCTAAACGAAGCCAACCCAAAATTTAAGGGCTCACAAAACCAGCAATACCAGCGAAGCCCTTGAAGTCCGCGAAGTTTAAGCAAGCCTGAGCCTTGGTTGGCCAAAAGGCCAAGCCGAAGCCAGTAGGAAGAGGCCAGAGAGAGAGAGAGAGAGAGAGAGAGAGGAGAGAGAGCGAGATACAGAGTAAAAATCAACTTCCCGATCCGATTAATTTAGTGCCACTCCCTCCCTATTTTCAGCATCAACCCTTCTTCCCCACCCTTGAAATCCCCCAAAAAGACCGGATCCCCCCTCCTAGCCAACAAATGTTATAATCAAATCAGTGATCCATGCGGGGGCAGCCGATTTCCGTGGATCCGACACCAAAACATTTGCTCAAGTCAAAAGGCAAAAAACAGGCAGGGCGTTGTTTAGGGCGGAAGGCAACATTTTCTTGCCTGGGGATTACGGTATATGGGTCGGGGAATAGGTTTTAGCGGAAGGATAGGTACTTTAAATAGTGTCTAGTTCATTTCTGGTTTTAAAGGACCGTTAAAGCTTGCTTTCAAACGCTCATATTTTTAGGAAAACTTAGAAAACACAACTTTTTGCGTTCTTGATCGCTCCACCATTTTTTTAGATTTCCGGTTTCCACCCCCCGTACCGTAGTTAATTTGGCCTTGAAATACCGCGCATCACTTTTTCCGATTAATTCCGCGCGAGCGAAGATGCTAATTTTTGCCGTTTTGCCGAAACAGCTCTGGTGTTTGTTTCGCTTCAGAAAAATTCCGAGGGCTAAGGCTGGGTGCACTCGCGCGGGACGCTAATTGGCGCGTCAGCCCCCCCCCCCGCGATCATTTCAATTTCAGGCCAAGATCTGGAGCCGGTTTGTTTGGGTGCGGTTTTGTATCTCACGCTCTCTCTCTCTCTCTCTCGCTCTCTCTCGCTCTCGCGGGCATGTTGCCAAATTAAATGGTTTGACATGTGAATGCGCTAAAAAAGACTGATAAAATCTGCGAGAAACACTTGAAAGTCTTGGCAAGAAAATACCGATAGCCAAAAAAGCCTACAAAAAATGCCGACAGCTCAAATTTTTTTCGACAGCAAGACGTGCCATTTTCTTTGTTTGAACTCAGCCATTGAGTGTCGGCATTTTAACTGGTGGGTGTTTTTCCTGGACATTTTTATTTGTCGGTGTTCTGTCTTGTCGGCATTTCGGTTGAGCCTTATTGAGCGTTTCGCAGTTATGGCTTGCTGACCCCTATGAGGTCCACCCCAGGCATACTTTGGCTTCCCAGTCCCTTTAATGACTCCTTATATACATTTTCTTGTCTTATAAATTCTTCAAACTACCGTCACGTCCCCAATTCCGCTACGCTACGCTCCAACTTACCCAAAAACAGGGGTCACAGGATGACAGATAAGTGTCAGATCTGCTCGGCTACAACGTGTTCCTTTGAACCGAGCCGCCCGGGTGTCACCTGTACGCGTTCGCTCTCACTCTCTCTCTCCCTCTCTCTCTCTCTCTTTCTGTCTCTCACTCTCTCTCGCCTCGGACAACTACAAGGAGCAACAACTAGCAAAGACCCCTTACACTTTTATTGCCCCCACCCGCCTCGCATCCGGGTCATCCGCCCAGGTGGCAAATTGGTGTCGCGCGGAACGGCTTTTGTAATAATGGGCTTTTTAGGGCCGCTTTCAGGTAGGTTACGGTAGGGAGAGGTGGTTCCTAAACGGAATGTGCTATATTGCCTTTAGTGGAGGATCGTGATTTTCATAGAGAAATTCATAGTTTGGAACACGAGTGAAAGAGCGAGAAAGAGAAGGAGAGAGAGATAGTGAAAGAAAGAGAGATAAAAAGAGAGAGCGAGAAAGGGAGAAAGGAGGAGGAGGAGAGCGAGAGAGCGGGAAAGATACAGAGAGAGAGAGAGAGAGAGAGGGGGAACGAGAGGGAGAGAGAGGGAGAGATGCGCGCGAGAGAGAGAGAGAGAGAGAGAGTGAGAGAGCCGTTTTCACAATCCAGCATTTCTGAAAATTTTCCTTCATTCCCAAAAACCCCTAATTACTCCCTGGCTCCAAAAAGACATATTCCCGCACATGCGACAGATGGTGTCTTATCAGCCCTTCCCATTCTAATTGGCGGCCACATCAAAGGGGTCGGACTCTCCTCGAAAAGCCCCGTGAGAACACGACCAGGTGACCCCCGGCGACTATCCAAACTGTTTACACTGTCGTTTAGATGGCCGGGCAATTCGATGGGTGGCGGTAGCCACCTGGTGACAACCTGCTAAAGAGACGGGTAAGGCATGGCTGTGAGTTTTTTGGTCATCCAATTTCCATTTTTCAAAAGCGGAAGTCCGAACAGCGTGAAATACCGGCAGCCATATTCGCCTTCGAAAGGATTCGGGAACGAAAATACCGAAAACGCGAAATACCGACAGCCCTGCGAAAGGCAGGACGAACTAGCGAGCTAATATACCGACACGGAAAATGCCGACAGCCAAAACCTCGACATTCGAAACACCGCCATACAAGTCTTCGCAGCCTTAATTGCCAATATACCGACAGAATACCGACAGTCAAAAACCCGAAGTCCAAAATACCGACTAACAAATCTCGAAAGAAAAAATCCCGAAAACAAAAATCCGAAGATCCAAAACGCCGACAAGCATAATTCTGGCTCCCTGAAAGTCTGGTCCCGGCATTCAAAATCCCGACAACGAAATGCCGACAGTGATAATCCCGACAACCAAAATCGGTATTTTTTGTAATTTAAAATTAAGGTTTCTTCTTTAATTCCGTCTTAAATATAAGTTGTAATTCCTCCTTAAATGTAGTTAATAAAACTAAGAAATCCATTACATTTCAATGATTTATCGCCCATAATCCGATTATAATGCTTGAACTTGGAATAATTACACAAAAGACACACAGCAAAAAAAATACAAATATTTGGCATGATTGTTGCGAGGGTATCAAAAAACACAAAGCAAAATACTTTTAGCATACACGTTTTGCACAGAATCAGCGTGGGAAGGGTGGAATTACCATAATTAGGCAAATTTGCATGATTTTCACACGCAGAAAATAACTTAAAAAATCGGGTTTAAGATAATACTGTAACAACCATGGGACATCGGGTATTACGAGAGGATACGATTGCACAATAGAAAAGAGGAAAACGAAAATCACATCAAAATTTGTAAAATTAGCATATTTTGTAAAATTAGCATAATTTGTATAATTAGCATAAAACACATAATTGTGATAATTTGTATAATTAGCATAATTAAACCTGAATCGCTGGGGGCCATGGCACGGAATTATGAATGGAGAGAGAGAGAGAGAGAGAGAGCGAGAAAATTACAGAAAAATTTCCTGAGTGTCATTTGGAATCCATCGTAGTCGATATGTACAGTTGTGGAATTTTTCGAATAAAATGGGATTAGTGTCAAGATCTCTAAAGGAGCAGGAGCTAGAGAAGCTGAGCATGAGCTTGAATTCGGTGTATTCAAATCAGGATACGGTATACTCCAGTTTTTGGCCAGTTTAAACGGCATCTAACGTGCTACAGTAATCCCAGCATCCTAGTTTTTTATAATTTTTGGGTTTTCACACGTTTTTCGGTGTCGCTATCCCCTTAAAACCGCACTTCCAGCCTCCAACCCATTTTCTCAACCTTCTCAAGCGCTCTTCTCCGAGCTAGGGCTTGTACTTTGTTGTGGCAATCCAGCCATTGCGGCCAGGAATCCCTGTTGGTCCATACCAGGGGGTAGAGGAGGGAAATAGAAAGGGGGGAGGGGATGAGGCCGGGGCATTGGGGGCAGGAAGGGAGCACCAGGACGAGGAGGGCCAAGTCCTAGGGGCATTGGAAGGCGACCAGGGCCACAGAAGGGCGGGAGGAAGCCGAATGGGAATGGCGGGAGTTCGGGAGGATCCGGGATGCGTTTGAATCTGAAAAATGGATCCGGATAGGACGGTTTTAAAGGGACTGGGAAGTCATCCTCAACGGAAAAGTTTGGAGATAGAGGAGCGCGAGAGAGAGATAGAGAGAGAGCGAGAGAGAGATAGAGTGAGAGAGCGAAGTGAGAGTGACAGAGAGAGCGAGAGAGCGAGAGAGAGTGACAGAGAGAGCGAGAGAGAGTGAGAGAGCGAGAGAGATAGCTAGGGAGCGAGAGCGCGAGAGAGAAATCGCTCACCTCTTCCGTCTCCTCAAAAAGCTGCCATTATCGAACATATCCTCAGACCGGGGGTCCAGTGTCCAATAGTTTCCTTTTCCCGGATTCCCGGGTTCCCTGGGCACCTTGACGAAGCAGTCGTTCAACGACAGGTTGTGCCGGATTGAGTTCTGCCACGCCGGGTATTTGTCTCTGGAAAAAGAGAGGTTTTTAGGGTTTGAATCAGCTTAAAATTAATTCTGAATTTCTAAAATATTGGGGAGTTTTAAAAAATCGTTTAACTTTAAAAGCTGTTTAATTTATGTTAAAATTTTTGGCTAATTTTTAAATCAGCTCCAATATTTTGAGGTTTTAAAATTTTTAAACAAAAAACCAAAAACCAAGATTTAACCCCATTTTACCCCCCCCCCCCCCCAAATGTTTAGCCGGAAGCCGAAGGTTTAAAATTTTTGAAAATCGGGAGCCCGTCCGACCCTTTTCTCACTTTGAGGCTACAAAGACAGGGCCCTTTATCGCAGCTGCGAATCTTCCCCCCACCGTTTACAGCCCTCCCCTCCCTCTTCAAGCCGCCCAAGAACTGTCGTGTCGATTCGGAAATACTCGCTAACACGCGGAAATGGACTCCTATCGACGGCGAGGAGATCGAGATGGACAGAGAAACAAATTTGGTGAACGAACAGAGGACTTACTTAGTTGTTAGGTGGAAAATCTCGAAATTCTTTTTTTATGTTTAGTTTTTGCCGAGTACTTAGCTTACTTTAAATTTTTAGAGTACGCTAATTGACCCATCCTTAAACTCGAAATATGGCGCTAATTTTAATCTATCCTAAAAATTTTTGGTGAGCATAAAATAGACGTTTTTTCTGTAAAACCCGTAAAAATCGATAAAAGTGCGGTTCTTTGCGATTATCTAAGCTTATTCAGTTTGTTAAGCTACGGTAATTACGGCTTTTTAAAGCCCTGGAAAATCGGGTCATTCTGTTGTACCTTAAATATTTTTACGATATCGGAAAAGGTTTTTATGTGCACAAAAGCTATTAAATTTTTAATGGCTTTTTCGACGTTGACTACGTTGACTACGTAACACTACGGTACTCCATGCTTTACAGTACCTTTAAGAACCTTGGAATCCAGGCTTTCGGCCCAGAAATTGGTCTGTTCCATTCGTGAACAAATCACTTTTCGAGCTCCTGTTTATCCCGTAACCTGATCCCCGAGACTATTTGTTGTTTTTGTGGCTGGAGAATGAGGATGAGCAGGAGAAACAGAGCAACAACTTGTGCCCTAAGGGCATCGACTCCAAGGGATACGGTACCTTGTTGTGACAATGAAATAGCCGTTTCTTCACGCAAAAAAAACATTATCGCACCCACTTGTAATACTGGAACTTCTCGCAGATGAACTCGCAGATCTGGGCGAGCGTCAACTTCTTGTCCGGACTATTGAGAATCGCCATCGCAATTAGTGCAATATAGGAGTAGGCCGGTTTGGCAGCCCCTGATTTTGAGCGTTGGGCGAGCATGGCGCCGCCGCCTGGGCTTCTGAAAAGAAGGAAAAAATGAAGCCGCTTCAGGTCAGCCAAGGGTGAGAGTTAAGTTAAGCCTGAGCCTTGGCTTACGCCTAAGCTAAACCTAAGCTAAGCCTGAGCTAAACCTAGGCTAAGCCTAAGCTAAACCTAAGCTAAGCCTAAGCTAAAACCTAAGCTAAGCCTAAGCTAAGCCTAAACCTAACCTAAGCTTAGCCTAAGCCTAAGCAAAAGCGAAGCCTAAGCTAAACCTAAACCTACTTACCCCTCTTTATCGTCGTCATTCTCCTCATCCTGCGAGTCGCTCGGACAGCCGTCTGCCGATTCCCCATTGTCCAGTCCCGGAATATCTGAAAATTACCGCAATTTACTCACATTATTTCGCTCAGGATAAAATCTAAAAAATCTCAAAAGCAAAAATTTACATACCTAGTCCAATCTCCTCACAACTTCGTCGTATCACGCTCTCGGGCTCGGACTCCTTTTCGGAGGTGGTCGGCTGGAATAAAGAACTTTCAGGGGACTGAGGAGGATCTCACCGTATCCTTCGATTCCTCCGTATCTGGTGCTGCTACCGGTTCTTCAGATTTGACGGTAGGGGTTGTGGAGGTGGAGGGGATGGCTGGGGATGATTCTGGAATCAGGAATTTTGATTATTATTAGCTTTTTCTCTCTCCCTCGCTCGTTCCCTCTCACTCTCACTCTCACTCTCTCTTCTCTCTCTCTCTCTCTCTTTGTTTCTCTCCCTCATTATGTTTCACTCTTAATAACAAATTTTGAATGAGAGAGCCACTAAAATGAAGATAAAAGAGTGAGAGAGAGAGAGAGAGAGAGAGAAAGAAAGAAAGAAAGAGAAAACTGGAGACAAGGTTAGACAAAAATAGAAAAAAGAATTTTTCCAAACTCCCACCAGCTTCCAACTTCGGCGCCTTCACAAAATTCCCGGCTTCCATAGCGGCTTTCCAGGAATTGCCATCAACCATTAGTGCAGCATCGGCTACCTTTAAAATTTGCATAAACCACCGTACCCTCCCTTACCCTCGCCATAGCCTCCAGGAAATTTGCTTCAGGATGGAACCGCTTCTGGTCGAGGGGTGGGCTGGCGTCATCGTGATGCCTTAAAATTATGCGATTTTAAAGGGACTTGGAAGCCTGAAACTGTGCCTTTACAGTATATCATTAATGCGGAAATAGGCTGAAATTAGCGTACCGTTTCCTGGACTTCTGGCTGGGCCCGGAGTCGGCCAGGATGCTCTCCATCGAGAATCGTGTTTTCCCGCTCGCCATGCATATACTGGAAAATAGTGATAGAGAGAACGAGAGAAAAAAGAGAGTGAGAGCGAGAGAGAGCGAGAGGGAAAGAGTAATAGAGCGAGAGCGATAGAGAAAACGACAGAGAATATTAAAAGAAAATCTAGAAGAAATCTGGGCCAAATGCGCAAGAAAAATATAGAGCTTCAGAAAAGGAGTCTGAGCTAGAATATCCAGAGAGAAAGAGAGAATGAGAGCGAAGAGAGAGAGCGAGAGACGAAGAGCGAGCGAGAACGAGCGAGAGATCACGACGTGAAACCGGCATAATTCGACCTCAAACTCCAAAAGTTCGATCTCCCCAAGCTCCCCCTCCTTTTCACTTGATCGTCATCATCGCAAGTCCGTGTTGAAACAACACCTGACACCGCCCAGACACACTCATTCAGGGAGACAAAGCGAATTTCGGGCCCTGGGCACGAAATTGGCGGCACACGGCTGGGGGTTGGACACGAAATGGCCATTTTGGCCTCGGTTACGGTCGGGTATTGATTGGAGCAATGCGTAGCGCTGGTATCAGCCGGATATATAGATTTTTCAAGGCTTGGCTACTTGCCATAATCATGGCTTGGTTTGTAGGTAGCTTTAAAATGCAACTACGTATTTTGTGGCTGTCTGGTCGTTCCTAAATGAATTCTGCTCGCTTGCCGGTTCCTAAATGATCACGGCTACCGGTTTTCCTCAATGGTCGCCGCTAGCTGCTTTCCTAAATGGTCTCCGCTAGCCAGCACGGCGCCCGAAGACTCAAGAAACACTGCTGGATTGCCTTTTACAAGTTGCAGGCTGCCCTAAACCCCCCAATAAACTCTGCTAGATTGCCTCTGGAACCTCGAGCATTTTCCGCTGTATTCTCCACTAACTCTTCCTCGATCTCAAGACCTCGGGCTCAAGAATCTCTGCTAGCTCGCCATCCTGATAGCCTGTAGCCCTCTTTTTTACCCATTTTTCCAATCGATCTCCCCGCCGCGAAAGGTGAGATTATACTCCCCCAAATCGGCGTGTTTTGAGCGGAGCGTCGCGTAGTCGCCCCGGTCTTTTCGTGGGTATCCCATTAAAGGAAGGCTGGGTGGAGGTGTCAACCATCTACCACTCAATCATCCAGTCAGGCGGCAGAAGAAAGGAAGAGGCCATATCCGATCATTTTGTCTTGCTAGTTCTCTCTCTCTCTCTCTCTCTCTCTCTCTCTCTCTCGTCCACTCTCCCACTTGGCTCATTTCCAGCTAATCGTTATCCATCCCACCCATCCCTGCCTATTGGTCGAAAAAGCACTACGCTACGCTCCACTGAACACCTCGATTTCCCCCGCGAAAACATACACAACACCCCTAAACCCGATTTAATCCCAAATACACCCATTCATGCTGGGAAAACTCGGAAAAATGCCAACTTGAAAAACTAGGGCTTACTTACGTAGTGGACTTGATCGATTCTAAATGGTTTTCTACTGGCAAATACATTATGGGTCAGACAGCCTGAACCATTCCTACATGGTCTCTGCTAGTTCTTCTAGGGCAGTGCCAGTTCCCAAATGGCCTCTGCTGGCTTGCCAGAGCTAAACGACTCTCCTTATTGCTCTGATACGATTAACTCTGGCGATTTCCCTCACGCTCTCCGCTAGCCTGCCCCCAAAGTGCTAATCCTCGCGTTTCCCCGATAGATGGATAGAAGGACACCTTGTGGAACAGGTGCAAGAAGAAGCCCACCCCGAGTTCCAAGCTGATCCTTTTGCCGGTCCGGAGGAGCCAGAGTTATTGTAAAGACGGCGGGTCGGGTGACACACCAGTCTGTAGCTCTCTCTCTCTCTCTCTCTCTCTCTCTCTCTCCGTGCCATTGTTTAGATTGGGGCTTCGGTTTCCTTTTGAGCGACACCGCCACCGGGTCTTCAACTTTTTTGGGCTTCTCGGGATAAGCTGATAAGGACGTGAAGGGGGGAATGTTTGGTTAACCGATGGTTTATTGTAGGGCGGAGGGGGTCAGGGTATCGGTTTTTAGTTTTAAGGGAAATTCGGTCCTGACAGCTAGCGCAGATCACTTGGATTTGGCGGCGGTAAGCTTCCAGATATGCTTCAAGGAAGCGGAACACCAGTTTGACACGGCAAGCTAGCGGAGATGATTAAATCGGAAGGGCGGACGAACCTTTTTAGCTAGCAGAGTCATTTTGCAATGGGCGAACTAGCATAAATCCCTTAGGAACGGGAAAGCTAGCAGAGACTATCTAGGAACCGACAAGGGAGCGAACTAGCAGAGATAACTTAGGAACGGGCAAGCTTGCAGAGATCATTTAAGAAGGACCATGTTTCGAGCAATCTAGCAAAGATCATTTAAGAACATGTCCCAGTCCGTTCAAAAACAAACAATCCCGCGATTACGCGATCCGGTAGCCAAACCATCCCTGCCATGGCCATAAAGTTGCGAGGGGGGAAGAGGGAAATTTATTTAGTGCTTGTGCAAACAGGGGGGATCCATTGCTTATCAGAAAATCGGAAGGAGCGGAGCGTCGCGGAATATATGGCAGGGGAGGGAGGGAGGGGATAGAGGGGAATGTGGTAGCACAGGAATAAAAAAAAAAAAAAAAAAAAAAAAAAAAAAAAAAAAAAAAAAAAAAAAAAAATTTTCGATGCAAATTGTGCCAAAAATGCTTTAAATTAGCATAAAAAAACCCCAAATTCGCGGGCAAGTGTCGCAAAATTTGTGTGACTATTAGTAATTTTTAACATTTTAAAAAAGCTCAATTAAAATGGCTTAAACCTATATTGATTTTTAATGATATTTTGGAGTTATGTTTAAATTAAAAAATTCATATGCCCATTTCTATAATTTTTAACGTTACGAATATTTTTTAAATACAAATTTTGCGACCGGATTCATAAGTGTTCAAATTTCTGCATTAAATTCTACAAAATTCATGCTAATTTGAAATTTACAAGTCACCGACAAATAAGAATAAAACGTTCGAGGAAAATACTGTATTGAGGATACGATATTCAAATTAGGGCAGTCAGAGTACGGTAGTTTAGACAAAGCGGTAAAGCTTTAATCAAATAGACAATCAAAAGAATTTATTAAATTTAAAATTTTGCTAAATGTAAAAAATCCGAAGAACCCGTCTACAGTATTGGGGCGTAGCGTAACGTTTTGGAGCGTCGCGTAGTCCTGGCCGGAAGCCAAAATAATAAGCCAAAAAATAGAAAAAGTCAAAATCTTAGAAAAATATAGGAAATTCGAGCCCCCGAGTCTCGCCGACAATACCGTAACCCCCGCGTATCGTCACGTAGCCCCGGCTAAGAAAATATATAAAATGGGCGGGGCCAGGCTGGCCGAGTTGGCCATCCAGGGGCAAATGTTGTGGGATGTGTGTGTTGATGAAGATGCATGAGATCGTTGGCTGCTCAATCCCCCTCCACTCCTCCCTCCCCTCGCCCGTCCATTGGACAGTCGCGTAGCCCCGGCTAGCCCGAAGGGGCGGAGCCTCCCCGCCACGCCCCCCGGAAGCCACTTGTTTTTCGCCCCGAGCTGCGCGAGTTTTTGCGGTTTTGAGGGTAATTAGCGGGTTTTAGGCGTGTAACACCCTCATTAGTATATTTTCGATTTTTGCTAAATTTTTGGGCATACGGTAGTTGAATGTTTGAAGCCACGCCCACCTTGAAAACGCAAAAAATACGTTAAATTCAGATTTTTAAGATTTTCTCATTTATTTTGATTTTTCGTGATTTTGACCAAGTTTTTGAGGATATTCTAATTATTAAAATTAAATTATTTTTTTGATTCGAAAATCAGAGAAAGCGACTGATTTCTGCCAATTTTGACATTCTTTTCTTATGCGAGATACCTTATGCGGTTAAAGGGCTGGTTCAACTTTTAGAGCTTGGGCTGGTACCTTGGGACACTATGGACGTAGGCACAATGCGCCCGAACAGTCCCCCATTACGGCAGCTATTAGAGATTGGGGAAAAGGGAGGCGCAGACACAAAAACGCAGAGAGGGTTCGACTCCTGACCGCGGAAATTCTTTTGTTTTATTGGCTGAACTAGCCCTTTAAGTACGGGTTTTTCGATTCCGGAACGCTCCGATTTTTGGCGTCCGGTGTTCCGGTTGTTTCGGGGTTTCCGGCTCTAAGCCAAGTCTAAAACTAAGAAGCTTAAGTCTAGCCTAAGCCCAAATCCAAGCCTAGCCTTAGCCCAAGTATAATCTAAGCTTAAGCCTAAGCATAAGCCTAAGTTAAGTCTAAGCCTAAGCCCAAGCCTAAGCCTAAGCCTGAGCCTAAGCCTAAGCCTGAACCCAAGCTCATGACTCATCTCTTCCGGTTCCGGTATTCCGGTCCGCTCCACCGTACGTGCCGTAGCCGCCAACTGAAAACACCAGCCTTTTTTGGTTAGCTGCTGAACTTATGCGCTCCATTGCAGCTCTGCCCGGCGTTGATCGGGGAATTTGATAATTTTTCGCGCGCTTCGCGTGGAGCGGCAACGCGCTTGAGCGTGTCGGGCTTGTTGGGGAGGATGAGCCGCGCGGGTGAGCACCGCCTGGAGCACTAATTTGGCAAATGGAGCGTGAACGCAAAGGGCTGGGAAGCGGAAAAGAGACACTTGGAAATCACACCAGCAGGCTGAAAAATTGAGCACGAGATCTGGGGGGAGATGCCATGTTTTGATAAGTTGGCGCGGAGAGGATCGGGCTGAAAAATTGGGGCTCCCCGGAAAAGATGGATAGGTTTTTTGGGGTGGGAGTGAGGTACGGTAGATGGAGAAACTACGCTACGATACCCTAGACGTTTTAGCAAAATCAAAAAACGCTAATAATAGTTTAAAAAATCAGAGATAAAGTTAGTTAAGTTTGAAAAATTTAACTCATGCTCCGAGCGTGAGTCGCACTCCCTGTTGTGGATTTAAGTAAACTATGCAAATTTCAACGCTTTCTATGGGAAACATTAAAAGCTCGTGCTCCTCGTGCTCAAGGCCATGAGCATTATATGCAAATTAGGAGCATCTCCACGGTGCCTCTATCAGCGCTTACACGTCCCGTTAACCTCCCAACAGCTCGTGCTCCTGCACTCTAGCTCACCCTGTCAGCGTCAGAGCCGAGAGAGCAGGAAAACTTGTTTGTTTTTGGATGAGTGGCCGGGCGGTGATCCCTTGCATCTTAGGGCCCTGGGCCCCAAGGCCCAAGGGCCACCTGACAACCACGGCATTTGGACAAATTGAGATCAATCTTTCTGTAGCTGCTGAGAATCGCTTGGGGAGTGGCCACGCCCCCACGTTTTGTAAATATTTTCGGATGGATCGGGAGAGAGAGGAGCGAGAGAGAACGAGAGTCGGAGAGAGAGCGAGCGTGATCAAACTAGCGCCAGCCGCTCCTCAAGGTTCTCTGCTAGCCTACCCTTCCAGTTGATTGCACCCCATTTCTCATAAACCCATTTCTCATAAATTCCATTTCTCCTAAACCCTTTCTCATAAACCATTTCTCATAAATTCCATTTCTCTAAACCCATTTCTCATAAATTCCATTTCTCATAAACCCATTTCTCATAAATTCCATTTCTCATAAACCCATTTCTCATAAATTCCATTTCTCCTAAACCCATTTCTCATAAATTCCATTTCTCCTAAACCCATTTCTCATAAATTCCATTTCTCATAAACCCATTTCTCATAAATTCCATTTCTCATAAACCCATTTCTCATAAATTCCATTTCTCATAAACCCATTTCTCATAAATTCCATTTCTCTAAACCCATTTCTCATAAATTCCATTTCTCATAAACCCATTTCTCATAAATTCCATTTCTCATAAACCCATTTCTCATAAATTCCATTTCTCATAAACCCATTTCTCATAAATTCCATTTCTCATAAACCCATTTCTCATAAATTCCATTTCTCATAAATCCATTTCTCATAAATTCTCCTAGCATTGTTTTTTTGCAAAATTTTACTTCGTTCACCGTTAAAATCGAACGTTCCCCAAAATGACCACGATAGTATGTCCCTATATTGAAGTCAAGCGAAATTGCCAAATTTGCCGCTACCGTTCTGGTACTCAGCGAATTCCGGTGGAATCATCAATCCAATGAGCGACGTGGTGATCGGCAACTCTCCGAACATCGCCTTCCGCTTCCTCAGCCCGACCTTGTGCAGACTCGAAATCGTGGGACGATCGAGTTCCTCCGGGAACTGTGACAGCATAAGTTATGTGAAAGTTTATGTTTATGTTTCCTATGTGAAAGTTTTGAAAATTATGTCACATTTATGTGAAACGGCAACTCTCCTATGAAATGGACATAATGGATTGAAATAGAATTATGATGGAATTATGAAGGGTTAGAAATAGAATGAAAATAGGTTAGAAGAAAATGGAATTTATGAAAAGAAACGGTTTGGGAAAATATTATGAAATGATTTAAATAATTTAGAAAAAATGGGTTCCTCCAGTTTAGGGCTGCTGAGCGACTAGTAAGAACGAGAGAGCGAGAGAGCGAGAGAGGGAGAGAGGGAGAGAGCATGAAATCTATTTAGCTTTTTACCCTCTCGCTCTCTCCCCTCTCTCCTCCTCTCTCTCTCTCTCTCTCTCTCTCTCTCTCTCTCTCTCTCTCTCTCTTTCTCTAAAATCCACCGTAATCAACGTAATCCCCATCAACGGTTAGACAAATTGGCCACCCGACTTTTTCCAACCCAGGGCCAACTGTCGAGTACTCTTTTTCCCCATTGACAATCGATCAACTTACCCGGAAAAAGATAACATTTATTTTGGAGAAAATGGGCCTCCCGGGGGTTTACAAAAGCGCTTCGGGAGCTCTGGGAGGAGAGAGGAGGGCAGGTTTAGATTGATCTCAATTTGTCGCCCGACACATCAGCTGCTGGTCTCTCTCTCTCTCGTCTATTTGTGCCCTCAGGCTACGGCGGCCAGCAGCCACCCTCCGGGCAGCGGGTGATGACAATTGGCGACAAATTGGACCTTGGGCCAATGGCTGGAGGAGTGCTGAGATTTTATTAAGGCTACGCTACGCGACGCTACGTTGAGTACGCTTGAGAAAATTCATTTTTGAAAGCTAAAAGAGCCTCATTTCAGTGGCGCTACACAGCTCAACGTAGCTGAAACGAATTTTACCGCGAAAATACGATAATTTACGCTACACCACATGGCGCTACGTTGCGCTACACTGCACGCTACAATACGCTACGATACGCTACGAGGCTACGATATGTTTCGCTACCTTACCCTGTACGCTACGCTACTAAGCGTCCGCGCGGATGAAAGGGACCTGGAATAAAATTTCCAGTAAGTTATACAGCACTCCTGTACGCTTGAGTACTTGATGCTACTGACCTGTAGGGTACGCTACGAAACGCTACGTTTTCCCGTAGCCTCAGGGCCAGCACCGTCGCACCGCGAATATACGCTACGTTACGATACCTAAGATACGGTAGGCTAGGAATTGACTTTTAAAGGGACTGTTAAGGCCAGATTGAGTCCGTACGCTACTGTAGGCTACTTTACAATTACTGCTGCAGCGCCTAAAAATTCAAAACCCCGGAATTTTTCTGAACTCGCCAGATTACGGTATCAAAGCCTGACATGTGGCTGCGTCAAGCCACTAAAAAGTCGATCGGCCCCCCAGAACCCGGTGGGTGGTCCCGCCACGAAAAATGCTCACTTTCGCTGGTCGATCGGGTGGGTTGGTAAATTTATGGGCCAGTTAGAGGAAGTGCAGAAGAGGGGAAGGGGAATTTTGGTGGCCGATAAAGCTGAGGTGGGGAGTTCGATTCGGATTTCAAAAAAAAAGGTCGAGGGGGATCTAAATGGAAAATGGGAGTTACGGTAAGCTAGAGTACAAACCGGCGTTGGAACGATGCCTTTAAAAGGAGAGGAGAGCGAGAGAAAAGAGCGCGCGCACGAATGAGCGCGAGTGTCAGATGGTCTAAACTTAGACTTGCAACTTACAACAATACTTATTGTTAGAAGCTTTTCAAGTGACAAACCCTCGGCATCGCTCTCTCTCTCTCTCTCTCTCTCTCTCTCCCGTCTGTCACTAATCCACTGTGTTGTCGCGGCTAATATGGCAAATCCGCTGTGACAAACAGCCGGCTCCTCCTCACCCCTCAAAGCATCTGCCGGGTCGGTGACAGAATTTTGGCGCGAGAGATGCTAATTGCGGATTTTAGGAAATGCTAGTATTGCTGGTAACGCTACATAGGCTTAGCTTAGGCTTAGTTTAGGCTGAGTTTAGGCCCAGCTTAGGCTTAGCTTAGGCTCAGTTTAAGCTTAGCTTAGGCTTAGCTTAGGCTTAACTTGGACTTAACTTAGGCTTAAACTAATGCTCACCCTCAGTTCCCCTTCCCCTTAAAACCAAGAAAACATTAGTGCTTGCCCGAGCCGCGGGCGTGTCCTTGGCTGCGGGTTGTTGGCCCGGGGTGTTGAGCGGCTTTTATGACTGATCGGACACGGAGATCTGGCACCTCTTTCTCCAAGATGTGTCCCTTCGTCCCTCTTCACTACATTACGCTCCCATAAACACCCTTTGAGAAGCGAAAGGTACCGCCGGTGTTGAGGTGAGGCCACCGATTCGGCAATGCTCTTTTGGGCCCCCGCCCGCCCGCAAAACAGACAATAAAATTGGGCTAACAGCCCTAGGACTGGCCTTGGAGTACGGTAACTGGGGCAATGTTTAGGAAAGTGGGAATGGTGACAAACTTTGGGTTAAAGGGGCGGGGAAGTAAACAGGTCTTTAGAGTGGACTACGGTAGATGGTGCGCAATTTAGAGGGTGAGAATTGAAACATTTTGAGTTATTTCTAGAAAATTCTGTGGCTCGGGCTTAGCGTAACCTCATGCTCAAATGAGCCAGACAAAATCACAAATGAAGAATACACATATCAAAAAACCAGCTCCCAGCTGTCCGGCTCCCTTTAACAAACGCTGCGGTTACGCCTCGCCCCCAGATTGGTGGGTGGTGGTGATGCTATGGCGGTGGTGTCAGCTCGCATTAGTCGTACTCGGATCGTAGGATGCTTAGTGGGCAGGAGGAGGAGTCGATCTCCCCGTGAGCGGAATCCGAAAAATCTGCCCGACCACGCAATGCAATATCTCCCTTCGGTCCATTCCAATTCCTTGTTTTCGGAGGGCTGATTGAGAGTGTACCGTATCGGAGCTGGCAGTTCCGCCCTTTTTTGCGATCGGCCCGCCGGATTTGTGGGTTTACAGAGTCGCGTTTTTAGGGGGGTGATGGGGAATGGATTGGAGAGTTAGAAAATGGCAAAACATTAGGGGGAGAGTGAAAGATAGAGAGAGAGTGAGTGAGTGAGTGAGTGAGTGAGAAGATAGAGATAGAAAGAGAGAGAGAGAGAGAGAGAGAGAGAGAGAACGAGAGACTAGACTTGTGGTCTAACAGCCGAAAAAGCGAGCTAGCGACGTGTTTCTTAGGTATTCGGCATCCAGGGTAGCCTTGAAGGAAAAGCGCTGTGACTTCCCAGCCCCTTTAAAAGCGAATTTTTCCATTGCTAGGGCTGTCTGCGCGAATTTGTCGCAGCGCGTCTCGTCTGGTGGGCGGTGGTGATGAATGGTGGACAGGCGCTAGGAGGAGACCGTCTCCCCCTATTCTCCCCCCAATCATATCGTTACACTATTCCACTCGGGGTCCCTTCTGCTATACCACCCAAGAGAACCATCATCTATCCCCCCACACAGCTATTTATTAGCGCTGATGACAACCCGAGAGGGGAGCCGATTGTAAAAATATGCCTGTAAATCTGGGGGCAAGGAGCTGTGGGCCATGCTAAAAGGCTTAAAGGGATTGTTCTTTCTTTTATTTCCGTTAGGATCTCTGCTAGCTTGCGCTCGAGTTTTTCTATCTCTCTCTGTCTCTCTCTATGTCTCTTTCTCCCTCTCTTTCTCGCTCTCTCTCTGTCTCTCTCTCTCTCTCTCTCTCTCTCTCTCTCTGTCCCTCTCTCTTTACCATACGCCTCCAAAAACTTGGCCGCAATTCGGCGTACCACATTTAGCGGACCAGCGGCTAATTTGACTACGATCAGGTCAAAAAGTCAAAGGAGATGCCGCCGCTAGGGCGGATGGATACTTGTTAGGCGGCTAATTCCGCGGCACTCCGCCTAAACGACAGTGTGGAAAGAGGGAAAAAAGGGACTCTATGGGGTGGGTGTCCATATGGACCACCACCACACGTTGACACCTCTTTTATGGCCCCTCATTCACACCCCTCTTTACATTTCCGGGTGACAATCGGGTGCACACCCAGCTGGCTGCTGTAGGGGGTGGGTTTTTGAAGCTGGGATACGGTACTTGGTGCGAATTGAAGGGAAGCAAGAAGGGAAGGAGGAAGAGCGCGAGAGATCGAGAGAGAGAGAGCCAAAAACGCGAGACAACGTAAACGAGAAAATCTTTAAATGGTGCACGTTAAAGAACAAAAATTCCTATTTTGAAGTTTACAACAGTACGCTCCTTTTTACGTTACAATATCCTACCATAAAAAATTGAGTAAATGGTGCTAAAACTAAATAATTTTACGAAATTCAATTTCTATGCCGGTTCAAGGAAAATACGGCAAACATGAAAACAAAAAGAGAGAGACAGAGAGGGAGCGAGAGTGAGCGAGAGTGAGAGAGTGGGAGAGTAGGAGAGAATGAGAGAGCGAAAAAAGAGAGAGTGAGAGTGAATGAGAAACATCGTACACAATTTTCACCAGATAAAATCACGGTAATTTGAATAAACTAGATTTCCCGACCGATTCACAGAAAGCAGAACCCCCATAATAATAATCGTTGCTGCTGATGATGAATGTGTGAAGCCAGACCGGCAGTATGCGTAAATATTTTTGCCCTGCGCAGCAAAAGACGTGGAATTGGGTTAAATCTCGCCCCCGATACCGTAATCCCCACATATCCACCTCGATATACATGTCATAATCGAATTGGAAATATTGCTAGGGGGCCCCTGGTGGGGCAAGTGAAAACAATTTGCGTGCCGAGTCGTTAGGGGTGGTGTGGTGGTGGCTGATCCATTTTGAGGTGGCTAGTGGCCACACACAACCAATTACGCCATGGAAATGGGATCGGCTCTACCGGGTGGTTATGGGCTTTTGCCGATTATTCGCGTAAACAGTGGCATTAGTAGCGGACTGGAATCTGGCAATCGGGGACGACGAAATGCTCCAAATTACGGCATGGAAATGCGGTTCGTTCCAAAATCGTCTCTGCTAGCTCCCCCAGCTTTCCACAATAATCTATGCTAGCTACTCCTCGTCTAGCGGCATCCTAAAGGGACGGTGAAGCCAAGATTTTCCCTAAATTTCGCTGCTAGCTCGCCCACATCTTTGCCTTAAAGCCACCAGAAGCGGAGAAGTTCTAAAGGCATGGAACCAAAATTCCTGAATTTCCCCTTTTTCGCTATTTTAAAGGGACTGGCAACAGGAATTTTGGGGTTTCCTTTCCCTTTAAATTCTATGCTAGTTAGCCGCTTCCTCAATGTTCCTTGCTAGCTTGCCTTCTGATCGGTTGGCCTCAATTCCTGCAGACTTCCTCAAAGATCGCTGCTAGCCTGCCATTCAATTTCTAAAATTTTGAAGGTCTGGAAAGCCTAGAATTTCTGAAAGAACCTCTGCTAGCCTGCCCTCTTGCTTCTTTCAAGCCGAAGATCGTTTTAAAGGTACTTCGAAGCCCGGTTCTCCCAAAGGATCTCTGCTAACCCGCCATCAACCTAAGGTAATCCTAAAAGTGCTCTCAAACAGCAACTTCCGGCCCAATTATCCCCTCAACTCAATCGCCCCCGGGTTGCTCAACTTTTTGTGGCAACTGGCAACTTGGATCGGTCCTGGCCAGATTGATTTTATCATTGGAGAGAGAGAGAGAGAGAGAGAGAGAGAGAGAGAGAGAGAGAGAGAGAGAGAGAGAGAGAGAGAGGAATAGATATCCGGTGTGGTGCAGGTGGGGGGTCGGTGAAGATCTTATGCAAGGGATGAGTGACATTTGCGGGTGGACAGATTATGGATGGACTGTTGGAATATTATACAGGAGAGAGAGGGGCTACGGTATCAAATCTTAGGGGGATAATCCGATCGCAGCAGCTCGTTTTATCAGCTGCACATCGCTAAATGTTTGCCGGGTGGATTTTGGGATAATTATAGGGGTTTGGAAAATATGTAAATATTGACATTTTGGGGTACTAAATTAAAAATTCGAGATTACCATACCTGAGAGAGAGAGAGAGAGAGAGAGAGAGAAAGGGAGAGAAACAGCGAGATAGATAGAGAAATAGAAAAAGAGAGAGAGACAGAGAGAGAGACAGAGAGAGACAGAGAGAGGAATGAGAAAGGAAATGGAGAGAGAGAGAGAGAGAGAGAGAGAGAGAGAGAGAGAGAGAGAGAGAGAGAGAGAGACAAAAACGCATTTGTAGGCCAATTTTAGTAAAAAGACTTCCTCAAAGACCTTGCTAGTGCACCCAAATCCTCTCGATTTCAAGCATCTTTCGCTTCCGGTTTTCCATATTTCCGGTTACACTAGATATATATTATCTGGAACAAAATTTGCATAACTTTCCGAGCAATCCGCTCGCCCAGGCCGCAACTCGCTAATCCAGGCGATTTCCCCGGATCGGAAGTATCCGGGGATGGATTGATCAGTATCGGAAGTCGGCACCGTCTAAAGCTGCTCTCTCTCTCTCTCTTCTGCTAGCTGAAGTATCTCGATAATCCTCAAATCTCCTCACACCTGCGCGTCGCCCCCCCCCCGGACCCTATTGGGTGCCCTAAATATTTTGGGGGGTAAGTGAGGGGCGGGGGAGTGAAACATTATGCAATTGGCGCAAATATGGCGAGGGTGGGTTTTTAAATTTAAATTGGATTTTACTTTGTATCAAAGCCTGGAAATTAGGGATGAAAAGTGATGTTGTAGGAAGCTTCTAGCTACCGTACCTCACCGCTCCTTGCCCGTTTTTCGAAATTCAAAAATGAATTTTTTCTAATTTCTAATTTTTAGAAACAAGCGAAATTCCACGATTAAATTACGGTAGAATTATAGGTCAGTGGAGTACCTACCGTAATCTAAAAATACTAGATTTTGTGAATAGCTTTTTGTCAATTTTAGGTACGGTTTCAGTTTTAAGGTACGGCTAAAATCGGTAATTACCGTATTACGAGAGTTTCCAGATCACGAACTCATGAAATTTTGCCCCTCCAGATACGGTGGGATCGCAAAAACCGGTAATTACTGTACCCCAGCACTTCCAAAATTGCTAATTCCGATTTTCAAAATATCATATTACCGTAGCCTGAAAATTACCAGTTTGTGGCTCCAAGCCACTACTATCTACAACTTAAATCAGGAGGTGCGAAACCGCTCGTCAAAAAGGTTCGAGACAAGAGATGGATGCGTTTTGGCCAATTTCTAACCCCTTTTCTTGGCCACAAGAAGGGGGGGGGGGGGAGTTCGAGGGTGATTGATCGAAATTTGTACCCCGCCAAGGACTATTTCCCTCCCTCTCTCTCGCCCTCTCTTGCTCTCACGCCGTCGATAAGTAGCAAAGAATAGTGGTGTGGTGGTACCCGTCAAAAACTCTATCCGTCATTGGCCGCGATACGAATCGTCGATGATCAGAATGGAGCGGGCGGAGGACTGTCAACAGGAGCGCCCCGGAAATCCGTCCGTTTGGGAGCGTACTGTACAAAAATAGAGGCCAGTTAAAAAGTTAGATAGTGGTGTGGATTCTTTGAGGCAGAGAGCTCAGATTTTGGAAAATCAGGAGAGAAATGGGCAGATAGAGAGAGAGAGAGCGAGAGAGGAGGCGAGAGAGAGGAGAGAGAATGAGAGAGAGCGAGAGAGAGAGAGACAAGGAGAGAGAGAGAGAGAGAGTGAGAGAGAGTAGAGGAGAGAGCGAGAGAGAAAAGAGGAGAGAAAGAGAGATAGAGCGAATACGATAACAATTTGTTAGCTTCTAAGCATCTGAAGCTCGCAAAGCTCCGAAGATTCTTACGCTGTCGAAGCCTTTTAAGCGGGCGAAAATCTTAGCGGTCCAAGCTTCCGGGCTTTTCAAGCCGATAAAATTTTTATTTTCAACCGATCAAGCTTTCCAAGCTAAGCTTTTTAAGTCGATCACGCTTCTCAAGCCGCTCAATCGCCTCCAATCCGGCATATTCAAACTGCAGCTCTAACCCTCGATGATCGTGTGAATACAGCATCTGATCCCCTCCTCCTCATCCTCCACCCGCTAATCCCCTTCAACACAATGTCCTCCTCCTCCATCTCATTCTCCCCTCCTTCCTACAGCTTCATTGTCAATCCCTCTCCCATTCTGGGGTTACGGTAGCTGGGGCACTCAATATTGCGCAACCCCATTGCCGGGCCCCGGATTTCCGGGGGGTAAATATGTGCGCGCAGCGGGGAAATATTGCCCCGCCATGGGGGATTATGCTAATTGCGAGCCGGGGTGGGCGTCAGTGGGTGCGTGTCGTAAACGCGGTCGGGATGGGCGATCTAGCAATGATACTTTGGGGAATGGTGCTTTTTAGGAGAATGACGGGCAGCTAGCGAAATCAAAGTCATTCTTTCATACCCAATGTTGCTAATAAATATCTGGTGTTTTTACGATTTTCAAACCGAAAAAAACATGAAAAAATTCGAATTAAAAACAATTTTTAAAATTTAAAAATTGAGTTAAAAATTAAAAAACAATATTTTGGTTTTACTCAAATTTAATCGTTTTAGAAGCGTTTTACATAGTTTTCGACTTGAAATCTAGTTGAATTTTGCTACAACACTCTTTCTAATACGCTAATTAGCATATCTGGAGGATACAAAAATTCGGTTCCCCCGATAGTGCCAAAGTAATAATGTGTGCTGTAGCTACAGTACACCGAAAATCGGAGCTACAAAGGCAGGCTAGCAGAGGTTTTTGGGGAGTGGTCTCTCGCTAAAATTCCTAAAATACCGAAGCTTAAGGCACCTACCGTAACCCTCCACTTTCTGACCCTCGACCTCCAGCGAGCAAATATGATGACTAGCCCCTTCTAAAGGCCCAGCCGCCGATAGATAATAGTGTCGTACACAGGTGTGCATCGTAGTGGTGTGGCTAGAGTAGCTAAGGGTACTATAGGTCAAAGTAGTGCCCCCCTTTCCTCAAGTACCTTTGCTATCCATTTGTGCCCTCCCGATCATAATCCACTTGTCGGCCCGCCGGACCTTTTTTGTTTGCCAACCACTCAAAAGAAGCGATAGAAGTGGGTAGCACCTTTGATCGGAAAAGTTCTTTTTAAGTAAGTAAGGGGAGCGACGCGGAAAATTCGAAAAAACTTTCGGTTCTATTTCATTATCGGGGGGGGGGTCCCAATTCTCCCCATTACGTCTAGAAATGTGTAGTAACGCTAGAATCACTATTTTAACAGCGCTATTAGTAAAATTAAGTCTATTCCCAGGGGTAAAACTACCTAAAAACTGTCGAAAACATCCTTAAATTCGCAATTTTGATCAAAAACAGATATTTTTGTATTTTTAACAAAAAAATGAACGTTTTTGTGCTTAAAAATTATAAAAAGCCTAGAAACAAATTTTTTTTATTGGAAAATCGGATGCTAAAGAAAAATGCCATTTTTCTCCTGGTATTCCCCGATAATGCCAAAGAACCTTCAACCCAAAATTCAAATCTTAAATAAGAAGTACTTTCTATCAAATCTAGTTCAGGCTATTACCACCTTTTTACAAGCAATAAAATCGTATGCCATTTTTTCTCACGAGACTACCATACCGTACCCGCGAGGCCCCCGTAAATGTCCGGGTCCATAAATGACATAAAATTTACATGCGGCAATTCCGCAGCGCGACTTCTCACGCGTAAACGACCCCGGGATTCCGCCGGAAGACTGTAAACGACGAGCGGATTGTGGGCCTGGAGATTTTTATGACTCTCGATAACTGTTTGCGCATTCCTCGGCGACCAGGATGTTGCAGAGGTAGGGAAAAGCTGGAAACTGGGGGGTTTTGGTAGAACGCTAACTTTTCTCGAAATTTGCGCCTAAATTTGATAAACACTAAAAAGCCCATAGTTTCAGGGAAAATCACGCCTGCGGGAATCGAACCCTCGACCCTTCCCCTGAAGGTTTGTCCTCTTGCCAACTGCGCCAAGCCAGATTAGCCAGATTAAAGGGAGGGAAATTTGCATACCTTAATTTCCTCGCGAGTCGTACGGTATTTTATGCGTTTCATCATATCGAAGTTTTAGAATCCCGAAATCTCATTTCGACATTTTTGAATAGCAATTGGGAGAGTATCTGGCAGATATAATTTGGGAAAATTTCTAGATTGTGACATGTTGACGTTCTAAGTTTCGACAAAATGGCATTCCGACAAACGTAATGTCGACAAAAATAAATGCCGACATTTCGACAAAATTATTTAAATATCAACGAAATAAATTGAGACACTCAAATTTTCCCCGCGAAAATGCACCTTTAGGATACGGAAATATGCAATTTCGAATTTTCGACTTATGCAAATCCAAGGTCTTGAAGTTCAAGTTCATCCAAGTTAGCTAATTTGCAAATCTGAATTATGCTGAAAAGACAGGATTTCGAATCCCGACAGGCTAAAATCCCGACAGGCCCGAAGACAAAAATATCGACAATTCGTTACGCTAGTTTCAGTGCGACTTCCTTTAAAACAGTTTTTTTACAAGCCGGGCTTTTAGCTTACGGGAATTTGGCTGTCGGTATTATGACTGTCTTGCTGTCGGGATTTTTGCGTTTTCCTCAGTTTTTTGTTTGCAGTGTCTTTTATGCAAATTTATCGCCTCAGCTACCGTACCCCTAGATATTCCAAGTTTTCCCCGTCGGCCCGTTCAAAGCCCCGATAAGTTGGCGCGCCGTGAGCAAGTTGCGTAACGGTGGCGCATTTGGGGTGTTAGCGTGGGTAGGGATCGGTGGCCCGCGCATAATTAGAGCCTCCGCCCCGGGTGTGCGTCCCTAAAACGCACATATCCTAACAGATTCCCTACAGATAACCCAATCTCCCTCTGGCCGGCCATACTAAGCGAAACACTGTAAATGTGTCGCCACTGAAGGTCAAATATGGCCACGGGCGGCATGCTGTCGTTTGTAAACTTGCCGAAAGACAAGAGGGACCTGAAAAGTTTCGCAAAAATCTCTGCCAGCTCCCACTCAGCTCACAAAATTCCAAATACAGCTGTTTGTAGACTGGCGGAAGGATAAGGGGGTGGGATTTTTCAGGGACCTGGACCATGTTTCAAAAATTCCAAGGAAATTACGGGAAAAACGCCGACATTGCGACAGCCAGAAACCCTGCATCTGTAATATCGACATTCAAAATCCCGGCAGCCTAAATCCCAACAGCCAAAACACCGACATCGATAATCCCGACAGGCAAAAATCCCGAAAGGCAAAATCCCGGCAGCCATAATACCGACAACGAAAATGTCCCAAAACCCCCCCAAATCCCACAGCAAGAATCCCAAAAAACCAATTTAAAGGAGGTTTTCAATTGCATTTCGGAACGCGACCATCGGGATTTTGTATGGAGTTCGAAAATACGTTATCATGGATTTTTCCGGATTTCACTCTAGGTCCTCAAAAATTTCTGCTAGTTTGCCGGCCGCCGAATGCCGAAAAAAGCCAAAAATGCTGAAAAAATTCAAGAATGTCGAGAGGATCCATGAATACCGAATCAAAAAATGCCGAAAAATTCATGAATCATCGAAAGAATTCAAAAATTCAAAAAAATCCAAAGAATTCCAAAAAATCGCCAAAACCCGACAAACGCCCGGGAAGCGGCGGATAAACTTTGCGGGTGGGCGCGACTCGCCTGAATGCGAGAGCGCCGCAGTGTGGGTTTCTCTTTTCCAAAGGAAATTTACCGCCCCGCCAAGATCAAAACGATCCCGCCACAATCTCGAACGGTATTCCCCGATTTTCGACTAATTTATTGCTCTTCAATGGTCCTTTAGGGCAGAAAAAGCTGCACTTTTCATCGTGTGCGGTCGTCCAGTCATTTCTGCTCTATTTTCTTTCCATTTAGCGGTGCACTTTTTGCTAAAAACTGCTTCAGTTAACGAGCATCTTCTTTCAGGGTGGCTACGACCGTTTGAAAGCGATAAAATTAATTACGCTGTCCGGTTACGGTAGTTAGAATCTGGGTACGGTAGACTCCAATGTGAGACAGGTACTGTAGTAAATTCCTCAAAGATCTCTGCTAGATTGCGCCAGACACTGAAAATGTATGCCATTTCCTGAAGAATCTCTATAGGTTTGCCCTGTGTGAAAATCTTGGAAAATTCCTTAGGATTCCCTGCTGGTTACCCTAGAGCTCAGAATATCTTTAAAATTCCACAGGAACGTTTTCTAGCTTCTTTTCTCCGGCAGGGCAGGCTAGCTGGAATTCTTTAGGACAAGCAACCCAGCGGAGATTCTTCTGGAGAGGTAGGCTAGCAGAGCTTCTTGAGGAACTGGGACGGCAAGCTAGCAGAGGTTCAATGAGAAAGGGCGAGATAGCAGAGATTCTCCAGAAAAAGGCGAGCTAGCACAGATTATTTAGGAAAGGGAGGGAAGGCTAGCACATATTCTTGAGGAAGGGAGTCGGCTTGCTAGCAAATATTGTTTAGGTTCGGCAAGCTAGCAGATAAAACTCGCCAACTAGCAAAGATTTTAAGGATTTTCAACCCATTTAGCATAATCTCCACACCACTACTATAAACCATTTGGCGGAGGTCAATTTTTCTTCTTCACCTTCAAACCATTCGTTCGACAACCCCGTTTCGGGTTGTCTCCCATTTATCTTCACCATCCCAAGGTGGAAACAGATCGCTCTCGCCTCGCCCCCGCTGAGCACCAACACAAAGATCTGCCGGGCAGATAATAGGCCCGGGCCCCCCAAAACTTGCGAAAAGGGCGGAAAATTCCCCGCGCCTTGTTTTGGCGGGGTTCGAAACCGGTGCGTACCAGAGGGCGCCAATTTACGCGCGGGTGGGCTGGCCATTGAGGAATGCAAATTACAAAACACCGTACTGTAGTGGAGCAAATGATCGTATTTTGACATTTTTGGAAATGTCGTTAAAATAGGGAATCAACAAATGGTTCACTATGCTTTAAAAAACAGTCCCCTATTGCTATAAGGCCGCAATTCAGCGCAGTTGGCTTTTTTGACAATGTCACAAAAAAATACGATTCCCGCTGAGGACCAGAAAAAAATAGTGTTGTTCTCAAAAAAGCTAAAGAGTACTGTAGTTTCACGATTTGACGGTATAATTAAAGGCCGAAAGGGGACACCGTACCCTGTAGAGTACGTCGGCTGCAACGTAAATTTCGCGAAAGCCGGATTCAAAACTGGTTTCGTGGCATCGCGCCTTTAAAACGGTAAATTCTTTCAGATTCGGCTTCAGATTCGGACACGCTTGGTGGCACTATCCCTTTAGAATGGCGCCGTGCAAATTTAAGATCACAAAGCCCGTTCCTCAATGACCGCTGCTAGCTTGCTAGATTTAAGAAAAAAAGGTATTTTTGAACATGCCAGCTGGATGTTGCTGTCATTGTCCCTTTAAACTGGAAATTCACAATATTAACTGGAAATGCATTCCCCAATGACCTCCGCTAGCCTGCACTGGCCACCATACCCACCCCTCTCAAAGACAAAATCCCATTGTCTCCCCGGTCCCGAGGTGCCAACTTTCGGCTGGCTGTAGAGGGGGCCATCTGCGAGTTGTCTCACTTGTGTCCCCATAGGCTACGATAATTATCCGTCCTCGAATAAGTCAAGAGGGTCCCGACCCGATATGACCCTTCTCAATACACACAACACCACTACGAACAACTCCAAAAGACAAAGGGCCCGGCCTGAGCCATCGGGAGTGACAAATAAAACTTTTGGGGGTAGGCAAAAATGAGCAAAAACCGCAAAAACGTACTGGGCGTATCCTACCGTATTACATAGACGTACGCTACGCTACACGGCGACGGGCTGCACGATTCTTTGCGGTACTACGTTGCGCTTGACTACGATAGGCTACCACAGAACGTGAGGGAATACGAAAAGGTACGCCACGCTACGCATAATTCCACGCGACGTAATGTTACTCTACACTGCATACGGTTACGCGAAAATACGTCCCAGTACGCTGCATTACGCTCGTTACAATACGTTGCTCTCTTCCTTACGCTATAGAAAATCGCAGTATTGACAGTACGTAATCACGCCGAAGCGTACGCTACGCTACCTATCAGCAGTTGCTACCTTGCGTACAAGCAAGTACGCTGCACTACGCTACACTACACTACGTTTCTAAAATTGGGCGCTTCGCCTTTTAGTTAAGATGGTTGTCGCGTTGTGCAATGACCGTGTCCGGCGGCGATTCCCTTCATCTGTCAGCGCGTATCGAGGCGTCCTATCAAAGGGCGGGCATCACGGTCTAAAAGGTGCTCCTCAATTTCCGGGTCGATGCGCTGAGCGGCAGGGTAGGCGCGCTAATTCCCGCTCGGCTGGAGTACGAGATCCGAAAATTTTAAAGGGACCGGGAAGTCAAATATTTAGATGGATTTTTATCTTTAATTTCATTTTTAATATATTTATAACTGTACCCAGGGTCATCCGAAAGCGACATAAAATCTGAAAAATTGAAATATAGAATTTTTTGAAGAATTAATGTCCCGTGGAGTCGATTTTTGACGTCTTAAAGAATTTCTGCCAGGTTGCCCTTTCCAAAATCAGTGAAAGTTGCTTTAATTGTTACTTTTCAAGCGCAGAATCCTCAAGAATCCATGCTAGCCTGCCTAGTCCCTCGATTTTTGCGAATTTTTAATTTTTTCGTTTTTCTATGAATTTTCCCAAGGAATCTCTGCTAGCTTGCCTGTTTTCTAACTATTTCATTAGCGCTTTTCTAATTCAGCGTAATTTTCAAGATTATTTCCACTTCTCAGCCCCTTTAAATTATAATTGTTATCTGATTATTTCCAGTAGTCCCTAGGAATTTTCACTTATTTTCAGGCTAAAAATAAAGCTAAAAATATTTTAAAGCCCTCACAAATTGGCCCCAAGCCAATTCAAATCACGCGGTCAAAAGCATCCAGCTATTTCCGGTCTCCTCCACCTCCTGGAGTTTATTATTATTCCAAGAAAAACGACTGGCTTTGAAGGCTTATGCTTCGGCCACGTTCGCTCAATTAAGCCGGGTCCTCGCGCCCGCGTACCCTCTAATTTTGAACCATAGACACCCCGAGGTGGGGCCAATTAGTGTTGACAACCCGGGTGCCTTTTCGCACTTCAAAAACACGAGTTGGAAGAGATTGGAGTTGATGATGTGTATAGTATTGTGACGTAGTAGAGAGAGAGAAGGATAGAGAGATAGAGAGAGAAGGTAGGTCGAATAATCACAAAACTTTTCGATTTTTTGCATTATCGGGGGGGGCCCAGCTTTTCCCATTGGCCCAGAACTATCTATGATGAATAGCAAGTTTTTTAATCGTTTTTTCGCAAAATGTAACTATATTTCAAGCGCAAAAATTTTCGTTTTGCCATTCTAGAGCCCGGAAAAAATTTAGATAGAAAACCAGGGTTGAAAAGCCGCTTCGCGACTTTTCAAACCTGGCCCCGTCTGATCCGATGCTATTCTGCACTTTGCATATTTTTCACGAATCTCTCATGCCGAAAAATGAAAAACATCCCCTTCCGTCCCTTCATATAGGCTGTCGCCACTTCCGGCGCATGCAAATTGCTTCCTAACAAAGAGGGAGACCCGGATTTTCATAAAAACTTAATTTTAATGTCGAAAATAGCACTTTTTGTAAAATCTGATATGTGTGCAGTCGTGTCATGACCATTACGCACCTTTTGGCGTATCAAACATACCCTTAACTTCCTCCCCGATCGAGATACGACTGGAACATAATGACGGAAGTTGCATGCAAAGTGGCACACACACAAACACAAACACTATTTTTTTATATATATCAGGTTGGAAGGTAAGTCCTGTCGCCGAGATTTTGAAAAGCTGGCTAAAATCCTAGTTAGCTCCATTCTGCACATGCGATATGTCATTTTAGAGTTCTCTTCCTGAACCGTTTCGGGAGGTCACCGCCAAAATCAGGAGGACCGAGTCGGCCCAAAGTTTTAAGATTGGGCGAAAGTGTTTTGCAGTTATCTCTGCATAGAGTGATTTGCATACGATACCTTTAACGCCAATCGATAGCCCATGAGGAGTAGATATCGATAGATCTTGAGATCATCAAAATCGGACACTGGACGGCCGAGATATGGGCCTTTGAAATTTGGACCATTTCTTAGAACTTTTCTCGAAATCCCATACATTTCGCTGGATTTGACCGGCAGGTGCCGAAAATTGCCGCTTTATTTTTGGACGCGCCGAGCGGATTTTGACCAAATGTATGGGATTTTGAGAAAAGTTCTAAGAAATGGTCCAAATTTCAAAGGCCCATATCTCGGCCGTCCAGTGTCCATTTGATGATCTCAAGATCTATCGATATCTACCTCAAGGGCTATCGATTGGCGTTAAAGGTATCGTATGCAAATCACTCTATGCAGAGATAACTTGCAAAACACTTTGCCAATTTCCAAAACTGGGCCGTATCTCGGTCCTCGATTTTGGCGGTAGACCTCCTCCCGAAACGGTTCAGGAAGAGAACTCTAAAATGACATATCGCATGTGCAGAATGGAGCTAACTAGGATTTTAGCCAGCTTTTCAAAATCTCGGCGACAGGACTTACCTTCCAACCTGATAGTAGGATAGTAGGATTTTGTCCAATTCGGCGATTTTTGGTCGGAAAATCGATAATTGATGCATTTCCTACCTTATATAATTTTGGGGTGTATCTCTGTGTGTGTGTGTGGATGTCACTTTCGAGGCCCGATTTAAGGACCTTCCCCTCGATAAAATGCGCTAATTCTTCGTCACCCGGGGGAATCGACCCTTCTTTCCGATGGCGTTTTCAGAATCCGATAAAATACAAGTTTACAAAGTTAAAGCCGGTTTTACTCATTTTTAGGGTAATTTGCATAATGTGAAAAAATTGAAATTTCCTCATTCTTCCCTTCCCTCCCGGGGGAATACCCGCGTGTGTGGTCGGTAGGGGGAGGAGGGTCCGAAGGACCCGAGCCATGGAAAAGTCAAATTGTTCATGCAAGAGCAGATTCCAGCGCCCAAGGCCCGCGAAGCGGGTTTTGGGCGCTGGTTTTAATATAAATTTCTAAAGCCAAAGCAAAACTACGAAAAAAGTGAATGGCTCTACAATAATTCCAGAATACGCCTAAATACGCCCTAAAATTTCCACCATCATTTCCTACAAATTCCGATGCAAAACCCGCCACCGCTCGTTAGATATTCCAACGCCTTCCTCCCTGCTAATATTAGCACAAAGCCCCATATCCATTTATGTGTATGGGATGAAGGGACGTCTTCAGCTTCTTCGCCTCCTTGCCCTCCTTCAGGTGGGTGGGGCCCGGTGGGGCGGGTACTTTTTTGAGGTGGGCCCCAGAGGGCCCATCTCAGGGCCCCCACCCAGCCCCCCATTCCACCGCCACAGCCGTTGCTCGGAATGTCGCGTCTTCTGCCCCTCCTCTGCCTCCTCATCGCTACCGTACTCCTGGCCCACGTCGAAGCGCGCAACTTTGTGAGTTTTGGCAGAAAGAGCGTTCTTTAAAGGGATGGGCAAGGAATTTCTACGGTTTGGTACCTCTGGAACTTTATGGATTTTGTGGCGAAATTCGTCTAAAAATCTACCCAATTTGCAAGCCTTTCTTTTTTGCGATGTTAATAAGAAAAACTGCATTTAAAAATTATGTCAAAAATAAGATTCTTAACACAACAAAAAAGTTTAAAAATAGCCGAGTGCCCCATTCATTGGCTGTAGCAAACGCAAGCCCGGCCTATAAATCATCCAAATTTGACTCGAGCAAAGGGCATTCATATGGCTTTTATAGCTAAAAACTACAAACATCATAGCCGATTTACAACTTGTTTATTGGCGCAACGAGGAAGGAAAAGGGAATGAAAAGAATTATTAAAATTAAGAAAGCGCACTTCGCTGTGTAAACAAAAGCATAGTAAACTTTTAGCTTAAAAGTCTGTGTCCATTTTTGAAATCTTCTATGAAAAGTAGCGTATAAACTATTCATTACTAATCTTGTAAAAAACCCAAAAAAACCGGCTCAAATAAAATAAATTCCCAGCGGGATGAAGCTCTTTCTGAAAATAAGTAAAAACTGGCAGGTTACTCAGCTCAAACTCACAAATACCTGAAAAAGCGTATTCTACTCATCGTAGTTTAGTATTACCCAGAAATATTCGATTTAACCTCAAAACACATTTTCATCCATGCAAAAAGCAATGCCCCACGTAAAATATAGCAAAAACCCGACTAACGAGCCGCGCAACCGGCGACGCATCTCCAATTGATCTGAGTCTCCTAAAACGCATCACCTAAAAATGAGTCTGCGTCAATTTCATATTTCCGCGAATCCCTTTTCAAAAGATTTTGCAAAAGCGGGTTGAAAACGGCAAAAACGGGGCAACCGTTTAGCGATTCAGCCGAGAAAAGGCTACTCGAAACAACCGCGCGTGCCTTGAGATATGCTCGACGCTGGGAAAGTTGCGCTCTTCAAGGGGATTTTTTGAAACTTCAAGCCTTTTGAAGTTCTAAAAGAACTACGAGCTTTTTGTTTTTCAAAGTCTCGGAAATAGGGGGCCTAAACTTCGGCCTAGAAAGTCTGAAAAACAAACCGAAACGCCCACTATGAAAAATGACGCTTAAAAGATGAATAAAAAAAATGAAAATAAGAAAATTAGATATTTTTCCGCCAAATACGATTTTATCCTGGTTGAGAAACCCCCGAAAGCTGAAATTGAGACTCTAAAAGTAAAAAAAAAGAGGAGAAGCTATAGCTTTTCCCTGTTAGAAATTAGGTAAATGAAGATTAAAACGTCGAATTAAAACTAAAAAAACCAAGCGTTAAACTTTAAGAGGTAGTTAAACTTAAAGTAAGCAAAACCACTAACTCAGCCCCATCCTAACGCAGCGGGATCGGGAAAACGAATATTCTAAAAAAAATGACTAATTTAACCACCTTTTTCCAGTTCTGCCGCACCGACATGGATTGCCCGGGGGCCTACTTCTGCGAGTACCACTCGATTTTCTCCGATTTCGGCGGCTGCACGAAGAACTTTGGGCGCAAATGAGTTGACACACGTACGCACGTAGCAGGCACACCCAACAACATCGCATACCATCCATCCATCCACACTAATCCACCAATCCGAAACTCCCTCGCTTCCCCCCTTCATAAATTCTACCCTGTGTTTGGCATCTAAACAGAATACACCTAAGCCTAAATTAAGCCAAATTGTAAGTCCACACACCGAAATTCCGGTCACTTTGTCTAATTCTAATAATTCCTTTTTGACCAAAAAAATCCGCATTTTTAAATACTTAAAACTGTTTTATTAAATTTTCAAAAAATTCTTGAATTTCTTAATTAAAATTCTTGTAAATTGCTCCAATAAGTGACTTTCGCAAGGGTTTCCCAGTTTCATGCATTTGAATTTACCAAAACGCTTAAGCTTTAACAAAACCCTTATTTTTTGTCAAAATTTAGCTATGAAAATGGTCAAAAAATTTGGGCGAAATGGGTTTTAGGCGAAATGCGTGTCGGCTAAACGAGTTTCCGGGTCGTGACTTTCGGCGTAATAATCCGATACCCTTGGTCACGAAACAAAATACACAAACCCATACACACCCACGTCCCCGCGATATGGGATATTTCCGGTGGCGCGTAGGTCGTGCGGCATGTTGGCAGTGTCCATTTCAAATCAACGGGTCCCGGGTGATCAAGGTTTTTTTGTGGGACGTTGGGCGCTAGAATCCGGAACGAATCCTAAAAAAGACGTCCGGAAACTCTAGAAACACTGACAATTTGAGTGCCTTATCTATCGCGGTAATCTCTAGAATATGAGTTTACATCACTTCTAGCTATCTAAAAAGCCTATCGCATCCTCAAAATTTAACCTAACCTCTCCAATTCTCAGAAAATTTCTTTCTCTGGTCTGCTCGTCGTCGTCATCACACAATGGGGGCAGCAACATGCCCTCGCGGTCACAAGAGATCCCATTTTGTGGGTTGGAATTGCCGAAGCGAATGTCATCAACGTGTCGCGTTTGCAAATTGAGGGCCCTTGAAGGGGGCCCCATCCTGGAATCATCGCTTGTCCATAGTGCACGCTCAAAACCTGCACCGCCAGAGGGCGAAAGGGCCAATGACCAAATGTATTTCAGATGCCTAGGTTTTGAAACGGGAAAATTGTCGGAAAATCGGTGCTTGCGCATTATCGGGGGGGGGGGGGGTAAAGTCTTGTTACCCCGTTTATACTATCCTCAAACGTAAACCCATGAATTTGAACCAACATTTTAAAAAAAGCGTCACTAATTTTCTGAAATCGTTTCAGATGGTTGTTTAACTGGGAATATAGTTAACTCTTACTAAAAACATCTGAAATTTAGGAAAAAATACGTTCTCCACCCAACCCCACCGGATAATGCGAAAGAACCGGATCGATCTGTCCGTTCCTAACTTCACGTCTTCTCTAAAAATTTTCATCGACAAAAATCAGACAAAGTACAACATTTACAACGCGCCAGTCTTTTTTAATGAAAGAAGATCGGGGCCATTTCGAACAATGAAATAATCAGGTGATGACCATGAGCAAGAATAGGCGATCAAGGATATTCTGTGGAATACAGATACGAGATCAAAACTTGAGACAACGAATTAAGTATTTCGAAAATCTATGCAGATGCGTCACCGCCTTCTTGCAGAAACTCTTCGCAGATTTCGGCCATGGCGTCGTCGTAGACGAAGGCGCTGAGCTCGTCGCAGGCGAGTAGCCTAAAACGGTCAATTCTCCATCACGAATGATAAAACGTACGTATCAAAAATGGCGAGCAGCTCCTTTTTCCGCTTGACGAGGATGCGCTTCTTCGCGTTGCGCTCCAGCAGCTCTCGTGCCATATAGTGGAGCCAGAAAACGTTCGACTTTGGCTCGAAAGAGGCCCAGTCACCTCTGAAATTTCATTTTAAAGGTGAAAGAAAAAGAGACTAGCCTGTTATTTTCGCGCATCATACGGTAGATGTCAAATTGGTAGTGGCCCTGGCCCTCGAACAGTTCCTCGTCGGCCTCGAGGTCCAGGTAGATGTTGACGCCGGCTGAAAAGTAACAGTGGAAGCGGATTTTCTGAATCGTACCTTTGGAAAGTCTTGAATTGGTAAAATCGATGATGTTGACGTGGACGCCGTGTGAGCGGATGTTTAGGGGAAGGCCGTTCATCCGGAATTGGATAAACTCTTGGGAGCACTCCTTGACCAGCACGTTCCCGATGTGGAGGTCACTACAAGAAGCACCTTCAAACAAAACGGAACAAAACACACCGGTGCTCGAAGGAAAGCTCCCGTTCGGCGGCCATCATCGCGAAGATCAACTGCAGGAGGATCGACAGCATTTCCTTTTCGTTTTTGACCTAAAATACATGAAAATTGAGGAAGGGTTGATGGCCGACCTTGTAGTTTTCGATGTCGACTCCGCCCATGGCTAGCGCGATGACGATGAAGTGCCGATTCTGAAAAAAGAGGAATTTAATTTCCGGACAAGCTCTCACCTCTGTCGCGTACTCATCCGGTCGATCGTTCTCCGAGCCCTTCCGCCCGTCGTATTCATCCCAGGCATCGAGCAGCTCTTCGGGGTATAGGCCTAAGAAAAATACAAAACTAATTTCTATGCACTTACCCCGCACAACACGCGCCTGGAGCAGTTCGATGAAGTTGGACGTTTGGTAACCGCTCTTGCTCTGTGCGAGGGCCGACAGCTCGCGGGTGATCAACACCTGAAATTCTGAATTGGCAGGATCGTCCCCTAATTTCGCACCTCGGGCAGGATCTCCTCCGTCGACTTGAGGTACTCGCCGTTGACCTTCACCTCTCCGTCCTCTGCGCCGTTTTGAAAGGGGATCACCTAAATGAGGTTTTCAGAAAAAATATAGCTATCATTTAAATTGAAAAACTATCTAGAAATCTTATAAACCCGTTCGAAAATTCTAAATGTGTTCCAAAACCGGCCATTTCCGTCGAAAAATTGCTATTTTTTCCATTGGTAAAAGAAATATGTAGAATTTTTACTTTAGGAATATGAAAAACAATTGTTAGAAATCATTGCTTCCCCCGATCTTGCTAAAGAACCTGATAAAATCTTTAGCCGGTCTACCTTCACAGCCGTTGGCACGCCATTCCAGGTGGTTGCAAACACTTCGCCATAGACACCCTCGCCCAGCTTCTTCAGCTTCTTGAATACGCTAAAAGGGCAGGTGATGAAGCGGAAGCCAAACGGGGGCGTACTCTTTGGGAAGGCCCTCTCTCCAGCCGACGACTTCTTTTTGGTCGATAATGTGGAGGAGCTTCTGGAGCGGGTCATCCATGTCGCCCTCGAATTTGTCGAGGAAGAAGGGGCGGTCATTCTGCAAAAAAAAAACAATAAATAAACTTCCGCTTGAATCGCCGACCATCATCGAGTCCTCCATCTGCATTTGGGTGACATTCCGCCTCGTGGCAGACATCTAGAGAATTTTGAAGGCAAAAGAAAGCTGATTTACCTGTGTTTGATTGAACGTCATCCGGAGACCCGTCACGTTTCCTCGCATCGAAGGGTCGACTACCGGAAGTGTCTAAAGCACCGATATTTTTCAGGAAGTCTTCTCGCACCTGCATTGATGTCATTGCCGAATAGTTATTCTGACCTATCGTGATGTCACTGACAAAGGTGCGGCCGATTGCCTAAGAAAAGATCAAGAAAATTCCGTAAAATACTTCTTGCTGAATGCCCAAGGTAGCGTCAACCATCGTGGAGGGCTCATGCGCTTGTAACGTTTGCTGGTTTTCGACCATACCCTCTCCTCGCGTGGCATCTTGTTGTGAAGCCTGTAAAATAATCCGAATCAAAAGCACTCAATGAATCATTTAAAATTAAATTAAATTCAACGAGTCGGGAATATCGATTTAATCCCAAGGAAATTTCGAACTCTTTAGAGGTCACCAACGAAACGGTCTGCTTTTATAGAAAAGCCCACCTCAGCTTCCGGCTCCTCCTCATCAGCTTCGGCAATAGATCCCAGTGTAGAATCAGATCCTGATGGCTGAACGTCGTCAACATGAGGAGCGTCGCCAGCAGCCCCGATATCCATGCTGTTCTCGAGACAAGCCGCCAATTGCTCATCGACTTCAGCAGCTTCCTCCGTTTCCGCTGGATCTTCAGCCGCGATAGAGGAAGCAACCGTATTCTGAGCTTCATCCTCCCCTTCATCCATAGTTTGATCGTCTGAGGCTGAGGATTCCTGTAGGGTTTCTGGGCTGTTCGTTCGCCGTCGTTTTGGCTCTACGGTGACGGGCGTGGTTGAAGCCGTGGAGAAGCGGGGCTGGATCCCGGTGCGTTCCACGATCGGGGTAGAAGCGAGTGGCGGGGCGAAAGACGATTCGTTCAAGCAGCCAAACGTCAATCGCCCTTGTGCCGCTTTGGAGATGATGGGGGATGGCTGGACCTGAAAAATTAATTTTGATTTGCCAAAAATCGCTTACCAAAGACTGCGACTCCTCGGTCTGCCCACTAAAATTGCGATCTTCTCGTAAAGGAGTGAGCGATGCCCTCGCCGTGGCTTTGATGAGCGATTTTCGGAGCAACCGATTTGGCTGGAAAATGAATTTGTTAAATTTCCAATAACGGTACCGTTTGTTCTGGAAGTTGCGCTCCACGTTGGGCCACCAGATCCATGATGCTGAACGCGGGCGGCTGACTGCTAGAAGCAGCGCTGGGTCGTTGTTGGGTGCGCAAGGCATGGATTTCTGAACACGAATTAATTTGTATATTTGAATAGAATAAAATGCATCCCGGAACCCCCAATTTCCCTCACTCAATTTACATGGGTTTTCGAGTATAAAAAATGGGAGCCGAGGGAAAAGAGCATCCATCTCCTCATCGAGACAAAATGGCTCAATCCGTCGCCCCTGGTGATATCACGACCCAACCCGGCACGAAGATCGTCTTCAACGCCCCCTACGACGACAAGCACACCTATCACATCAAGGTGATCAACTCTGGCGGTCGTCGCATCGGATGGGCCTTCAAGACCACCAACATGAAGCGTCTCGGTGTTGACCCGCCGTGCGGTGTCCTCGACCCCAAGGAGCAAGTCCTGGTCAGTTTCTCTTTGTACATCTACAAACCAAATGTTCATCTTCTAGGTGGCCGTGTCGTGCGACTCGTTCCAGTTCGGAGCCGAGGATACGAACAACGACCGTGTGACCATCGAGTGGACGAACACCCCTGACGGCGCCGCCAAGCAGTTCCGTCGCGAGTGGTTCCAGGGTGACGGCATGGTCCGCCGCAAGAACCTCCCGATTGAGTACAACCCCTGATTGCTTCTCATGAAATGTGCGCCCTCAAATAAAGGCTTCCTGAACTCACTGTCCCACAATACATTGTAAAGCCATAAAAAATATCTCTATCTCACCTCGAATTTGTCGTGCTGCTACTGCTGTTCGATCTGGGAATGCCAAGCTTTCGCGTAATCGGTCCCGAAATGGAGCTGGCGCCCGAAATTGTGCGGGTGAGACTATGGAAGAAGCAGAATTGTTGGCTGTATCCGCCGGGATGTCCGGAATTGCGGGCTGTTCTGGAAAAGACAACGTGAAAGCCAAATCTCGACAAATGTTACCATTTTGAACCGGATGTACTACGAGCTCGCCCCGCGAGTCTTCTTTCATCCGAACCCCATCCTCCCTCTCGATGACAAGTGAAAAGTCTGAATCATCGGAAAACTAAAAAAATAAACAGGTTAGAAACAGCTGATACCTGGGCGTTCAAGTCCTTCAGCTTTGCTTCGAATGAGTCTGCTGCCGGCCGATTTTCTTTGTCGTCGATAAAAATGGAGGAGTGGGTCTAAAAAGAAAAATGAGGCGTTTTTGAAAAGTACCTCTTCTCCTGACCATTCAGCTCCAGTGCCATCCGCTTTTACCGATACTTTGCCGAATGAAGCGAACGACAGATGCTTAGGCTCGGCCGCATTTTCCTCGTCTTCTTCCTAAACAGTGAACTGAAGCGTAATGTTAATGTTCCTACGATTATTGAGCAAAACGGCTGGTATTCCGTAGCGATGACAGTCTTGACGCCTCGTGGTCGTGTGCGCTTCAACCGCGTCGTATTATGAGTCCCTTTTGTCATGGGAACTGGAAAAGTTTTCATTGTTTCAGTTGTTTCAGATCCAGCAAATTTTTCCATCATCGAATTCAGACAGTTTTAACTGGGCTGCAGCCGCTCTGGAGGAGAAGAATCGAAACTTTACAAGTGATGTAGAAAAAAATCTTTATTCGATAAGGCGCTTCAGTCATCACAGTACGAGGAAATGGCTATGGATTACAGAAATCTGAAAAAGCTCTACAACGTCAAAATCTCTGGGGCAAAATCGAAGGCTTATTATGGCAAGGCGCTTTTCGAACCCTCATGCAAGCAATGATAAACCATCAGGTTTTTCGAGGCACTAAAGGCACAGTGAAGCGTTGAGCAACGGTTTTAGAGCGGAAATGGGTCAGAGTTATAGCTGTCGGGCATCACGTCGATTGGTCGGCACGGTCACGGTAATCTCCGGGCCTAGAAAGCAATATTCGTCATCCACTAAAGCCGCACCATCTTCTTTTTCCACCCTCACTTGACAGCCGAGACGCGAGTTATCGGTGAGGTCGGGGGATAGGTCAAGCATGTCCAGCTCTTCTTCGCTCACCGGATTTATCTAGACTAATGTACTTGCAATAAAATCCAATTTTCACCTGGTCTTGTCTTTTAAAATGCTCGTCGCTGAGGATGACATGGCACGTACAGCACGCCACGGTGCTAGAAAGATGTAGACGAAAAATTAAAACACTAACCCTTCACACGCCCCAAAACCGTCCAGCGGCAGGTCATTGTCCACCATTACATCCAATAGCGAATCGCCAACCTGCAGAAATAACGAAATCAAGGCGTCAAAAATTTACCTTCGCCTTCCCAGTATATGTTTGGTCGCCACACACAAAATGCACCAAACGATCCCGTTTCGAGTCCGACAAGCTGCGTGCGGGATTTACGGTTAGGAGCGATAGTTGGGTTGGTTTCTAGATGGATGTCTCGTTTCACGGATAACCTCCTACCTTTAATCTATTTATTGCTGGCAACAGGTTTGATGTGCTGGCTATTGTGAAAGACCTTCTTATTGCGAACATCGCTGAAACAGTTTTTGGATGCATTTTCAAGTCTCTCTTTCAAATATCCACTCGTTCACTAACTGTTGGAAAACAGCGCGGCTCTGTTTATGAATACCCTTTATTTAAAAAAGTAGAACCAGTGTTCAAGGGGTAGGGATCAAAAATGACAATATTTCAAAGTGGAAACAACGTAGATACGAGGGGAGGGTTCAGATCAAATAGACACCAGCATATCACTGCACATCGCTTGCTCGGAGCTGGGCGAGTCGGGGAGGGATGGGGACGAACAATGTAGGACCTAACAAATGCACAAATTTTGACGGGGTGGGATTTTTTGCGACAAAGATATGACAGACATATTTATTTGTTTTACTGGAGTTTTTATTTTTATTTTAGAGTCAATTCAATTGGAAAAATCCTAAATGACGGTCAAGACCGCATAAAGCTCTAGGGTCGCTGACTGGGGTGTCTGGGTCTAGTTGTTGTACCAAAGTTGGAGGCAGAAATCAGAGGAAGAGTGCAAAATCAAAATGGCGATAAATCAAGGCCAGCGGTGGAATCAGAGCAAAGACCGGCGAGTTGGGCGTCGCCGGGACGTCTCGTGGAAGATTGGATTCATATGGGACTGCCAGTGTTCTTCGAGCTGCGTGGCGCACTGTAAAGGAATTAATTTGTTTTGTTTTGTTTTGTATAACTATTCCGAAAATTTCACAAAAGGTCATTTTCTGTCGAAAAATCGTTATTTCCTGCGTTTTCTAATAAAAAATGAATTTTGCGTTTATGAAGAATAAAAAACAGCTTAGAAAAACTTGCACTATTTTATACCCAAAATATTCGAATGCTCTAACGAGAAAGCACGAAAACACAAAACAAACCTCAAAGATCTCACTGTCCTCCAGGTTGTACTTCTTACAGTTGGAGACGACCAACTCGGCGTCAGTTCGGAGCTAAACCAATAGAATCCGATTGCCCGTCAAGCGCTACCTGTTCAGCGGTGCTGTAGTCGTGGTTCTTGATCTTGTTCATGATCGTGCGCAGATCCATCGGCTTCTTGATGACGTCATGGTAGTCGGGCACCTCTTTCGGGTCCACCGGGTCCAAGAATGGCCACGCGAACTCCTCGCGCATCGCCTGGCGGATGACCTCTTCGAGCTTTTTCATCTTCTCCTAAACACCGATATTTTTGGAGGGAAAAGGAAGCGAACCTTCAGATTCGGATCAGAATCCCGCAGTCCGAGGCCAAACGAGCGATTCGAGTGATTGGATTCCACGACTGAAAAAGACGATTGGCCGTGCTTCAGGTGGTGCTCACCTTTCTGCGTTTTCTGCGTACTCCTGCGCATGCTACGCTGCCGACCGCTTCGGCGGCGACCGTCATCAGATGAATAATCGTCGTAGCTGTCATCCTCATCGGCCGCCTCACTCGTACCACCACCCTGAAAAAAATATACTGCTTGAGCACGACCGTCAACGTGAATGTTAATTTCGCTGAAGTTCTTTTCATGGAAAATTTACCCAACATATCGACAAATCTGCCGTGAAAAAGTTTTTAGAAAAAACGAATATCTGGTCGAAAGCAAACTGACTTCCACAAAAAGGGTCGGCGAGATGAAATTCGGCGAAATAACCCTAAATCTTAAAAAGCTGACCTCATACTTTTCCTCGTCCGAATCATTTGTCGCCTGGCTCTCCTGGCTAGCTTCTTGGTCACTCTCGATGCGAACCCTAAAATAAAAGCCTAATCTAACGGATTTAATTCCCACTTTTTCCTGGGTGGCGCCAACGACGTCAACCGGTCAATGTTGTACTCGACGCGCTTGATCTTGCGGCCGGAAGCCGTGCGCAGCGCCGATCCGGTGGCGCTCGACTCGTTCTCGTCATTGCCGTTCATCTCATCATCGCTGACGTGGCCGTTGGCTGGAATTTTTTTCAATAAAATGTATATGCTTTCAACGCACCATTTCCATTTGTGGCCTTTCCATTGCTGTTGCTTGCCGATGTCGTGGTATCTTCATCATCCTTCTTGCACTCGCGGCAAGTGTAAGGGCTGACCACCTCGGCCAATTTCGGCTTCAGGCAGTCCAAATGGTAGCACTTGTCGCAGTCCTCGCAGAGGACGAGTGTCTCGGGGGTACCCTTGCGACGACAGACGCGGCATTTGGCCTAGAGATCAGATAAGGGTTAGTGAACGAGCGGCTACACATCTTTTTCGGAGCAGATTTTCGCGTTAACTTTTTTAAGAACTTTTTCCTGATCAGAATTTCAACAATATGCGTCCAATGACCAATAGAAAACCCCCATGAAGGATAAGAAAATTTCAGGCAAATTTTTCGAACTCTCGATGTCCAAATTGTGAATTTCAAAAAACTTATTTTCGAAAAAAAATTAGTTATACCTGCAACTTGCTCTTCTCCCATTGAATCGTGGATTCGATAGAGAAGAGGTGGAGGGCGAGAGCGGGCACGGATTTGCAGTCGACCACCGATCGCATCCAATGGATCAGCGCCCAGGTGGGCTCGATCACGCCACCGGCTGAAATTGAGGGGTTCACATGGCGTCCAGTCAATTCCAGAATTTATCGAAAGAACCTACCGACAATCCTGGTGAACGGCTTCTTGATGAATTTCGCATTGATGGCTTGCACGACTTGCAAAAAGGCAATGCCGACCCTAGAAAAAGACATTCAAATTTATGGTGAAGCCACGGTTACTTTTGGATCTCGGTCAGCTTGTCAAAGTCCTCCTTGGCGTGAAAGACCTCTCGTTCTTTGAGGTCACACGCGACGTCATCTAAAAATTACGTAAATATCATCTGAATTTGATAAAACCTTGAAGCAAAGAGGTGACATCGCCGGTGTCATCGAGTAGCCGGCGCCATTCCTCACGGTTGATGTAGGCCGGAAGACGACCCAGGAAACCCTCAGTCATCTGGGAAAAAAAAATAAAATTAAACAAAATTTATGTGCTACCTTTTCCTCCAGCTCGAGCACCATATCGATGACGACATCAAGCCACTTGATGACATTTCCCATTTGTGCCGGATCTTCGGCTTCTTGCATGAAGCATGTGGCAAATTGGCCATTCTTCTCCTTGTTTTTCTAAAATTCGGGTGTTGACGGAAAAAACTATCGTTAGCTCACCGTCTTTTCCACCAGCTCGAAAATCAACGGCCTCATATAGTTGATCTCATCAAGCAGGTCGATTTCGCGATGGCCACGAGGGTTGAAAGCGGCAATCACCTGCGAGAAACTCGAATGAAAACTCAATCAAAGCCAACCTCCTCCAGCTGCTCAACGTCTTTAATATAGGAGAAGCGGGGTGTTGTCCTAGCTTTGACGCTATGCACGGGGCAGTTCTCGTCCTTTCCGGTACAAGCCTTCACCGCAATGCGCCATTCTTCACTGCTCTCGTACTCACCCTAAAAACGAATTTCCATCTAAAAACCAATACCTACCTTAGATTTGCAGGGCGTCGGCTCGTGGCAGGTCCCGATCGGCTCCTTCAAACTTGGGGTTTCGACCATAAAGATCGGGATCTAAACGGCATTGAAATTTCGGAGATGACTAGAACCAACCTGGTCCAAGATCAAGTAATTCCGGAAAGCGCGATCACGACCCAGGGAGCACGAGCCGAATTGGTCTAAAAATGGGGTTGTTGCTTTTTCACAAAGTGCTACTTGATAGGGCGAAAATTTCGGCGCGCATGTCTTCCATTTCTTCTTGAACGAGCGATTTCTGATATTCCCTGGCGAAGCAGATGTCGGGCAGCTCGAGCTCGTCCCAGGCGGGGCCCTTCATCATGATCTGAAATCCGGAAAATTTTTAATCAGCAAGTAAATACAGTTGAATATTTTTGCATAAAAATCAAGTTCATCCCGGAACCCCCAATTTCCCTCACTCAATTTACATGGGTTTTCGAGTATAAAAAAGAGAGCGGAGGGGGAAAGGCATCCATCTCCTCATCGAGACAAAATGGCTCAATCCGTCGCCCCTGGTGATATCACGACCCAACCCGGCACGAAGATCGTCTTCAACGCCCCCTACGACGACAAGCACACCTATCACATCAAGGTGATCAACTCTGGCGGTCGTCGCATCGGATGGGCCTTCAAGACTACCAACATGAAGCGTCTCGGTGTTGACCCGCCGTGCGGTGTCCTCGACCCCAAGGAGCAAGTCCTGGTCAGTTTCTCTTGTACATCTACAAGCCGAATGTTAATCTTCTAGGTGGCCGTGTCGTGCGACTCGTTCCAGTTCGGAGCCGAGGATACCAACAACGACCGTGTGACCATCGAGTGGACGAACACCCCTGACGGCGCCGCCAAGCAGTTCCGTCGCGAGTGGTTCCAGGGTGACGGCATGGTCAAGAACCTCCCCATCGAGTACAACCCCTGATTGCCTCCCATAAAATGTGTGCCTGAATAAATGCGGCTCAATTTTGCGTATTATTTCACACGCATGGGATTTCTATACATATCAAAGTTTACCTTATCAAGCTCGGCCTTGTCGTGTCGTCTCCCATCCTGCGCCGCACGGAGCATCGGCTTCAGCTTGAGCGTCTCCTTGGATGGATTCGGAATCTTGACGTCCTGCCCCTCGGCGTGCATCTCCCGTATTAGCCGGGCATCTTTGGCCTCATTCTCCTGCGTCGCGTCCCAGCATCGCATCTTCTTGTACTCGCGCCTTTGGGCAACGACGTCCTCGCATTTCTCGCTTGCGAGATTCCTGGAAAAGCTCAGTATTATTGGGATACTCTCTACGAAATGACTAACGCAAAAACCGACCGAAACTTGGCGTATGTCAGGAGTTGACGCATGATCAGATGCATCAAATCGAGACGCTCTTCAGGTTCAAGGTCGAAGACGGTGCCCTAAAAATCCGTTAATTTATTTTCGCAGATGTAATTTACCGTTTCAAGCTTTTCGAGGAGCTCAGGGTTTTCCTTGCGGTAAATGAAGCCGGGATCATCGTAGAAATGGATGGAGCCACGTTGGAATAGCCTAAAAAAGGCAATTCATCCGCTTTAGCGCCAGCTTGACTAACCGATGTCGATGCTTTCCAGATCTAGTCACATATCCGCTCGTCAATAGGAGCAGACGGAGCACCTCGGTCAGCGACAGCCAGTCGGTGTATAGATTCCGTACGGAAGAACCTGAAAACCCAAAGTTAAAAACGTTAAAAACTATGTAGATAATCGAGCACAATAAGCCTACCAAGAGTATATCGGATTTCTTCATGATATTTGGTGACGGCTCTCAGATCATCGCCAAATTCGGGATGCTCGTGATCAGGGTTGACCTCAACCGGAATCTCGTCGCGCCGTGAGAAATCGACTTAAAACGATAAATAGGGACAAAGAAGAGCGGTTTTACCTTCATCACCCTCTTCCTCATCGCAAACGTCCTGCCGGGCCTTCAACAAAATCTCCATCAGCATCGAATAGGTGGAACTGCGCGGATCGCGGCATCTAAAGCGATTCGGTACTGAGCTGCTAGCGGGGGGCTATCTAGCCAATACGAAGCGAAAACTTTAGCCGTTTCTAGTGCATTTAGCGGTTTACAAAATTACAAATCCTTGGCAACAAACAAAAAATGTCAATGTTTTACAATTTTTATGACATTTTTCTAATTAAAAACAGCACCAAAAGCGAGACCATCGGCTTGTTTCATTATTTGCTCACCTCAAGGCGATGAACACATCCTGCAGGGTGACCTTGCTGGAGTTCTTCTTCTCCTTGATAGGGAGAATGTCGGCGAACGAGTTGAAGAACTGGTAGACGTCGACCGCCTTCGTGAACATCTCCTCGCTCATCCAATCCGGAAGTGGGAGTTTTGGGAGAGCCGGGAAGGGCTAGAAAAAAAAAGTGTAAAGGCAGCGAACTAGGCCCACCTTCAAATCATCACACTCCAAGTCGTCCCTCTTTCGGGCCCAAGTTTGAGCAGCTGCCTTCTTTTTCTGATTTGATTCACGCTCATTCCGGCGGGCAGCCTTGATCGCTTCATTCAGCGCGTCGAGGTCCTTTTTGCTCAGCAGCTTCTCCGACTGTTGCCACCTAGACAAAAACGTCAAGCCCGAAAACAAAACATACTTGTCTAATCGGTCCACGCTAAGCCGCTTTGCCTTTTCAAACGTGATGCGAAGCTCATCTTGCTGGGCGGCGATCTGAACAAAGTTCAGCGCGTTTTACCGCCGCTGAATAGCTGTACCTGCGCCTTCTTCTTTTCAGTCAACGGCTTCTTGGGGCTGCGGCTTTCACGTGGGGATTTGTGCTCCTTGTCTTTCGACTTCCGATGCTTGTGCTTTTCCTTGGCCTAAAAAGAAATTTTTAGGCGTCGAATTTGCTTAAATTACCGGCTTCTTCTCAGTATCACTAGCCACTTCATCCTCGTCTCCCTCCATCTTTTCCTCACCACCTGATGTTTCCTTCTTTAAGAACATTTTGAACGCCTTACCCTTGCTCCTTCCTCGGCCACGGAACCTCATCGGCGTTTTCGGGAAGATCGGCAACGGGCCGCCAAAAACTTGCTCCCATTTCACGTCAGGCAAGTGATGCTGCTCACGGTATTTCTCCTATACAAATCAATGGAATTTTCTGCATGAAAAACACCTTGACATAGTAACGCTCGCCCTCTTGATTGCGCACTTTGCACGTGTTCTGCAGGAAGACTCTCAACGTAGCTCGTGCGAGCATGCGCTTATTACGCCTGAAGAAAGATTATTAGAATCAATGCTAATCCTCACGAGATCATGACGTAGTTAACCGTCTTCTCGTGTGAAGTGCCATCTCGGCTATCGACCTTCACCACATAGCTGTAGCTTTCGGGTGCTGGAGCGCAAGTTTCCTTTACTTTCCTAAAAGCAACTTATCCGGATCAAGCATTCCTGCTTACCCCTCTGGCTCCTTAAAATCTGAAGTGTCGGCAGTGACGGAAACGATTTTGGCCGGTTTTTTGCCATCACTTATCGTTACTTCTTCTCCCACGACAAAACTAAAAAAAATGTTGAAAAGGAAACTTTCGACTCACCGATCCTTCAAAAAGAAATAAATATCGTTTAGCATCTCTTCGAAACGTCCACGACACGAGAATTTGTCCACCAAATAAAGGATCGCCACCTCGAGGTGCTCCGGGAAATTTCCGAGCATTTTCTGAAGAGAATCGTTTAGTGATAGCAATAAAAATTCACCATGGCTTCCTGCTCCGAGTCCTGGGCCTCGAAAAAGGTCAGATTGGAGCGCTTGGTGTACTCGCAGGTCCAGACCGTCGAGTTGAGCTCCATCAGCCGGTCAAAAAGCTCACTAAAAGAAAAGATATACATTTAAAAAAGTAAAATACGTACTCGTAGGTGGTGAATATTTCCCCGGTGGCGTCACAATAATAGACCCGTTCATCTGACTTCAGCCCTTCCGGGATCGGAATCTTCTCCCAGGGGCGCTTGTTGAAAAGAGGCATCGCCTGAAAATGTTTTACCTAGAAGAATTTGGCAAATATAAGTCTGAAGAACCAAAAAGAAACAACAATTTCAACAATGTGGGACAAGTCACAGTTTAAAAAAAATAGAATATTCTCAAAGTTAGAAGCTATGGAATGTAAAGAGCAATAAGAGCGCCAAAATGATCACAATTCAGTTTGAACTTTGTCCACATGGCAAAAGACTCGTTTCCACGTCGTTCAACTCTTCCGCGTGGCGAACGTGGAAAACTTGATAGTGGTGATTGAGAATGGGCTCTTCGTGCAGTTTCCAAGGCCCCGATCCGAGCACGCCGTTGGCCGAGCGGTGGCGGTAGAAGATGCGCTTGGCACGGGCGTGCAAAAGCGCCATTGCACACATCGCGCACGGCTCGTTGGCGAGGAACACGTCGCAGCCGGTGGCCAGGTAGCTTCCGTCATCTGCCGGCGTCTCCTTTCTGCGTCTTGCCAGATCCCTGACGGCTTCTATCGCGGCATGCTCGAGGGCTAGTTGGCCGTGACGGGCATGTGCTGAAATGAAAAATGGATGCTCGAGGGTGGTTTCTATAACTGCAATAGGCTCCTTAAAAGTTTTTCAAAGTAGCTTTAGCTTCCTAGGGGGCATATAGGTGGTTATTTACAAAAAAATGAGTATTCTGATTAAAACCTTGAGCTGTTCGATTAAAAATTTTCAACGAAAGTGGGGGCGAGACCTTACTCCTATTAGCGATGAAAAGCCTAAAAAAATTCTAAACCAACCTAATATTCTATCACCATCTGCAATCACACAACCATCCGGTAGGGCGGAATCCAACGTCTTGTTCAGCAATTCCAACTGCGGTTGTGTGAAGAAAGTCCCGGTGACAAGGCCCTCAATCTCTTTGTTGGGATGAAAAGCCGTCGGCCAGCGCTGCTTGACCCAGTTGAATTGGTTGACCGTCAGTGGCTTCCTGGCCGCTACCTGCACCGTCGCGAGTTCCCAAGCAAACTCCGTCTCCTTCAAGACTTCCTTTGTGAAAGCTAGTAATTCCTCGTCATTTGTCGGGCAGATCAGGATCCTCCCGTCTTTTATGCGCTTCAAGTGCCGGAATTCTTCCGGGATCTCCTTAAGCTTCTTCAGAATTTTGCCGATCGAGCGAAGGTCGGCGACGACGAGGGCGTGAAAGTCGACGACGGGCACCTCGGTGGAGGTCAGTTCGGCGGAGAGGATAGGGATCGGCTGGGCCCACGATGAGGTAGAAGGCAATTCAGAATCCACTTCCGCCTCCTTCAGCTTCTTCACCGGCCGGTCGTCCGCCTCGGCCTCGCTCTCTCGCTTTTTCCGCATCAGGTGATCTGAAAAAGGAGTTCATTAAACAGAGAGACTTAGAAATTGAATTCGGAAATTTACAGTACAGAGAATTCCTAAGCTTAATTTTTACTTTTAATTTTATCCACTAGCTGGCGCGCGAAACTTACGCTGCGGATTTTGGTTGCTGGCCCCTTTAAAATGTAGTACGGTAAGGGCAGGATACGGTAGGCTACGTGCGCAAGGCAAGCGCAATGTCGAATAAAAAAGAAAAAACCGGAAAGAAGACCGAAAATGGGTCAAAATATTTTCCGGGGACCTATCGGCATTGCAAAGGAAAAGAGCCAGAGTGGGGCGAGGGTGCAGCGCAAAAATAATCTTTAGAAATGTTGGCCATTCAGATGCCCCAAACCTCTTCCAAATCAAAAGCAAACCTTGGGTAAATCATGGTTTTATATATCTAGATCCAATTGCAGCATTTAAAAAAATATAGTTTTTAAACTTTCGATTTTTTTATCGAAAATTAGCGCCATCTGCTACGGGGTAATTCTTAAAAATAGTAGAATCATCAACGTGTTTAAATTCCAGCTCGAAAGTGGTTTAATTAATGTTTTAAGCATAAAATTTAACTTTAAAAACGGGCATAAACGCTCGCGACCGCGCCACTTTTAATGGGGACGCGTTGCGGCCGAAAGAAAGCACATAGCGAGCGACATACTAGTATTATTTGCACAAGATTTGAATTGCTCGAACAGCCGGCATGACCCGCGGATATCTGAGCCTATGCTGGACGGATGAGAAGCACTTGACCGGCGAGATGAACTTCCGGAACACAGAATCACGTGGCGAATTCATTTTTAAAATTAAAATAGATCTCGAAATCATGGCAAAAGAAAACGGTAGGAAATTCGAATCAAAACGAAAATTGCGGTTCTATAGTTTCCCGGGATACAGCATTCTATGTAGAGCTTTATTTTCAGGGATTTAAGCGGACTACAAACTATAAGCAGCCGATATCTGCGAGCCGCCATTCAAAAGGTTCTCAGCGCCGCCGCCCGCCCTATAAAAAAGGTCCCAACGCGATGCACTAGGCCTTGTCCCCCAAGCCGCAAGCAAGGAAGAAAGGACGTCGAGCCTAGGGGGTCCAAGCGGGTCGGTGCTTCGAGCCCTCGAGGAGCTTGACGAATAATAGTACTTCCGTAATGTTCGATAGACGAGGGATCTACCGTAGGCGAGTGAAACGTTTATAGAGCACAAACTCAACAATAAGAAAACAAGGTCACAAAATAACAACCTTGAGAATCAACAACAAAAAAAATCAATCACTGTCCATATCTTCGTCTTCATCCTCCTGCGCCAAATCGTCCCAGAATGAGCTGGCCGCCTTGTCGACCGACTTTCCTTTCTGCTTCTTTGCCGCTTTTGCTGTCAGGACGGGGATCTGGAAGCGGATATTTTTCTTGCATGAAGTTTGAAGAGGCTAGATAGTCGAGAATTTGACAAGCTACAACGTACCTTCTGCACAATCGCCTCAATATCCCAGACCTTGATAGTTTGGTCCACCATCGAGCTCGAGATTAGCCACTGAAGCGGAAAATCAATTTGAGAATGCTGAATTACCCGTCGATCGTCGCTGAGGAGAAGCTTGTCCACGCCGGTGCCATGCTCCCCAAGTGGGCTCAGCAACTTGTTGGGGTCGACGTGCAGAATCCTGAAATTGAACAGATAGTTATAAATGATTAGCATACAACATTTTTAAATTCCGGAACCCCCAATTTCCCTCACTCAATTTCCATGCGTTTCCGAGTATAAAAAAGGGAGGGGAGGGAAAAGTGCATCCATCTCCTCATCGAGACAAAATGGCTCAATCCGTCGCCCCTGGTGATATCACGACCCAACCCGGCACGAAGATCGTCTTCAACGCCCCCTACGACGACAAGCACACCTATCACATCAAGGTGATCAACTCTGGCGGTCGTCGCATCGGATGGGCCTTCAAGACTACCAACATGAAGCGTCTCGGTGTTGACCCGCCGTGCGGTGTCCTCGACCCCAAGGAGCAAGTCCTGGTCAGTTTCTCTTTGTACATCTACAAACCAAATGTTCATCTTCTAGGTGGCCGTGTCGTGTGACTCGTTCCAGTTCGGAGCCGAGGATACGAACAACGACCGCGTGACCATCGAGTGGACGAACACCCCTGACGGCGCCGCCAAGCAGTTCCGTCGCGAGTGGTTCCAGGGTGACGGCATGGTCCGCCGCAAGAACCTCCCCATCGAGTACAACCCCTGATTGCTTTCCATCAAATGTGTGCCCCCGAATAAAGGCTTCCTGAATTCACTGTCCCAAAGTACATCACACAATCTTACACGATCGAACGTTACCTAATTATTGGTGACTGTCCACTGGCCACCATCAGCAACCCGCGTCTCACTTCCAGCATCGTATCCACAGAAGGCAACTTTGTCTCGAAGCGCTCGATTATATTTCCTGAAGAGAATTTTGAATCTTGCATTTTGAGAAATTTCCTTACCGTATTCACCGCCGTGAAAAATCTCCAGCGACCCGTCGCCCGAGCCAACATAGCAGAATTTCTTGTTGCACACTACAGAGAGCAGCTCGTCGTGCATCAACTCACTCTTGGTCTTGAACTTGCCCTTTCGTAGCTGAAAAACATCATGATGTACCAACCGAAAAACCAGAACAGACCTCATAGGTTCCAAGTGTGCCATCAGAAGAGGCGGCTAGTAATCGTGGCCCTTCAGTGGTCATATCGTTAATGACCTAAAGAACGTTGCTCCTAGCTGCATAAAAATAAACTACATCTTCTTGGTCCGTAAAGGTTAGCGCAAGTGGCTCAGTCGCTCTCAAGTCCCAGGTCTTCACCTAAAATTCTACGCTTGCCATGCGGTAGGTAAACGCGAACCTGTCCGTCCTCATCACCGGTTGCCAACATTTGCGAGCCCATTGACGATAGTAATAGCATTGCACTCGGCCTGCCTTCATGTGCCTTGATGATGCATCGTGTTCTAGAAGGTCGGAATTTATGGTTGGAAAACTAATTACTTTTGTCCGGTTTCGGCATCCAATTGGGTCAGCGCTCGATTCTGGCTTGTTGCGTATACATTCACATTGTCGGGGCTGATTGCCACGTTTCGTACCGACTTTTTCAACGCGTATTTTGATTTTACCTAAACTAAGAATTGTCCCAGGAGATTCACGCATTTACCTCCAAATCTTGGGTTTCCGGATTGAAATTGTAGAGCTCGATACGGCCGTCAATGTACCCGGCGCAGAGTAAACGAGAATTCTAGAAAAAAGTTAGGATCAGGTCGACTGGTACTCACATTCGGGGCAAAGCAAACGGACGTTTGGACATCATCAAATTCCACTTCCATCTAAACGATGTATTGATCTTCTCCTCCTTCACGACTTCGCGGCGATGTAGTTTTCGGGCCTTGTTCCAGTGTTGAAAAGTACTTTTAAAATATATTCTTCTGACGATTTATTAAAGCTCTGGCACCACTATCCTAGCCCAACCCATGAGCAAGAGGATCAATCATTCTTGCCTGTCATACACATAGTCGGGAAATAAATAGCACACAGTGTTGGATATATCTATCACGATAAAACAAGTCTCCCCCCAAGAAAAAAGCACTAGAAATCTGGAGCAACGGGAATACAAATGGCAATTGGCACAATCGCAAAATACCCTAGATAATTGCACACATCACAGCGAGCAACAAAAGTGAAAACATGTGAAACGTATGTTTGAACGTGGTCCGGAATAGACGATTAGTGAGATCGGAGCATTATTCACATTCGGGGCACAGGGCAATCGGGGTGAGTTGTAGGCAAGGTGACGTAGTAAAGGAAACTGTGTACAGTTCAGTGGAAGCCGTTGGGGAAGACGAGTGGAATTGTGTTGAAGGGTAGAATCGGTGTCGTACTGAAAACACCAGAATAAAGACGATTTCCGGGATTTCTAATATTTCAAAAAAATCGATAGCTGACCGAAAAAATGGAGCCAAATACGATAATTTATACCTTATCAAATCATTTGCTATCCGATAGGCCTCGATGCCTTCCTCGTCGTGCCCGTACGCCATGCACAAATCGCCCAAATACTTCCAATAGTCGTTGCGAAGCGGCGCGACCGTGACAAGTTCCCTAAAAACAAATAATCTTTTTCATAAAATGATTTTGATTGTCAAATAAGATTTTCCCTCACTTGGCCTGGTTCTTTGCCAGCTCCCGGCTGCCCCTCAAATCGTGCGTTTTCGCCAGGTAGAGGTGGGCATCGGTATGCGTCGGGCAGAGCATAACGGCCTCGGAAAAGGCGGTTTTCGCATCGTTTAGCTAAAAAAAAATGTATGAACTGAAATTTGTTTTCCTACGTATTTATTTCGAAGGGCCACGTCTTGGGTCTCACGTCGGCCACGCTCCAAGAAGATGCGACCCTAGAATCACAAATTATCAAAAATTTAAAGGGACGCCGACGGCATAACCTATCGGTTACGCGCTGGAAAGTAAATGCCTCTGCGCCCCTCCCCAGGGCGCGCTCTCTGGCCTGTTGGCGACTTGCCAATTTGTTGATGGGGGGGCATCGACACATGCCGTCGGCAGCCCTTTAACCGATACCCAAAAATCCTAAAAATTCCAGACCAACCATCGCATATCGGTGTTGCGGGGATTTCGGCAGTTGTCGGGCGATATGCTCAGTGCAGGGAATAGCTTCACTTATCTTTCCAGCATCGAGGTAGATCTCAACCATTGTGACCAGGATATTCGCCTGGAAAATAGCATGATTTAAAAAATAAAGACGAGCTCATAATTGCGAGAAAGAAAAACCTACGACCGCTACAGCCTTAGCCTCCTTCAGCGACGATCCCTCCGCAAAAGTCGGATCCGAGGAGTCAGTTTTTCGTGAAAACCCGTATTCCGAATGCGGATTTGCCGATAGGACACCACTATCTAAAAAAACCTTATTTTGTAGTCGAAGAACGATACCGCTCATATCGAGACCCAGCTGGCTGCTTTGGCTGTAAGCAGAGACCATGGACGGTGCCGGGGGCCCGAGTGAGCCAGGAAAGTAGGTGTTAGCATCACGCCCCAGCGAAGCGGTTGCTGAACAGCTGGTTTCATTCGGATGAGATTACACACCTGTTCTGGCAACGCTGCTGGCACGCTTCATGCTGGCCGCATCCATCGTTTGGGACCGTCTTTCGTCCTCACGATCAAAAACCAATTCTTGCTCTTGCCAGCAGAAGAGAAGACCGGCCGCTGTTGACATGGCTTCCTCGACTTTGCCTAAAATGAGTTTTTTTATGCAAGGACTGACTTTGGAAAAAAAACATTAAAATAGGTTAATAAAATTTTTTGGGCCGCAAGTGTGCCGGGCAGCTCTCAGAAGTCGCGACAAAACCCACCATAATGCTTCTCCAAATGCAATCGAATCGTCAGAAGCCCATAATTTGTTGGGTATTGCCGCAATGAGCTGATGATATGTTGCAGGGCCACTAAATCGAAAATGACAGCCTAGAGTATGTGGAAATACATTTATGATCCCCGCCACACGTCAGCAGCAATGCGAGAAGCATCATGGCGGCGGGCTGATCGGGGTTGATGTCTAGACAATGGCTGCACCGATCTATCGCCTTGTCGATCATTCGGGCTAAAAACGGATCGAGAAGTTATCTCGAGTTTACCGTTGGCATAATATAGAGCAGAATAGTACACGGCCAAATAATCGTGAGGGTCCGCCTCCACACAGCGCTCCAGAATGTCGATGCTCTTTTGGAGTTGCTTGCGTTGGCTGTCCACGAAGCTCGGCTCTTGAGCCAGCTGGCTAAACAAAAAAAAATAATTTTAAAAGGCGGAACAAAAATCACTAAAAATGATAAAGAAATATACCCGATGGCGATCGCCTGAAGAAGATGAGCACGCTCGCGCAAATACATACAATCAGAAATTTTGGCCGCATGAATTGCCAGCTCCTCCGCTATAAAAATGTAGAAATTTCCGTCAATCGGCAAGGTCGCACCTTTCTCATATTGCTCCAGGTATCGCAGGTAGATTACGGCGGCAAACATGTACTTACAGGCCAGATCGTCATCTCTGGAAAATTTAGTTACAAATTTTTAAGCAAGCAAAACGACTCACGCCTTATCTTCATGCTCCCCTTCCAACAAACAGTTCTCGATGATCCGCGACGCCTTGAGATGTTGCCCTTGCGAGTATTCGATCAGCGCGAATTGGAACCAAATGTGTTTATCGTCGCTGGCCACCTTGACGGCTCGCTCGTACGTCTTTGACATTAGCTGATATTGCCGTAGCGAGGAGAGCACCTAAATTATTCGTTTTAGACTTCTGGATGCACCAACGATCGTCAGCAAGTTGTAGACGGACTTGGCGTTTCGGAGCGATTCGTCACGAGAAGTGGCCAGTTCGGCGGATCGGCTCAAAACGACGTCCCTAAAATAGAGCTAATAGTGTTGTATACAGTGTGGAGCGTATGTGCGAGAAAGGCCCTATTTTTAAAATACCAAAAGGCATGCCATTTGGGATTTCCCGGAAGCTTTATAATCGGATACTTCGCAATATCCAAATTTTGACCCTTCTGAAAATACCGAATGTTTCCTACACACCTCGTAGCAAGAACTTCAGTGACCAGCAATAACAAAATTATTTCTTCAATTTTTGAAGTCGGCGAGAAGTAACCTCGCTGAGAGCCGGTGTAAAATCTAAAACAAACTTATACCTCAGCGGAGGCGAGCATACCCAAGACTTTTATTTTTCTGCGATACCGTCTCAGAGTGTAGTGTGTGCACCGGGATACTTCTGTAGAGGATCTCAGCCAGTTGCAACTAAAAGGGAGTAAAACATCAGAAGCAACACAAACCGATAATTTTTGTTGCAGCTTCTCGCCAACGGATTTGTCGCCGAGACCGCTGATGATTCTCCGATACCATTCGACGCCCTGTTCCGTGAAAAAGCCGTCGACAAGCGTACCACGCAGCTTCAGGGAGGCGAAACGTTCCAAAGTGCACTCCAGCAAATCACCTAAAAACTGAATAACCAGATTTTTGTTTGAAAATACGCACCCATTTTTTCAGTAGTTTTCGGTACTGGCGCGGAGGTCGGTGTGCTAGTCGAGGAGACAGCTGAATTTCCCAATAACTAAAAACAAAGCTGAAGCATACATCTGACTGCATTATTCGCTGGCGGCCCGAATATAGACTTCTCCAGCTCGCCAACGTAGGACATCACCAATTCGGCGGCTTGCTTGAAACAGACGATCGACTTCTTGTTATCTTGCCCTTCCACCGTTTCGTAGGCTAGTCCTAAAAAAAGTTTCTCCCTAACACCAGTAGCTTTACCTTTGATCGAATAAGCTTCTGCCACCAACTTCAAGGCTCGCAAAGTACGGAATTGCGTATTTGCCGAATCCATGCCCAAAACACTTTGGTTGCCAAAAATCACTCGCTAACCCGATTTCTCGATTATTTTTATAGCTTCTTCCGGATTTGCAGAGAAGTAGTTGATTTTGGCCAGCAATAAATGGGCTTCGAGTTGGACGTTAGGAAAGGCCTTTCGTTCATGAATAGCTTCTAAAAGCGAAGTTATTTTGAGGAAGCATCAATACCGTTCAGCAACTCAACGGCTGCCTTGAAAAACGGGATATTTTCTTTGCGCGGTTTCAGGTTTTCTAAACGGCAATTAGCAAAAATAGCAACAATACAAACCAGCCAGTTGCTCGATGTAGGGCTCGAGTTTAGTTTCGGCTTCTAGGACCTAAAAAAGCAAGAATGATCAGGATTCCGGGGTCTGTTCAATGTCATCTCGACTCAAAGAAACAAACCTCCTGCATAAAAACCATCCCGGAGCTCTTGTGCTTTACGGAATCGAGCAGCTCGGTGACCCGGCGCCAGTTACCCTCGGTCCGCGCCCGGTCGACTTCGGCCTCGAGGCGGCTGCCCCGAAGTTTAGTACCCATAGTTAACTGAAAAGTATGTGTTTCTCGCGCCGAAGCCAATTGCAACCCAGTCGGGAACCAAAAATAGCATAGCAAGCTAATAACACGCCGAGGGTGTGGCTCCCGGCAACAATAAAGGTTAGGCGCTTGAAAATTTGTAATGGTCGTCGGGGGCGAGGAGGTGACAGGAGAACTTTTTTAACTCTTAAAAGTATAAAAGCTGTTAGAAAATTGTAAATAGCGGAGAAAATTTGCCATCTCTAAGGGTCGATGAATTAAAAGGGTTTTGCCGCTTCGATCTTAGCTTTGCTAGCTTGAGGGCTCATCTGGTTTCGTGAGAATCAAAGCCGGCATCAAAGCTTCAAGGCAATCAAGTCAGCTTACATAGGCCATCGCCGAAACCATATTATTTTGCCAGTCAAGGATCGTGGCAAAAGTTCCTAATTGTCGGAAACGGGTCACTACTATTTACGCTGGCGCGTTGTGTCCTCATCGACGGGCGATTCTTTTCGGTTCACAGACTTTTCTCGCGAAAATCTCGCAAAATTCATTTTTTTTTTCTCGAAGCTTCTTCTCGTTTGGAACCTGATTTGGTCTATAGACCAGATTTCCGAATTTTATTTATCTCTTTTTCATACACAACTTTGGCGATCCCTTCATTGCCCTTGCTATGTCCGCCCCGAGAGAATTTCGATTTCATACCGTAAACGCAGTGCAACTTCAACTTTCTGGAACTTTGCAAGATATTCATTTGAAAACTTGTACTGTCGATAGACGAGAATTGACGATGAATTCTGCCTGTGCTAAATCCCACCCCTATCGCTAGAGATCAACGAGACCACAATGATGCAATTCGTTTCCTCTCGCCAGTCTGTGCTCATTTCCTTACCATCTTCCCTTTCATAACCTAAATCACTCACTAATTTCAAGTTTTCAGGTAAAACTTCAGGATGTTGAGTGCAGCTCGATCATTCTTCTCGACTTCGGTCAAGCGTGGCCTTTTCACCACGCAGCGCTTCAAGTAATAAAATAGATAGTTTCCTCATTCTTTTTTTAGTGCCACCAAGGGAGCCGTGATCGGAATTGATCTCGGAACGACGAATTCATGCGTTGCTGTTATGGAGGGCAAGCAAGCCAAGGTAATTGGACTTTCTTTTGCTGTACTGGTTCAGGTTATCGAAAACGCCGAAGGCAACCGAACCACGCCTTCCGTGGTCGCTTTCACGAAGGACAATGAACGGCTCGTTGGAGCGCCAGCCAAGCGACAGGCCGTCACGAATTCTCAGAATACTCTCTACGCCACAAAACGACTTATTGGCCGCCGTTTTGACGATGCTGAGGTTCAGAAAGACTTGTAAGTTTCCTCGTGGCTAAGGAAACATTTTCTTTAGGAAAGTTGTGCCCTACAAAATCACCAAGGCCTCCAATGGTGATGCTTGGGTTGAAGCACAGAACAAGCTCTACTCTCCGTCGCAGATTGGTGCCTTTACGTTGATGAAGATGAAGGAGACCGCTGAGCAATACTTGGGCACCACTGTCACGAACGCTGTCGTCACCGTCCCGGCTTACTTCAATGATTCGCAGCGCCAGGCCACAAAGGATGCTGGGCAGATTGCTGGACTCAACGTGTTGCGCGTGATCAACGAGCCGACGGCCGCTGCCCTCGCCTACGGACTGGACAAGTCTGAAGATAAGATGTAAGCTATTTTTTTCTTGGGATCGGGTTGATGTATCTAATTTCACCTCCATTTTTAGCATTGCCGTATACGATCTCGGTGGTGGCACCTTCGATGTCTCAATTCTTGAAATCCAAAAGGGCGTCTTCGAAGTAAAGTCCACCAACGGTGACACTTTCCTCGGCGGAGAAGACTTTGATGTTGCTCTCGTCAACTACCTCGTCCAAGAATTCAAGAAGGCTGAAGGAATCGACATCACCAAGGACCCAATGGCTATGCAGGTAACTCTAAAATTATTTCTTGAGCCACATTTTTAGCGTCTCCGTGAAGCCGCCGAGAAGGCCAAGTGCGAGCTCTCATCAACCACGCAGACTGACATCAACTTGCCCTACTTGACGATGGACGCTTCTGGCCCCAAGCACATGACCCACAAGCTTACTCGCTCCAAATTCGAGCAGCTTGTTGCTGGTACGTTTCCTGACCAAGTTTTTCGCGGTGTTGCTTGATTCTTTTAGTTATTGTTGGCTTTCAGATCTAATCAAGCGCACCATCGAGCCCTGCCGCAAGGCTATGCACGATGCTGAGGTGAAGCCATCTGACATCAACGAAGTGCTCCTTGTCGGTAAGCATTTCTTTTTTTTTGTAAACACTTGCGCTTTTTCAGGTGGTATGTCCCGCATGCCCAAAGTCCAAGAAATTGTGAAGGAGGTCTTCGGCAAGTCGCCATCGAAGGCCGTCAACCCTGATGAGGCTGTCGCCATTGGAGCGGCCATCCAGGGAGCTGTGCTGGCCGGAGATGTCACGGATTTGCTACTCCTCGACGTCACCCCTTTGTCGCTCGGTATCGAGACCCTTGGTGGCGTGATGACCAAGCTTATCAACCGCAACACTACCATCCCGACCAAGAAGAGCCAAACCTTCTCCACCGCTGCTGATGGCCAGACCCAAGTTCAAATCAAGGTCTGCCAGGGTGAGCGCGAGATGGCCAACGACAACAAGATGCTCGGACAATTCTCTCTGGTATGCAAGCTTTTGAAAAGCAATGATTTTGTTCAGGTCGGTATCCCTCCAGCTCCACGTGGTGTTCCCCAAGTCGAAGTCACCTTCGACATTGACGCGAACGGCATCGTGAACGTGTCAGCCAAGGACCGCGGAACTGGAAAGGAACAGCAAAGTTGGTTTTCTCCTCAGTTTCCTTCTAAATGAACTCTTTATTAGTTGTCATCCAATCCTCCGGTGGGCTGTCTAAGGACCAGATCGAGAACATGATCAAGGATGCTGAGAAGAACGCCGCCGCTGATGCCATCAAGCGCGAAATGATCGAGGCCGTCAACCAGGCCGAGTCGATCATCAACGACACCGAGAGCAAGATGACCGAGTTTGCCGATCAGCTACCGAAGGAGGAATGCGAAAAGATTAAGGTATCCTTCCGACACTTCCCTTTATCTAAATTGTTTATAGACCAAGCTCGAGGAGCTGCGCAAGGTTCTGGCCGAGAAGGACAACAAGTCGCCTCAAGAGATCAAAGACGCCCTCTCGCAGCTGCAGAAGGATTCACTCCAACTCTTCGGAGCGGCTTACCAGAAGATGGCCGAGAAGAATCAAGGAACCCAACAAGCCGAGGTTAGTAATAAATTTCTGCCAAAACCTTATTTTACAGGAGGCGACGCCTAATGCCGAGACCAAGGACGACAAGAAGGAAGGCTCCAAGCAATAAGACGTACCCATTTTGTAGAATATCTTTTTTGGCCAGGAGCTGTCAGTTGATCTCCCATTTATCCCTCGTTAGCCGCTAGTTATATAGATAATTTTATATGTGCTTTCATTAGATCTCTAGTTGTTATGTTTGTGCCTTGTGTTCGATTTGTGTTGTTCATTCTTTTCCTCATGGATTATTTTTTCTATTGATAAATTTTGTTTTACTGAAATGACGACATTTTGCGGAGTAGAACACAAACAAGGTATCGGCTTTTAGCGTTTTTCTCGGTGGTAGTGTGTAGCCGTCTGTTTTCGGTTTGGGGGCGGCAGCGCAAAGTATTTTTTGAAGGATTACGATGGGGCAGCAGAATTCCACGAACCATTCACGAGATATCGAAATGGTACTTGAACGTTTGGAGCGACAACGAGTAAGCGCTTGTGCTTATTTGCGGACAGTTCGTGCATTCAGATACAACGCGAAATTGCACTCTACGAAGCTCAGCAACAACGAAGAAGAGCTTATGAGGTCTGAGGACGTTTGAGTCGATTACAAAAATACCCCTAGTTGGCCTACGAACGTGAAAAACTGCAGTGGACCGGAGCCACAGGAGCCATCCTCACTGGATTATTGATAGCAAATGCGTATAAATCAAAGAAGACGTCGTTCCTCATCCCCATCCCGCCGATCCTCGCTTATTTGGCATACAAAGCAAATCAATGCTATGGGACGAGTCACGCGACTGTTGCAAGTAATGCTTTCGCAATGATTAATATTTTTTGCTTTCAGGAATGGCAACCGGCATTTGGCAGAGCAAAAAGGATTCGTTGACGCCTTTCCTAATATCACCAGAAGCCGTCACCGAACGAACCCATCAACTGGCTGCCATTCGAAAAGAGACAGACTTTTGACTGTAAGTAAATTGGTAGTATAGTGAGCCTGAAAATTTGTTTTGTTTTACGCTGAATAAAGAAATTGGCAATCAAAAAAGTGTATGCGATTTGTGGTTTACACCCAATATTGGAAACCTTGCGCATGCTTTTACACTGATTTTTAGGCATGGGGAACAAGCCATCCAGTTCGGCGAGTTTTGAAGACCGACTAAAAAAATTTTACGATTCCCAGGTACCATTTTGTAGCCTTCTTTGAGAATCATGTTTTTCTAGTTTGAAGAGCAGTTGGCACTACGGAATATAATTGAAACACAAAAACGCGCTGTTCAGGCAAGCTATTTTTGGCTAGCGGAATAAACTGCATTCAGATAGCAGAAAAACGGCATGCCGCCGTTTGGGAAAGTTTACTTGCAATCGCTTCTTCGGCAATTGTATTGGCAGGTGAGCAGTTTTTTTAGCTGGACGCTGGTTTCCAGTCAGCTACAAAATGAAGCGGCCCGAGTTCGCTCTCCCAATCGTGCCACTCGTGATGGCCGCAGGGTTCCACGCGGATACGGCATTTGGTGAAGCCCAAACTATGATCCAAGGTAGCGTTACTAATCTATGGATTTAAAAGCTCTTTATAGAAAAAGCCGAGCAAATCTACAACAATGAGCGACAACGAATAGAATGGCCGGGCGGTGCGATCACATTACGAGAAATCGACCAATGTGTGGCAAAGGCAAATTTATAGGAGACCTGTAGGCGAGAATAAATAATTACTGGAAATCTATGGCTTGAATACGTTGCTTCTGTAAAATTTCAGCTCTTCAATAGATTCCCGGATATCGTCGAGAGCTCTACAAAAAATGGGTCTATCGATGCTATGCTCAAACCTGTGCGTGCCCTTCTTTTCTGGAGCATCCCTGTATTCCTGTGGGTACCACCGCCGTGTGAGCTGAATTGTGGTTTTCACGTAGAGCTTTTTCACAAATACCTCCTTGACCGAGGAAACATCTACAATTCGATAGTGCAAGTGTTCATTTAATCGCGGCATGTACTTTCTGAGGAAGAGCCGATCCATGTAGACCTGGAAAGCTTGATTCCTCCACACTAATGCTTGGTTACCGTGTTCCCAGCCAACGGTGATTTTCCCTTCGCTGTGTGCTTCTCCAAAAAGGTCATCGTTTGATTTTCGGCTTCTTGCAGTGAAATTTGGCTGTTGCGAATCTTCTCCGTCAACCCGTTTTGCTGGAAATCAGAGCATTCAAGCGGGCGCGGAAATAGACTCACCGAAAATGTCAACTTGCACCAATCGCTCATCTTTTCAAGAACATCTTCTGGCTGATGGATGACGATATCGGGGCCTTCGGCGATGATCTATCAGACAATTGGTTTTGTAGTATAGAAGGCATACGTTCAACTCCTGGTCAGTGACAATCGTAGCAATCTCGACGAGCGTCTGCGTTTCCGGCTCGAGCCCGGTCATTTCACAGTCGATCTAAATCTTGGTTCTGGCAGCCAAAATAAACATGCGAACCCAGACAAATCGCTTATTCTCCACAGGCGATTTCGATCGTTTAGCGGCAGGCTCCATGGCGCGCTTGTTGACTGGTGGTAGGAACTTTCTGAGCAATCTAATAATCATCCACTAAATTTGCCTGTTTTAATATGACGGGCGCCGGAAGGTCACTGGGAGAGCAGAATGCTATAGAAACCCGTAATAGCCAAATGTACTTGTCACTGTCGGCAACACGTCTCTCTTCTAACTGTTTATCATCCAAAAAAATTAAACTGCTAAAAATTCATTGGCGCCGGGCGGGACAAGTAGGGGGGGAGTCGACATCAATGTGAACGCAATAACGGGTCCAAACAAGCCAATAGAGATCCGGGGAATACATTATAAATTTAGTGCTGCAAAGTAGAATACGTATCGAGAAATGGGGGAAACGGGGGGTTTATGCAATCATTGTAGGTCGTAGGAGATGTGCTGTTGTTGGCTGGAGGGTTTCGGTTCGAACAGCGCCTCGATTTGGGCCTTGGCCAGGAGCCGGGCGTCTTCGCTGAGGGATCTAAAAAGTTGAGTAATTTTATGAATATAGCATTCTCGACGGACCTCAGATCGCTAACAGTGCTGGCGGCGAATGCACTGTCCCCATCCAATAAGACGTCGCCGTTGCTTGCCCGCTTGTCAAGCATCATATAAGCACCACTACAAGAAAAAAGTACAAAACATTTGGAAGCGAACTTACTCTTCCCAGATATCCTCATCGGACATATCCATATTATCCATTTTTCTCTTTTTGCCGGATCTGAATCTGAAAATTAAATATGCTTTTTGAAGCCCACACGTAAATAAAAAAATACAAAAACTCGCTGAGAACTTACGCAGAACGTTCATCGAGATACGGATCCATCCAGGTCATCGCACCGTACAGATCCCAGGTGCTGTCTTCGTGTTGGCCCTGTGGCAACATACGCAGCCGCTTCTTCTCGCGCACGTAGCGGTCGCGCAGCTTCTTCCATTGCTTGTAGATCATTGTGATGTCACCAACTAAATGAAACGATAAGTGGATGATGCTTGAAAATATGTGCAAATACGAATTATTTCGAAGATATTACTTGGGAAATTTAGGGCCGAAATAATAGAATTCCAGGCCATATTTCGATATTCCGTGTGACGATATTTGGGATCACGGATATCAAAAAGACACGTGTGTCGTTTCACCTAAAACACACAAAAATTATTTTCAAAAACTTTCAAACCTCTTCGATTAAGCCGGCATTAAAGTGGGGGTCGGTGACGTAGAAGTTCTAAAAACAACAAATTTGGGATACAATACAAAATACGTACCATATCGATAATTTGACGCCCTTCCTTCGTGACGATCACATTTTTCGTGTGCGGCCGATCGCTCATATGCGGGTCAAGGAACACGAGGTGCTTATAATATTGCCAGGTCGAGTTCGTGCCTCCTTTGTGCTTCTTCTTTTCCTTTCCATATCTGCAAAAAAAGATATTACTAGAAAGGAACCTGGAAACCCACTTGTCTCTCAGCTGCTTCCATCGGTTATACAGCGTTCGAGAGTCGCCGTCGAAGGCTAGATACTAAACAGGGAGTGTATAGTAAAAAGTCAGGTACCAACCGTCACCAGCCGATTCCATACTTTGGTCTTGTACTCAGTGCTTCTGTACTGGCGATCGGTCGCATCAAAGAGGCATCGATTGTGCTTGACGGCCTCGATCAAACGCAGATTGAACGACGGTTCGCCTTCGTCGATCAGGCCCCTAAATTCAAAATTTCAGTCAATAAACGTGGATCCCACGTGTTGTTGTAATAAACTATATGCCCAATCCAATCAATTTAGCAATAGTCTTGGCGCACAATTTGATACACAAAATGACAAAATTTGATGAGTTTTTACAGTTACTGAAAAGAATTCGGTGGCAAAGAAAACAAACAAAATAACAAAAGTTGATGTGACGGCCTGTCGTAATAAAACTATGGTCATCCCCAGCGAATTTCGCAATAGAATGTCAAAGCAAAATATTTTATACAAAAATATAAAATTTGATGGATTTTCAGTAAGTACCCCAAGAATTTCGTTGAAAAATGGTATCGCCCCCGCACCCCATCCACACTCACATCATTTGGCTCGGCATCGAGGCCGAGACGGGCTCCGGGCCCGGTTGGCCCACGCCATACCGTCCCGACGGGCATGTCGACGAGCAAGAAGGGGAATCACCGTCAAACGACATGAAAACGCGTGCGCGGCACGCCGCGCTTAAACTTGCGAAGCGTACTGCGTCAGCGCCTTCCGCTGCGGCTTCGCTTGGTTGGCTACCCAACACTCCCATTGACACTCGGGCGGCACCAATCGAGTCGGGGCGACCCCGCATTCCCTCTGCGTCTCTGCAGGGAGCCTGAAAGAGAACTCGTTTTGCATGGGCGCCGATTCAAAGAAGGGAGAGAGGGCACGAGAGAGGTGGAAGACAGCATCGAAAACATGGAAGATCTTAGAATACACGAGGAGACGGGCGCTCCCAGGCTTTCCATAAAAAAGGTGGCACGGATGCCAATTATAGCGCCCCTATTTTCCAAGCTTTTCAAAAGAGTGAGTGATATCCTTTTTTCGAAAGCGCTCTGACGGTCTAATCATCCCCAGGATCCGAGTGTAACTAAATATGATATGATCTCCGGGTTTATCGGTCTAGGCAACAACTAAATCATTATTACATAAAAATTTATCGAAAACAACGCTTATTATGTTATCTTCATTGATCAGCGGCGGGCTCGCGGGTGCTCACTTTGCCAGCGACGAAAAAGTTGAAGGGGAACAAGCCGAATTCATTGGCGACGGTGAGGTAGAGGCAGGCTCAAAAAGGATTTTTCTGACACCGAAAATCTGACTCACTGGCTGATCCCACTAGGGCTTGGCCGCGCTGTCGATGGCTTATGAATCGGTTGAATGCACGCAGGAAAAGGAGCACAGCGCCACCTAGAAACCGTAGACGGAAGATTGTAATAGATTACCGGTAGTTACATATTGAAGATTAGAGATATAATTTGTACGAGCAGAGACGGGACGCGGCTCCAGATCATGCGAAGGAGCGCCTGAGGACATCTAAAAAAGTATAGGCCAATATAAACACACCCACCAGGTAAAAAAATGGCTGGAAACAAATGGTCCAGAGAAAAATTGTAGACAAAACGGTTTATAGCCAGAATTCGTAGCAAGAGGGCGGGATACAGGGGGAAGAGGGGAAGTCTCTCATTCATTCAGGCTTGAAACATCCACGACTCCGGGTATCGGGACCACGCTTTTCTTGTCGGCATCGCGCGGCAGGGCTTTGCGCATTTCTATAAAAAGCCAACTAAAAACCAATAACGATATTATACCATAAGCATTCTCGGGGTTCTTGCCGCTATAGTAGTTCTTGATCTCGCTAAAGACAAAGTTTTAAAAAAACAACTCGAAAAATACCGATAAACCACGTATCCGAGCTTCTCGTATAATCGTATAGCGGCCGTATTTGATTTGCGCACGAATAAATCCACAAAGTAGCAGCCCTTTCTAAACAACAAAATTGTCGCAAAAATTCATGCATACTCGATGCTGGTCTCCTCAAAATATTGCATCAATTGCTTGGCGATACCCCTCTTTCGATAATCATGCCGGACGGTGATCTAAAACAGATGTATCCGTCCAAGAAACGCCAAACCGCGGTGACGTGGCCATGATGATCAGTTTCCAAGCCCTCGTCTTTCCCCATAACTGCAAGAAAATTTATGTAAAAACGCGCTTCTTACTAAAGGCAGCGATCTCGCCATTTAGGGTCGTCGCCACCAGAAAATACTCCTTCCAGCGGCTCCAGTATTGAAAGTAGAAACCGATATTGTACTAAAGATGGCTACTTTTCCTGGACCAAGATCGTACCGCCTCGACCATTGGATCCGAGTTTATTTTCGTGAAGCCGTGTATGTCGATTGGTTTGAACTGCCGGTAGATGACCGACATGGTGGCACTAAATGGAGGGATGAATATTATAAGAACGCAGACTTTTTTTAAAATCTCGAAAAATGCAAAATTGATTGAATTAGAAAAAAAAGGAAAATTCCACGATTGTCACGCGTGACACCTGATTACGGTAGATTTGTACGGAGGATTGTCTGTAGCTTCCGCCTGAATTTTTCGAGACTTTTCTTTTGGATTTAAACAAAAAAATAATAAGGAAAACTGAAAAAAACAAACAATAAAACTGTTTTCATTAGGGTACCTACTACGTGCTACAGCGTACTGTAACCTGATGCTTTTTATGTTTGTGGTTTGCAGTAAAACGATATTTTATTGGATCAATTAACAACATGATGCAGAAGTGAGTCGCTAAACATGCGCTCCAACCTAGGTTGAATTACGCGTCAAGTCATCGTTTTCGTTTATCGGGAACGATAATGGGTTTTCAATCGTTAGATTCTTGCAATATAATTGTGCCGAATATAGAATATAGAGTATCACATTTTGAAACGGAAATATAAATGAAATATAGTATAAAAATACTAAGTAATCCTAAAATGTCCTATTCGACACAAATGCATCAATTCATTTTGGGCGCGGTCAGCGACTAGAATTCTCAAATCTCGATCGGTTTCCACTTTCCGTCCTCGAGCGGGCAACTGATCGTCCGCGCCACAAAGTTATATTTTCTATCCATTAGCTGCCCGATTCCATGGAATCGGAACGACGGTGGCTGGCCCCCGAATTCGTCCTAAAGTGCATAGTAAACATAGAAAATTTTATCAGCTTTTGTTGTATGGCGACATAGAAAGGGATTGACTCACCATGCTCGCCCGGACTCGGGGCGTCATTATCACTTTCACCATTTCCGATTCCCGGGAGTTCAGCTCGAATGCTCGCTAAATTTTAGAATTGGCGGTTGCTTTTATTTTCACCGTTTTCTGTTCCTGAATTTCTAAAGTATTTACTATAAGATGCATAACAACATGCTATTTACTCTAAATTCTCTGCGCTCCTGGTAGCTGTCGCTGCCGCGGAAGCGTATCACCATCCCGGCCGTCCACTGCTCGAACCGGATGAGCATCGGCGTCTCGCTTTTGTTCTCGATCCGGAACGAGATCTCCTGGTCGACGGCGCAGAGGCCCCATAACTAAATTAGGGTTGATTTAAATGCCTGTTTTTATATCGAACGCTATAAATCGGCGAGCAGGAGTGTTTTTCACCAAGTTTGAGCTAATTTTGTTCCTCACCAACCTTGACATGCCACCGCTTCCGCACCGCATTTTCGATATGATAATCCGCGCCCATATAATCGTAGCTGATGTTTTGTGGTTGAGTCTAGCGAATGTCTTTTTTCCAATAATTAATTTTCCCTTTTTGCTTTTTTCGTAGGAGCCGTATAATGAAAAACCGAACGAAACGATTGCTGGGTAGTCGAAAAAAACCTACCGTCGTGGAAGGCAGAAAAGGATTTTTTGGAAAGATTAATTTGGAAAAATGCGCAATTTACATGCCTCCAGGATAAGAACTTACATATAACACCTCATCTGGCGTCGCACCGAGCGCTGTCAGCTCATTGGAACTGGGGAAATAGTTTGGATTGTTGTATGGCGGCTGGATTGGCGGCGGAGTTGTTCTTGGACCCAGCTGCAGATGCCTGACGCCCGCGGCCAAGCTGTTCGCGTATGTCGGTACGTTCGTGTTGTACCAGTCATCATCAAGTGGCGGTCGACTTGATCTAAAAGTCGACTGGCCGCTACACTTGGCTTACGATTTATTCGGACGTGGCGGCGATTGTGGTGGGACATATCGAGGTGGGGCTTCGAAGGAGCTGATGCTCCGCTTGTCCCATTCTTGTGATTCTGACCGGCTTAGCGAAGAGGTGGCTTCTGCTGTAGAAGTGCTAGGTTGCTTCTCTTGGAGCTCCTGAAGAGATTTTTTCAGTTTGCGCTGGAACTGGCTGAGACTACCTTCTTCAACTGTTCTAAGCCATTTCCGGTCGCTACGAGTTGTTCAAAATAGGTGAATAGGGAGATTATTCGATTCTCGGTGTGGTCAAGTAATGTGTTCATTTCCGCCGGATCTTGGACATGATCGGTGTTATTGATGTCGTCTTTTAGGTGCTAGGAGTCAGTTGCGAAAGTTTTGCCCCGTTCCTACCTGGCAGCAAGCCACTGCGGTATTATAGTACCTTCGGGCGTCGTGCTCAAATCGTTTATAATAGCTCAACAGTTCCGCCACTTGGGCCTGTGAGTTTTGCCGCTAAACGACTGCGTCTTTCAGTGCTCGGAGTCTTACCCTGTATACTAGAAAGTGCATATGTCCCTGGCAATTCCATGGGTGTTTGGCGAGGCAACCTTGGCAGAGTACATGTTTCATCAGCTAAAAAAATGTATTTTGGGGATGAGCTAGTCTCAAAACCTCATCTTTCTTCAGATCGAGCGCGGGGAGGCCAAGCTTGCGCAGCGTTGTTTCACATATCTGGAGGTCACGGAGGTTCTTGATATTTTGACAACTGCTGCAGATCATTCAACCCCACCGTATTGATCTATCTCAATCTCGATGCGGGCGGCCGCTCTGTGCTCTAGAGAAATTGTAAGTTATATGACTGTTAAAGGCAAGAGAGCGAGTGAGAAAGAGCGAAAGGAAGGTGGAGGTATCGAGCCGGTGGAATCGAAAGAACCGCAATAGCAACTGGCTATTCGTGGCTTGCCAGGTCTTTTAAAAGACCGTTTGCGAGCCACCCGAACAAGGCTTGGCACAGTTTTTTCGACCCCGTTTTTTTGACGGCATCGGATAGAGCATGGTCAAATTAGTAGGGCTGCATAGTTTTGAAAGTTTCAAAAGTTTAATTTTGGGGTTAAAATGAACGTTAAAGTTGCCGACCTCAAAAAAATATCTCGAAAAATACCCAACAAAATTTGCTAAAAATTTGTGACGATACTAATTTTGGGGTGGGGATCATTTCTCTAAAATACATAGTGAAGCATGAAAATGGCCGGAACGTAGTTAAATCAAATACTAAAAACAGTTTTTCGACATTTTCGACATTTTAGAGATATCATATATTGGCTATATCATGGGCAGACGCACCTATGGTTTCTGTATCGAATGGTGTATCGCTTGATATGCGCCGACTTCTCTAAAAATTAGTTTTATCCGCTTTTATGTGTGAAAATGGGGTAAAATTGACCTCAAAAAATGAAAATTTTTGCTTTCGAAAAATCTGAGATATAGAAATTCATCGGGTTATGTTCATTTTTCCTAAATTCATTTTTCCTAAATTCATTTTCAAAACATTTTTCAAAATCATTTTTCCTAAAAGTCATTTTTCCTAAAAATCATTTTTCCTAAAAGTAATTTTTCCTAAAAATCATGTTTCCTAAAGTTCATTTTTCCTAAAATTTTTCATTCAATAGGGATGCGTAAAAATATCAAGAAATTCCAAATGCGATCATTTTTTAGCAGTATTTGTTAGCAGTATTTGTTTGGTTTGGTTATTAGTAGGCTTTTATCGAAAACCTTTCTTATTATCATTGATCCTTTTCACTTCCAATCGCCCAAATCTAGGCTAAACGCGCAGCTAAAATACTTCCTATGATCACTCTAGGCAGATCTGACCTTATTCTAAAAAATTTTCTATTTTCTCATGCATAGTACTAAAGAACTAGGCCTATTCGGTATTTAACCGGTTTTAGGAAAAATAAACTTTAGGAACTTTAGAAAATGATTTTTAGGAAAAATGACTTTTAGGAAAAATGATTTTTAGGAAAAATGAATTTAGGAAAAATGAATTTAGGAAAAATGATTTTTAGGAAAAATGACTGGAATTCAAATTCATCTAGAGAGCAAGACGAATCGATTGCAAAAAGAGCAAAAAGAAATTCGGCTCCTGAGAGGGGGCTGGGATTGAACTGGCGCCAGCTCTGGATTGGCACGCCGACGCTCTACTCACTGCGCCACTGGGCTCCCAGGCGGAGGGTCCTGGTTCGAGTCCGCGATCGAAAAAAACGAAATTTCTTTTTGCTCTTTTTTGCAATCGATTCGTCTCGCTCTCTAGATGCATTTCTATATCTCAGATTTTCGAAAGCAAAATTTTCATTTTCGGGGTCAATTTTACCCCATTTTCACACATAAAAGCGGATAAAACTAATTTTTAGAGAAGTCGGCGCATATCAAGCGATACACCATTCGATACCGAAACTTTAGGTGCGTCTGCCCATGATATAGCCAATATGCGCTGGTTTCTCTAAAATGTCGAAAATGTCGAAAAACTGTTTTTAGTATTTGATTTAACTACGTTCCGGCCATTTTCATGCTTCACAATGTATTAGAGAAATGATCCCCACCCCAAAATTAGTATCGTCACAAATTTTTAGCAAATTTTGTTGGGTGTTTTTCGAGATATTTTTTTGAGGTCGGCAACTTTAACGTTCATTTTAACCCCAAAATTAAACTTTTGAAACTTCAAAACTAAGCAGCCCTACTAATTTGACCATGCTCTTTCCGATGCCGTCAAAAAAAACGGGGTCGAAAAAAAACTGTGCCAAGTCATAAGGGGGCCTGTTCGGGTGAGCCGCGGACGGCCTTTTAAGAGCTAGATTTCGCAAATTTGATACGTGGTGGTGACATTGATGACGAAACCGAATTGTTGTAGCTTTGTAGAAGCCAAATTCATTGTTAATTGAATGGCCTAGATAGAATAAGAAATCTCTAGGAGCATAACGGGTGTCCCGGGAAAGTAGGTAAGGCGCTTCCGGCGTGAGAGCATACCGGAAGTGGCAACACGAGTGATTATATAGGCGTCATTTTCGAAAGCTGACCGGAAATGAGTGGGTGCGTTTTGGAGATAGCGTGACGCCTACCTAGCCATGTTGGAACAACATTACACTAATCGGGATTGTGGTTGAAGGAAAGTACCTTAATGGACAAGGAAGTGAACGGATTATAAGGGGCTAGCCAGCATCGCCGAAGCAATGAATTTCGTTGGTGATTTTGCGCCTTAAAGGTATGACTTCTGGTGATTCACTAGTGCTACACGTATCACCGCGCAGCATGAATCATCCATCAGGCGCACAAAACACAAATCAGTTGACACCCATATTGATCTGATCTCAGCGCCTAAAAATAAGGCTTATTATTGAACGAATTAATTCGAAAGAAGGCCAGGTGCTGAACCTTCCCGTTATCGCATACCAAAAGGAATCTTACGCGAGAAAATAGGCGGCGGAATACGTTTTTCTAGCGCGTATCGCGCGTTTCTTGGAAGTTTTGTCTGTTCCCCTGGCCCTCTTCTTTCCCCGCGATTTCTAACCAGTAAGGTAGCGTTATCATCACAACAGTCACTTTTGTAGCGGCGCGACTTTTCTAGCTGATAAGGGTATCGCGGAAAAGAGAAAGAGTGAGTGGAATCTGGGATGCTAGAAGAACTTGAGATACCGGTTTTCCGAATTAGGAGAACTTTATGAAAGGTTGTTGGGTCCTACGGATACGACGGGCAACCAAGCTTGATTCGCCTGGCGTCGCCTGACAAGATCAGGAGGGTGTTATCAGCGATTGATATGGTTGCGTTTTGCTTCGGCCGCCTCGAAAGAAGGGCAATAAGCATGAAGCCTAAGCCTAAACCTAAGCGATGCCGAATACTAAGCCTAGGAGACGGCCCCTTTAATGATTTAGTGATCTATCGAGTTAAATGGTTGTACCGTTCTTGGGATTCCAAAGCCTTATGAACGTGGCCCCGCGCGGGTAGACAGCATTAAAGAAAATTAAAGCTCGGAAATTTGTATCCACGTAATGGTTTCTGGCCCTGAAAGAACTGGAAGTTATAAAGCTATTAAAATTGGATTTAAAACTTGAGCAGGCGGGGTACGATCATTACTTCTAAAGTCATTACTTCTAAAGTCATTACTTCTAAAGTCATTACTTCTAAAACTCATTACTTCTAAAAACGTTACTTCTAAAATTTGGTATGCCGGATTACCAGTTTTCGGCATATTTATGCCCAAAAATACGCTTAGAATTTTAGAAGTAACGACTTTTAGAAGTAATGATTTTAGAAGTAATGACTTTTAGAAGTAATGATTTTAGAAGTAATGATTTTAGAAGTAATGACTTTTAGAAGTAATGATTTTAGAAGTAATGATTTTAGAAGTAATGATGGGTAGCCGAGCAGGCGAATACAACGAAGAAAAACTAGGTAGCGCCACGCGCCGCTTTATACGTCTGATATAACCTGGTAAGGGCAGTTATATTAGCTCACTTTTTCGCTGAAAATTCCTTGCATGAACTATATAAAGATACTCGACAAATGGTGTCGCCAATCAAATTCGGGACGCGCTGCTTATCAGAAATGTCAGGTTCAGAATTCTTGAAAATTGCCTCTGTGCTCGCGAATTTTTAGCCTAATCAGTCAAGGAGGGCGAATATTTAGGTTGGGAAGGCTAGCAAAGGCGATTTGAGAATTGGTAGATATTCAGGAATGAGAATAATTTGGATAAAAGAATTAAGGAACGTATCTGGGCCGTTTTACAGCTTCTAAAAAACCTGACCGGCTTCAACGCGTCTCTAACTTTGGCACAATCTGGAACGGAAACTGTCCGCCAACGGTTTGCCATAGAGATTTCCCTACAGCTTTTGATAGTAGAAAAAATGCGTAATATTTTGGCCATGGTGTGTGGGATAGTGGGGGGCTAGACGTTTCCGCGTTTGTTTACTTTCTGATACTGCACCAATGCACAAAGGATTATCGTCTAAAGGGGCTGGAAAGGGACCGAGTGAAAAATCGTGAAAATGCGCACCGACTTCAAAAAATCAAGATAAATTGGTATGCTTTATTCAACAAAAAAAACAGGATTTATTTCACAACATTTTAGCGTCAGCTTCCGCATCGCCCAAGTCAACAGCTCCATTCAACTGCCTGAAAATAAAATTAAAGCTAATTGAAAAGTATTAAAAAAAATTGGAGCGCAGAGGCATCTACTGATTGGTGAAAAATAAAATAAGATGTCAACATGGCTTGCCCAAAAGAATGGAGGGCTTATCACTGGGCTGACTCCCTCCGCCAGGCCCGCCTGAATTCTCCCGCTCGAAACTCGCAAATGTTGACAACACACAAAACGTTCCGATGCGTATCAAAACGTTCTGGGTTGGATACGTTGGCTTTCTTTCCACGATTCTCAGAATTATAAGTTTTGAACGGTTTGCGAGGCTTCCAGCAAAACAATGGGTTCAGAAAAGCGCTGAGGTGGTGCAAAATTAGAGGAAGAAAGGGAAAATATGGAGAAAAATTTTTTAAAGCGTTTTGACGCTGGCTAGAAGTTCGCAGGAACCACGACGGAGATATTGAAGTCGAGGGATCATGAAGGAAGTACTATCTCTCTCGCTCTTTATCTCTCTCCCCTCCCTCTCTCTCCCGCTCGCTCCTACTCTCACTCGTTCTCTCTCCCTTTATATCTCTCGCTCTCTTTATCTTTCTCTTTCTCCCTCTCTCTCTATCTCCGTCTCTCTCTTTGCTCTCTCTCTCTCTCTGTCTATCTCTCGCTCTCTCGCTCTCTCTATGTCACTCTCCCTCTCTCTCTATCTCTCTCTCTCTCTTGCGTTCTCTCTGGCATCAGCTTTCCAGGAATTAAAAGCCGGGATGAAATTTCCCGGAAAAAGGGAAATTTTAAACCGCTAAGACGGATACGATGCTTTTTTGGCAGCCTCATATGTTTGTAAGCTACGGCGAGAGTTTCTAAAATCTCAAAAAATTTCCATTCTGATCCCCAAAACGCCATTTTACTCCTCTATCCGTGACGCCGGAAACGCTGCAGAAGGTCGCTTCGAGCACTGTGACTCAAGCCGTATTCATAAAATCAATCGTCACCTTTGGACCGTCGACCCGCCGGCGCCAGAAGATAAGGGCAAGAGGGGCGGTAGAAAAGCGGGCCGTCCACCCCGCAAGCCATTCTTTGGCCCCTCGGCCCTTCGCAAACAAGCGATACTGTAACCATTTCGAAACGCTAGAATTCGCCTAAATTTGCTCTTTTTCAGGAAAATTACGCCATTGCTGCGCACGCGTCAGACGTTAGATCAAGATGTTCAACGGCCAGATTCTAGAGACCAAGTAAGAATTGTTTGGTCGCGGGACGAACGGCTAGAACTTGAGGGAATTGGCGATCGAATCTCCAAAGGGTGTATTTGAGTTTGATGCGGGACAAAAAACAGCCCGGGGGGTGAACGGCTTGATTTTGAGGGAGCTGCAGAATAAGCTCAGATTCTAGTCTTTTATACGTATTTTTACTTATCTACTGCTCTGGGGTGAACTGCTAGAACTTGTGGCAGCAACATATTAGGGGTTTGAAGAGGCGTATTTCAATTCAGTAAGAACAATTTCGCTAGGTTGTACGGCTAGAACTTGATGTTCATCTGATTCTATGACAAACCTACATTAATTTCAGCGACGACTGGGTTAACGACCTGCTCGACAATGGGTCGCCCCTATCCAGCTTCTCTCTCCTGAACAGCTCCGACGAGGAATGGCAGCGACATATCGACGCGATGATGAGCAGCCCCGACTCTCCGGAAGACATCTACATTGCCGACTCGATGAATGATGAATACATCGTGATGGGTTACGATGGCCAACATCAAGGAGGGCAGGGCTCGCCCTACTCCGCCGCGATCGGGAGCGTGTTTACGGAGCATCAATCTCCATACTCACAGCAGATGATGTCGCCCTACTCACAGCAGATTGGAGAAGGATACGGGATGGAATGGAATGGCTGGAACAACGGCGCTGTCGGTTGCGATGCCGGCTCTCCGTACTCCTCCCTGTCGACCGGCAGCAGCCCGCTGAACAGCTTGGCGGGATCGCCGACTGCTAGACGAGGTTGGACAATATTTTAGATCATGATTTACATAAATAATTTTATACAATTTATATTTAAGATTTAATTGGACTTTTAGGCCCTGGTCGACCCAACAAGGGCGGCAAGCAGCTGGCCGAACAGCGATGGCGCGACAGCGACAAGAGGACGCGCGCCTTGAACGAGTGGGTTTTAACGGCCAAGCCTGATTGTACAACAACTTAGGTCGTCCAGCAAGGCCGTGCTCGCCGCCCTGGCCAGCTACCAGCGGAATACGGAGGTTGCGGAGGTGATCGAGCAGCTGAGAATTGTTGTGGGTTTTTGGTGAAAGTTTGGCACTTTAAGCTGAGCCTAGACCCAAGTCTAAGCCAAAGCCTAAGCTTACATAGGCCTCAGCCTAAGCCTAAGCCTAAGCAGTAGCCTAAGTCTAAGTTTTAGCCTAAGCTTGAGCCTAAGCCTAAGCCTAAGCCGTAGTCGAAGCCGAAGCCTAAAAATCTAAGCCCCAACTTTAGGTCTCGCAACCTCCTCGTGCCCCTCGGGCCGCACCAATCGCCGGGCTTACCGTAGCCCAGCGCAAGGCCCAGAACCGCGAGCGTAACCGCCTCTACCAGGCCACCCACCGCATGAATCAGAAGGTCAAAAAAGACGCTTACAAGTGAGTTCTATCTTGAACTTAATCTCGATCAATATTTAACTTTTTAGAAGGGCCCAACAACTCGCCAGAAAGTTTGATTACACCACGATACCATCGAACGAGAAGAAGTTCCTCCAGAAGTGCTTTGCAGCGCTCCTGAAATGATTGATCCAATATGAACATATACATCCGATAGTTTTCCAGCCCCCCATTTGAAGACGTTTTTTTAATTAGAATTTTTGATGCTTACAAAAGCACAGAACGTCGATATTGTCATTTCAATACTTTTATACCGCCAATTTTGTTCGAATAAACTGTTGCTAAGAATTCGCACGGAGCTTGACGTACATTACGTGAAGGTATATTTCTAGAAAAGAAAGTAAACGTAAGAAATACGTTAAAAAACAGCTGAACTAGTCCCTTGGCACACTCTGTAGCCGTTACTACGTTACGCTACAGTTCACGGAGCCTACGTTAAAGTACGTTTCGTACGACCTGGACTTCGTTAATTTTTGCCGTTTTTGTTTGCCCAGCTCATCAGCGATTTTCCCTGTAGGCTTACTGCAGAATTCTTGAATTTCGCAAACCAAGAAGGCGTTGGCGCGCTGATAAGGCCCTCCCGCCTCTCCGGGCACGCATTCTGTTTTCCCGTCCGCCTTTCCCTTTCTCCCCTTACCGTAAACAATTCTCTGTCGTAAGCTCAACTTTTGTTGTATTTTCCGGGTCCTAAGTTTTAACGAATTTTCAGGCGCAACTCTGGCGGACGTCTGGCACACCGGCATATCAGTATCAATATTCGGATTCTATAACAATATCAACACTCCTAATCAAGAATGTCACGCAGTCAGCAAGAAGGAAACAAGTGAGTCGGAATGTTAATCAGAATGGTTCTTTCCCCAAAATCCCGAGCGCGAACCAATTTTTTTCTGGATTGGAAAAACCACCGAAAATAAGAAAGGCTAAAATTTGATCGAAAATCGCCCATTTTGATAGAAAAATCGATTGTTTTTGTATTTTGAAATTTCCAAATTTTCGACGCTTCGGAATAGTAAAAATAATTTTTGTAATTTTTACGTATTTGTAGCAAAAACTGGATCGTAGGAAAAAAGTTGGTCCCCACCGATAATGCAAAAGCACAACTCTAATTTTGCAAAACGGCCTTTATCCCATCTTCTAAAAATAGAGAGCCTAAGCTCAGGCTTACCTGCTGATGTCTGGCTTTCTCCCCACTAACAAACAATTTTTAGGGTCTCCTTGCGCCAGTGGATCGAGAAGGCTGACCGCGAGCTCGACTCCGAGTTTCCGCTGGCGATCCGTAGCCTAGCAGATGATCAAACCAATGTAAATTCGGAATGCAGATGGGTGTTTGATACAACGTTGGAGGCGTGGGTCGATGTAGCCCAGCCCTACGACTCTCGTGCTCACCTGGCCACGTCCGGATTCCACCATCAACATGATACGCATGTCTCGCCGAACGCAAACTACGTCGACGTTCAAAAGTTGCAGCTGACGGGATCCCCGGCGTACGATGCGCAATGGGAAACTGTCGCGGTTTCGTCTGAGACATGGATCGCAGCTACCCCGCTCGTTCCTTCCGCGGCCCCTTCTGTAACGCCCGGATTCCACCATGACCATCATCATGCCAATGCCTCGCCCAAGGCAAACTACGTCGACATTCAAAAGTCGCAGCTGGCGTCTTCGCCAGCTTACTATGCACAACCGACTGTCGCTGTTCCGGCTGAGACATGTATCGATCTCACCGACCCCTACGGATCGCCTTCCCAGCTGACAACACCCGAACTCCTCCACCATCATACAAATGGTTTCGCAAATTATACCCCGTCGGATGCAAGCCACCTCGGCATGCAGCAGTCACCTCCGACAACATCCACAGCTTACTATACTCAACCGGATGCTGCAGCCGATTCGCCCTATTCGATGGCGAGCACCCTCAGCAACCAGCCGAATAGCGTGGAAGGATCCCCAGCTGCGCGGAAACGTCAGTTTTTACATGGTCATTACGGTGCTTTACCGGGGGGGGGGGTTGCCAGCAGGTCTTTCTACTTAGCTTCCACTAGCTAATTTTGCTTAAAACGCAATCACAATACTCACTTTTCCGTACTAGGCATTTCTGGACTTAAAGGTAAAAAATTGAATGCAACCCCATCCCAACCCCGTTAATGCGTAAGAACCGAAAACATCATAACGCGTTGAGCAAAGAAAAAACTGGTATACCTATCATAGTCGCAATTTTTCTTTTCTAGGCCCCGGCGCTCCATGGCTGGGCGGGCCGGAACTCTCCAGACAAAGATTTTACGCGAAGCAGAAAACTCAAAAGAAAGTCGCAATGTAAGTTGCATCTATCCAATTCAATACAAGAAATGCTTAGGTCCCGCACCACGGTGGTGCTCCAAGGACTCGAGGAGTATCGTGGAATTTTCGAAATCGGCGAAATTTTGGGGCAACTGGATGTGGTGGTGGATGATCCTCCACGCGCTAAGCCAAGCGAGAAGGTCTACGGACTTGGCGACGCCGAAAAAAAGGAGCTAAAGAGACTGCGTAACGCCCGGGACGTTGCCAAAAATCGCGAGAAAAACAAGGCAAAAATGGATGCCTACAAGTAAGTGAAGTATGGTGGTTAGGTGATTGGGAAACGTTTGAAAAATATTGAAAAGTAGTGAAGGTATCAAAACGTAGGTTTTTATTCATTTTTCAGCAAATTAAGGTAAGACTTCATTTTACCACCCCAGACAGCCGAAGGATCTCTGAGTTTTCGGTATTTTCGCTTTTTTTGTCGGGATTTTTGCTACGCCATTCGATAGAGCGTCGAAAAATCTACTAAAAGTTTGAATTTGAGCCTACAATAATATGAAATGGGGGGAAAGAGGGGGAGGGGGTAGAGTAAAATGTAGCCTAAATTAGTTTTATTTTTGGTATAAATTTTTTATATCGCCTTGTTTTGGGTTTTAATAACTCTTAATATATTTTTCGCTGCTCTACCGAACAACGTCAAAATATCGCCTGAAAATAGCGAATATATCGTCAATACGAAATACGTTGATGCCTTCAGGTTGGGGGTGAAAAGCGAGATCGCATAATGTGTCCAGTAAAGCCTCGGAACAGATCAATATAGCGTACCTTTTCAGGAATGCTCAGCTACTGGCTAGAAAACTGGATTTAACGAAGATGATGAAGATTATAGCCGACAAGAATACCGCTGATTTCATCAAGAACACCCTAGATTTACTGACCACAGATTGAATGACAACGCTTTTGAAAATTAAGATGCTTTGAATAGATTAAGAGCAATAGTTTCCCAATTGGTTCTTGTGTATTTATTTTCGAAATTCATATTTTAACTCATAGTTTCGAAAACGGTTCTTGCGTGGGGGGAACTGAACTTTTTTCGGCCCAAGCCTAGATTTTTTTATATAAATCGTGGCATTGTTTCTAAACTGTTTATAGCTTTTCCTGAGCATATAACTTTACCAAAATTTAATAAAAAAATTAATTTTAGGTAGAAAAATTAATTTTTTCGACTAAAAACGACCAAATTTTCCACTTTTTCAAGCGTTTTTCTAAACTTTAAAAAGTTTTTCCATTCAAATAAGTTTTTTTTTTTTCTTGGTTTTTTTGAAATTCATATTTTCTTAGGTTTTCTTAAGTTACCCAAGCCTATGCAAAGCTGTAACTATCAGTTTTCGAAAATAGGAGTTTTCGCAAATATGGGTTTCGAAAATAGGAGTTTTCGAAAATATGAGTTTCGAAAATATGAGTTTCGAAAATATGCACGCAAATTCGCGGGGGGGACCGAACTTTTTTTGGCCCAAGCCTAGATTTTTTATATAAATAAGGGACGTGTTTCTAAATTGTTTATAGCTATTCCTAAACAGAAAAACTTTACAAAATTTAATTAAAAAATTTAATTTTAGGTCGAAAAACGATTTTTTCGGCCCAAAAATGACCAAATTTTCGACTTTTCAAGCGTTTTTGTAACTTTTTTAAAAGTTTTTCCGATTCAATAGGCTTAAATTTTGCTAAAAACAATGTGCAAACACTTTATATTTGATTACTATCCCCACCAGGCCCGGCAAAAAAAAAGTTGGTTTCCCCCCCCCCTCCCCCCCCCGGAATACACAAGAACCCCCCAATTTCATAGCTTTATACTCACCCCTGAATAGTATTTTATACCGTTTTTGCTAACAAATGGCCAATTTATGACATTTAATGCTTGTATGACATTGCATACTTTGAAATAAACTTTAGAAATCAAACCTGGGTAAAAAACGCATTAAACCCGAGTAGTTCTGAAATTCAACGCTGAGTTTATCCAATTCCTTCTAATAATTATCGAATGGTGCTTAAAGGGATACCCAAGGTTTTGGCGGCAAATATATAGTTATGTATTCCTGGGAGTACAAATGACGCGCGAATTTTGTGCGCCAATGGGCGCTCATTGCCGCACATAATTCGGACACCTTTCCCTCTTGTGGCGTCCCCCTTCCCCTCAATCGCTTGCCACTATGGCCTAATGGATAGCATCCAGGCCTACAAAACGCTGATCTCGGGTTCGACCCCCGCCCGCGGGATCGTTTTTGCTTTTTGAGCCCCGAAAATGTTGGGTATCCCTTTAAGAAAACCGAAAATTTCGACAATCACTATATTTTCCTTTGTGACAACCAAGATTAAAACTTATTTAATGCATAACTAATTTATAGAAAGTTATTTTGTGCTGAAAATCTAACGCTTACAAGGAGTGCCTTTTGAGTGTCATCGGCAAATCCCTTCGAGACCTAGCTCATTCGATAGAGAATTGAACTCTGAACAACCTCTCGGCGTCCATTTTTGCAGAATGCCTTTCTTTGATTTTATAAAATCCGGCCCCTTCTTCCCACCGCTAGACTTGGCGCAATGGCTAGAGCGTCGGTCTTCCAAACTTTTTTTTTGCTTCGGGTTGCTAGTTCGATTCCGTTATTGGTAATTACTTTTGCTTTTTGTTTTTTAAAAAACTTTTGTGACCTTCAGAGCGTTTTAAGAATTTGAATAATTGAAATTGGCCTTCACAGTCCCAGAGAAAATTTTGACCAGAGAAATGTCCTGATTTCTTGTCCTAGCCCAACGTGGAAACGTTGCTAATGCCTGCACCATGACCCAGAAATGCCTAAAAGGTGTGGAAAAATCATTAAGGTTCAAAAAGCAAAAGGAAACACGCATAAAAGAACCGAACCTTCAACCAAAGGCAAAAACAAACTTCGTAGGCAGATGCGTTAACCGCTGCGCCATCGGCACTGCAGGCTGAGGGCGCACCCGTGGGCACTTCACCTAGGGCTGTAGGGCGCTTGTCTGGCGACAACAACCGAGGAACTATGGGATTTTCGCACTCTAGTTTTTTAATTTTATAAAATCAGGAAAAGCCATTCTGCAAAAATGAACGACGAGTGGTTGTTCAGAATTCAATTCTCTATCGAATGAGCTAGGTCTCGAAGGGATTTGCCGATGACACCCAAAAGGCACTCCTTGTTAGGATAATTTTTCTTGCTCTACCGACTGGCGTGAAAAATCCAGTAAAAATAGCCAAAATATGAAAAAATTGGGTATGTTCGGCTGCGGGTGTAAGAGCAGAGAGAACTCGGAGGGAGGGACAGCGCACAGAATCTGAGGAGATGCAACCGCCCTGGAGCCGCTCTTTCCAAGCAATAAACTCAGAAAGCAGAAGCCGTAGTCGAAATTCCTCACTATATATTACCGTGCTGAAAAATTGCATAAGGCGCCGTTACGATGCTTCATTCCCGATTTCAACGCGTAAGTGATCCCACTGGAGGAACAGATAAGCGGATGAGAGGATAGAAGTAGCACATAGACATGTTAAAATCATTGGCTAGTCAGGCCCCTAAGAAACTGATAAGGCAGAGCGACGGAATTTTTGTCTAAGAATTTTCTACGGCATGCAACGCAGCGCGTTTTTCCGTAGGATAAATAACATATAAAAACACAGGCAGTCTAGAGGCAAAAAGCGGCAAAAAAGTCAACCGGAATAAGTATAGGCACGACAAAAGGCGGTTTTCCGGCTTGTCGGTATTTTTGTATGTTGCCAAAATTAATTATGTGAATTTTGGCGGTTTCCCATTCCAGCCGGTCCCTTTAAAGTTTCGTGGTACACCTTGGCAGCACAAAAAAGGTGCGGCCACACGAAGGTATTTGCGCACCCCCTCCAGACCACGAAAATGCGTAATATCTAAGGAACACAGTGCCATTGTGACGGGGTCGAGTGTTTGTCACCCCAGGGGATCAAAGTGTCACAGACAAAGGGGTTAGAGGATCCTAATCGGTTGGGGGATATACAACTAGAGGTGTCAGGATGGCACCCTTATCCCCCGCGGCCAGTTGAAAGCGGTTGCACGTGCCAGCGGAGAGAGAGAGAGAGAGAGAGAGAGAGAGAGGGCGTGTCTTTGTTACCTTGCTAACCCCCGATCCAACTAATCGGCTTTAAACTGGCATTTTTAGCATAAAACTGGGATCCGCAAAAAGCGGCTCCGCTCCCTCTTCCCTGGAGGCCTCGAATTTGAAGTGTAGCGTTTCCGGTTGGGCTTTTGCTGATTCTGAATGAGATCTGATCTCAACGGTTGTTCTTGGTCCCACTATAGCCAAGGCAACATTTCATTTCCGTCCTCTCCGGCTAATGCCCCCCATCCGCGGTATCGTAAAATATTTACGGGAGAAGCCAAATCCCCGTATGAGTCCATTGCCGATCCTCTTGCCGCAACACGACCCGTCCGTCCCTCACGCGCGTGACTCGCGCGCGGATCGCCGGGCGCGATAATTGGACCGGCGCGCTGGGGTAGGTGCGCCAGGTTGAAAGGGAAACATGAAAAACTTCGAGATGCATCCGGGGCAGCCCCGGGAAAAAAGCCGACCCTAGCTTACCTTTTTTTTATACTATCTATCTCCCTGAAACGTTGTAAATTTTGCCCTAAAGGGTATGGAAGTTACATAAACACCCCCTTTTGAAAGTTTTTGGGATGAGCTGTCCGCCCAGGACGGTTTTGGGCAACAGTTGCTTTCCTCTCTCTCTCTCTCTCTCTCTCTCTCTCTCTCTCTCTCTCCACAGTCGAATAGAGCCGCCCCCGGCGCATATGGTACCCCGCTGGGATATTAGCGATACCCGGATCGGGTTAATATCCACAGCCTAGGACCGCTCCACGCCATTCCCCGGATCTTAAAATTTCTAGTTTTTCCTTCGCGCTCCTTCTACTTCGGTCGCTATCTCTCTGTCTCGCTCTGTCTCTCGCTCGCTCGCTTGATCTCTCTCTCTCTCTCTCTCTCCACTCTCCCGCCAAACCAGAGTTCCCCCCTTTGGACTTTACTTCCTAATTTTTCCGGTTCGCAGAAGCTTCCGGTAGCTAGCCTAGACTTAGCTTAGGCTTAGCTTAGGCTTGGCTTAGGGTTCCAAACAGTTGGTACCTATTTTGTTTTTCCCTAACAACAGTCCTGCCTAGGGCTCAAAACTCAGGCCCGGAAGGATTGATGGCTTTTCGTGCTCCTCCCCTGGAAATGTTGCTTTGTGGTGGAGGGTCTTTGCAGGGCGCCTTCTCACACGGGAGGCCGAGAGAGAAAGAGAAAGAGAGAGAGAGCCCGACGTAAACAGCATCAACTCGACGGGTTGGCTGGCCATTGGGCCACCTCTTCCTCCCTCCGTTCCCGGCTGTTTTTTTCGGGGTTCTCTTTCGGACACGGGAATGGCCTTGGAACGCGGCATGGCAATCATTGAGGAGTTCGCAACAGTTTTTGCATGGTTTCCCTTTTAGAATTTCGCCATGCGGCGTTCCCCTCGGTTTTTTGGGTCTCACTCCTCGGTGCGGACTGTTTCACTTTCTTCGATTCGTTCTCTCTCTCTCTCTCTCTCTCTCTCTCTCTCTCCCCTCTCTCTCTCTCTCTGTGTCACTCTCACGCGTGCTCTTCCCTCGGATCTTTTTTGCATTTTTGGCAGGCAACCCCTCGGGAGGGGGCTTCTTTTGCCTGTCTTCTAGCGTGTTATCTCTGTTTCTCGCTCCTTGCATGCGTCTCTCTCTCTCTCTCTCTCTCTCTCTCTCTCTCTCTCTCTCTCTCTCTTCTTGTTTGCCTGACCTTCTGCCTTCTAAATACCGGTGCGTTTTTCTCATTCCGAAACTTTGATTACTTCGATGACTTATTCTTTCCTGAGTTCTTCTCTCTCACTGTCTCTCTCTCTCTCTCTCTCTCTCTCTCTCTCGCTCTCTCTCGCTCTCTCTGTTTTTCTTTAGTTTCTATTCATTCTAAACGTCCCGTTCCGTTTCGCAACCCTCCATTTTTTCCCGAGATCAAAGACCACTTTTGCAAACCTTGTGCGAAAACAGTTTTGGAGCCCGCTAACAATTGTCCCAACCGGGGCCATTTTTGAGTCACGCTGATTCAGTGGGAAATCTTTCCCGAAACGACAACGTGTCCTTGTCGCTATATATGGAGTCTCCTGTTTCTCAAATGTTTCCAAATTTACAAAAAAAATCAAACGCTTTTTGCAGCGCTCGTTTGAAGGATCAGCTGCAGAAAGGTGAAGCTTGTCGAGATGTGGGTTTTCACGTTTTTTAAAGGGCCGTATAAGGCATAGTATCGTTTTTTTGGTCGCGGATTTTCTAAAAATTTCGACGCGTTGCGTGTTGCATTGCGTACCTCAGTGACGTGAATTCTTTAGATGCCATATTGAGTTCTGACATGGCTTTAAGTCTGCTTATCTTGGCTTTTTTGAAGGCTTTTGAGGGTTGAAGTCAGCACTAAGCGCTCGAAATTCATAACGAAAAACCAAATTTTGCCGTTACAGCGTCTTTAATTCTCATTTTCAGGTACGACAGCTACTACCTCGAAAATGGGGGCGTCTTCTATGTAAGTTTTTTAGCATAGTTTTGTAGGATGAAATTCAAAGGTTCAAAAAAAATTTTCAGACCCCCGCCGGACATTTGCGTTCTACTGGTCAAAGGTGAGGCTCGGTTATTAACAGAAAGTCGAATTTAGGGCTTCGGCCCGTGAAGGATGGCGTCTACCCGATGCCGGCGATGAAAATGAACCTGGAAACGAGTGGTAGGTGTTAAATTAAAGCGAAATTTACGTGGACGTAAAGTCCTGAAAGTTGCCATAGTGTTGGGGTCAGGTTACCGTTTATATAAACAATAATAGGCATAGTGTTTGGACCGATGCCAGCGGGCCTGACTATATGCTATAAACTATATAGAACATTGTTTTCAAAGCCCAAGCCTAAACTAAGCCTAAGCTAACTGTAAAGTGTTTTTACTCAAGTTGGAGTTTCGATTCGGGACCAAGTGCATCATGTGCAGAATTTTTTGCTGATACCGAATCCGTTTTCCAAATTTGCTGCGGACTTTTATTTAAAAAGTAATTTTTGGTGCAAATTAAGCTCGAAAAAGCCAAAAATTCGGATCCTGGTCCACTATTCCCTCCATGGTTCTGCCTCTCCCAGGGGCCGTGAAGTACTCTGTCACAGCTCCCTCCCGGTTGGCACCATGGTCCATTGGCAAAGTACTCGCTTGCCAAGCGCAGGCGGCGTTCGGCTCCCCGCCCTGCACTTCTTTTGCTTTTTGCATAAAAAAATTAATTTTTTATAAAAAAGCTTGTTTTGACTATTAAGCTGCTTGTCTAGCCAATCTCTACATTCCTATAAATTCACCAAAAATGCCATAATTTTCAGGCCAACAACCCCCCAAAATGGCCTGATCAGCGCCGGCGACCCGATGATTGGCAGCGTGGGCGAGCCGCCGAATTTCGGGAGGTACGGTAGATGATTGGTACAACATGATGAAATCCAATGCGCATTCACGAAAACAAGACCCCAATTATGACCCTGGGCACGGGCCACCACCGTAACCCCTGTGATTGACGCACTCCGCACACTCACTTTGGCTCTGCAGTAGAAATTCGCAGGCGGCACGGGACTGCTTCCCTCATTTCGTTGAATGTCCCCCCATCCCGGAAAGCTAAAAAATGCCCCTGGGATCTTATCATTTGGTGTTAAACGGGAGATCTCGACTTAGGTAGGTGGTTGTGGTGGTGTATCGTGGCTGCCAAGATATTGGCCTGTCGGCATTACCGTTGATGTGCATTTGACTGTCGGGATTTTCGCGTTTACCGCTCCTTCGACAACCCCATTTATCAAATTTGTCTAGACCAAACTTATTGCAAGTAAGCATAAACCTCCTCAGCTGCCTCAGTAAGTTACCGAGCCTCAAGCCTATACCTAAGTTAGCTAACTGAAGCCCAAGCTAAACCTAAGCCAAGCTAAGCCTAAGCTAAGCCTTGGCTAATACTAAGCCTAAGTCGAAGCCTAAGCTAAGCCTAAGCTAAGCCCACGGCTGATTATTCTAACAAGGAGTGCTTTTTTTGAGTCATCGGCAAAACCTTACGAGACCTAGCTCATTCGATAGAGAATTCGATTCTAAACAAAACCCCGTTGTCCTTTTTTGCAGAATGGCTATCCCTGATTTTATAAAATTGAAATACTAGTGACCGTCTATTACCATGAGTGCCTTTCGAGCCAAAAGAGAGGCTTTTGGGTGAAGTTTTACAATTTTATAAAATCAGGGATAGCCATTCTGCAAAAAAGAACAACGGGGTTTTGTTTAGAATCGAATTCTTTATCGAAGAGCTAGGTCTCATGGTTGCGATGACTCAAAAAAAGCACTCCTTGTAAGCAAAGCCTACGCGATTGGGGTAATAAGACCAAATTTTAAATATTCTGAATCAACGGGTATTAACTACAAACTACAAGTTCCAGAGGCGAGTTCGAGTTCGGGTCCCAGCATGGTGGTGGCGACGAGTCCGGAGAGATACTGTAAGATTCTTGATTTATGCAAAAAAAATAAGCGTATTTAGGGACGAGGGGAACTCGTTCGACGACGAGCCGGTGCTCACCGACATGGTCAAGGTCGACTTCAACGACCCGAGCAGGGCCTGGAGTGACACCTCGAGCTCGGGAACCAGGCAAGGAATTTCTCTGAGGGTCCTGAGGTCATGGAAATTTTACGTACATAGGCGCGTAGGGTAGTCAAAAATCTACGAATGACATTTTGAAGCGAAAGTTTAGGACCTTGCTTTTTATTTCCTTGCCAGTCCCTTTAAAACGCTTTTCAGAAGCCCTCCAAACTTTTCGCCCACGTCGGAAAGCGCGCTGTTGAGGGACCCGGACTACCGTACCGGGCAACCCTTCGAACCTGCCCTCGAGGTAAGCGCCCCTCAATTTCAGCAAGTTCATTGGCCTCGTTTTTAGGATCCCGACCTCTCCGCCTACGACTTTGAGCCCGACGACCACTTCCCTGAGCTCAACGTCGCCCCCGAGGACCTCGATGACGCCAAGCCGCTTCAGCAAGCAGTTCAGGATGGCGGCGGCTTCGAAGCGCTTCAAAAGTACGCCGACCATCGACCGCTCGGCGATCCTCTTCCTCTCGCTGATCAACTACCACCCGTCAACGGCTACGTCATCCCTCCCAACACCGACTGTGTCTTCCGCAACACCAGCGACCGTCCGATGCACCTACTAAGCATCACCCCGGTCGAACTTGCCGGCGCGGTATTCGACACCGTGCCTGGTGTTCATCATGAGGAAGTTGTTGACCCCGTCGGCCACGTCGTCAACCACACCCCTCACATCTACAACGTCGAAGTCGCCGTCAACGTCAGCGAGCAGTTCGCCCAACCGCCTGAAGGTCACCCGGCTCCCGGTCCGGCGCGCAAAGGTAGGAATGCGGTTAAGCTTGCTTGGCTTAGTTTGGACTTGGCTTGGACTTACGCTTAGCTTAGGCTTAGTTTAGGTTTAGATTAGGCTTAGCTTAGGCTTCGACCAAGCTTAGCTTAGGCTTGGCATAATGAATGACCTCCTTCCAGGCGCCGGTCGTCCTCGTATCCACACCGTTCATCTCCTCCCTGGCGAGACCTTGAAAAAGGCCTCCATCCGCCAAGCCAACTCTCGCCACCGCGTCAAGAAGGCGGCCAGCAACAAGGTCAAGCGGTAGGTGTTGCTCAAACCTTTCGCCAAGTTCATCTTCAGCGACTTCATCATCGACATGCTGGACGCCGTCGTCGAGGCGCACAACGCGTCGCCGAAGCCCGCCGACATTGTGTCTGACCCGAATAAATGGGAAAACTCGGAGAATCACCAGATTCTTCGGGTTTATGACAGTTTGAAGGAGGTGCTGCTGCTGCAGCGAAGCCACCAACCGGGTTTTCGAACGCCTGGTAAGTTTTATAAGATTTTTTAGCTATAGGATCCAAAAAGCCGGCAAAAATACCGACATCCAAAATTCAGATTTTCGAATTTTTAATCGCATTTAGCACTTCGCAACTTACAGACTTGTTCGGTACTTTTATGTAGGCAATTGCGCCGTCGGCATTCCGGCAGAATTATAAATTTTTATTTTTTAGTACCAAAGGCGCAGTACGTCCTCGGCTGCCCTGAGGAACGGGATGATCGACGTCGAGATCAAGGCCGAGCCGCTCAAGCCCGGAATCGAGAACGTGACGACGAGGAGATGAGAATGTTCGAGTGAGTTTTGTTTTCGGCTTCGGCATCTCTCTCGCTCTCTCTCTCTGGCTCTCTCTCTCTTTCTCTATCTCGCTCTCTCCCCCACTCTCTCTCTCTCTCCCTCTGGCCCTGTCTCGCTGTCTCTCTCTCATTCTCTCTATCTCTCCTTTTCTCTTTTCTTTTGTCTCTAGCTCTCTTTCTCTCTGCCTCTCGCTCTCATTAACGGTTTTCTTTTAGTGAGAACATTAGGAAAAACCATGCCCGACAACAAGAACAACAAAAAAATCCATCAGATCATGTCGAAGTTCAACCCCCCGTGATAGTTGCCTGATTTTCCTCTTTTCTGCGCGATTCCATACCTTTTTTCGCTCAAGAGTTCTTAAAAATCCGCCGCGTTTGCGACACCCGACGCGAAATTTCCACCAATCCGTATCGGCGTTGCGTGTCGCGTCGCGGCAGAATCCATAACCATACCTTGTCCCTTTTTTAGCAACACTTCTCCAGCTCCTCCTACCGATTACTGTCCTGTTTATTGGTTTTCTCCTTTTTCTGAAAAATCCCTTTAAACAATATCTTAACCATCTTCTTCATAAAACTTTTCGATCATATTTTGTAGTTTTCTGATTTGTTACTTTACAATAAATACTTCAGCAAGTGTCTGCCGTGAACTTACGATTGTTTCACGTCAAAAATCAGTCCATCTTCAGTGATACCTCTTATCACCTCGTGATTCATACTTGTGCGCTCTCATATTTTCCACAAAGGCTTTTCTGTCGACATTTCTGGACAACGAGGGAGGAGCTATAATCTATATTTAAGTTGGGCTTATGCCGGGCTTTACGTAAGCCTAACTTAAGCCTAAACCTAAGCAAGATAAGCAAGCTAAGCAAGCTAAGCAAGCTAAGCTAAGTCTTTGAGATATACTACGGCTTTCCAAAATTTAGCTCTCTAGGCTTATCGATCGCAACTAGGTTTTTGCGAGACCGCCCCTCCGATGGGTCCAGGTACAGTACCCCTGCAGCCGTATCGACCCGCCTGATTTCACAATGCTCCCCCACCAGACCCTGGCACTACCCAACGGCCAGCAGTTGGCTCTGAAGTTGTATTTGTGTCAGCCGGGGAGCCCGGGCGTGAAATATGACCACTACAACCGCACACATTAGCAGGACGTGTCGCGCATCTCCCGGGGGACAGATAAGATCTGGGGCTTGGCTAGCTTGGTTGGGCTGGCTTGGCCTAGCTTAGCTGGCTTGGCTTAATTAGCTTATCTTAGGTTAGGTTTCTTTGGGACTTGCTTAGCTAGCTTACTTAGCTTAGCCCTTGCTTCGCCAGCTTCGCTTAGCTGGCTTGGCTTGGCTGCTTAGATTTTGTCCCATTAAAAAGCCTAAAACTGTGTTTAAGCCCATTAAGATTCCTAATTACCTTCAATCTCCCTCTAAGGCCGTTCCGGGCTTGGAAACGAGATGCGAGCCTCGATTGCCAATTACACGCTCTTTTTGAGGGTTTTTGTTTGGGGTAGCACTGTCGGACGTGCCGGTTTCAGGCAACTGTTGCTCTCCTTCTCTTGTCTCTCTCTCTCTCTATCTCTCTCTCTCTCTCTCTTTTCTCACCTCCCTCAGATTGATTGCCGAAAAGAGACGGACTGCGACACATATGGTGCCCCGTTGGGGGATATGCGTTGCGCGGACCTGTCTAATTTTTGGAGCCGGGTATCACTCCACCCATCAAGTATTAAAATTTATGGCCTTGTCACGTTCGTGCTCTCTCTCACTTTCTCTCACTTTCTTCATTTATCTCTCTCGTTCTCGCCCTCTGACTCTCTCTCGCGCCCTCTCTCCTCCTTGTTCTCTCTCGCCCTGTCTTTTTTTTCTTTCGCTCTCTCTCGTTCTCTCCCACTCGTTCTCTCTCACTCTCTCTCGCTCTCTCTCTCTCTCTCTCTCGCTCTCTCGCTGTCTCACTACTCTTCATTTTTCCTAACTATACTCGAGTTGAATCCAAATGTGCTTTTTTGTCCCCATCTACCCGCTTCTCGACGCCTCTAGAAACGGGGCGGGGCATCGTCCTCTGCCCCCTCCACCTCCAAAACCACCTCTAACCTGCAGCCCCGAGAGAGGGGTCCCTCACACAAAAATTCGGTATTGAAAAAATGGCTGCACGAGGGAGGTTTTTAAAATTTGCCGGCAAGGTGGAACTTTGAGAATTTTTGAATGAGCCGAAGCCAAGCCAAGCACAGGATAAGCGAAGCCTAAGCTTCAGCTAAATCATAAATAGCAAGCTAGACTAAGCCGGCCAAGCCCAGAGGAAAACCGCCAGTGGATTATGAATTTTTGATGGGAAATTGCCAACGTTTTCTCATGACTTTTCTACATTTCTAAAAGTCGTACTGCAACTTTTTTCATAAGCGTTGAGACAATTTAATTACAGTCACAGTGCAAAAGATCTTTCCAAAAAATATCTAAAACCTAAGAAAGGTTTTCGATTTTTCATTTATCGAGTCAAATCAATTCTGCCAATTTTAAAATAGAAGTCCGCCATTTTTTGGTCAAAAATCGACATTTTCTGAATTCTTATGTAAAATGCATGACGTTTTTAGCACAGAGGTATCAAAAACAGTTTTGAAACATACCCTCTCTCATATCACTATTTTCCAGTTTGTTCACCATGAATTACCGTGCTTTTCACCCGACTACCGTAACCCTCGGACCTTTTCAAGCCATTTTTTGCGGGTTCCGGCTCAATTTTTGATTCTCAAAATGGTTCTTTGTAGTTTATAGTCTTCCGCTTAACACGACGTGTCCCAAACAATGCTATACCAGAGCTAAATCCGGGGCTGCGGCGGATGCGTTGCGAACGGGGGGTTCTAGAAGTGCGGTCCGGCCGGGGGTTGTCTCTCGTACTCTCTGTCCTCTACCCACTCTCTCGCTTCTCTGGGATCACTTCCCTCTACCCGCTCTCTAGCCCCCTTGCGCCCCTGTCCTCTCGTTTCTCTGCCGCCTCCTCGCTCACCCCACTCTCTCGCTTCTCTCCGCGCTCTTCTCTCTGCCCACTCTCTCGACTCTCTTCCGGTCCTGTCCTCTCGTTTCTCTGCCCACTCCTCACTCTCCCCCCTCACCCCTCCAACCCGGGTTCTGTCAACTGCGACAACAACATCTTCGTAAGTTTTTACAGGGCTTCTAGAAGGGGTTTTACCGATTATCGATTGATCGGCTATTTTTGGAGTGAGAGAAAACTAACTAAGAAACCAGAATTACAAAAAAACTAACTCCAAATTTTAGCCCAACATGCTCTCCACCGACCACGACCCACCGCCCGACCACCTGGCGCTTCAACAACCGCGCATTCGCGTAAGTGCAGGAGCTGACCCCTTTCAAACTTGACTTTTCTAACTTTCAAACTTTCTAATCATTTGAAACATCACATCAACTTTAAGTAGCTTCAGCCAGGGTTTAAACCTATTTTACTGCAAGTCTCAGGCTCACATTAGCTACGCACAGACTTGGTTTATACTCGAGCGTGGCTTGGCTTGACTTAGGCGTAGGCTTAAGTTAAGCTCCTACTTGGCTTGGGTCAAGTTAGGCCAAGACTCAAGCATATCCTAGGATCTTGATAGGCTTAAAACTTAAGAAACGTAAATTGCTGTCTTTGGGCAAAAATCCAGACTGGACGGGACCGCGACACAGAACGCGCGCTTGCCATTGAATTGTGTAATCGATTAATAAGACTTTTTCATGGAGATTTCATGGAGATCCGCTTGCGTACGCGTGGCGTGTCGCGGCTTCGCTTGATCTATCAGAGCTAAAAAAGCTATATTTATTCACTTTCAGGGTGGCAATCCGGCACTTCGTGCTACTGGTCAGGTCTCTACGAGGTAAGCTTACCGAAAAAACGCTCAAATTATGCTATTTTTTTAGGCCGCAATGCAATGAGCCGCCACGGCGAATTGCAGCTCTTCAAAGGTATGTGACTAGTTTAATAAGAAGAGTACCAAATATACTTTTTAGTCCAAATACGGGTTTTGAGAATGGTATCAAATATATTGATTTTCGACTCAACAATAGGTAGGCACTTATCGATTTATTCTGATTAGTAAATGCTTTATTTCAGAGTCCAAGATATGTATATTGATGATGGCGGAATGCCGAGGGCTGAGGCCAATGGGTAAGTTTTTAAAGCAGATAAAGCCTTCTATATAAGCGTAAGCTAAGCCTAAGCTAAGCCTGAGATAAGCCTAAGCTAAGCCTAAGCTAAGCCCAAACTAAGCCTAAGCTAAGCCTAAGCTAAGCCTAAGCTAAGCCTAAGCTAAGCTTAAGCTAAGCCTAAGCTAAGCCTATGCTTATGCTCAAGCCAAGCCATACCAAACTCCTGGTACAAATTTTTTTCAGGCTCTCCAAGCCCCAACTGGCGCATCAAGGTGGCAGACCGCCGTCTTTTTCTACGGTAAGTTCCCCACTTTTTAGAATTCTAGTTTCCTAGGGGCCTCATCAATTCGACCACGGGATGGGGCCGAACTTCGGCCACCCGGGGTTCGTTGCTAATCAGCGTTAACAAAGTTATACAATCTTTAACCCTTTTTCAAAAATAATCCAGGATTTTAGGGCTGTCCCGGCTGACTACAACAACAAAGCTGAGGTCTCTGACGACTTGGCCGGGTAAAATCTCTCAATTTTCATCAATTCCGGTTACAGAAAAATCATCGACGGGGTTCTGGACCTCCAGGACGAGCTCGGCGTCAGCACGCCGTTCACCGGGGTAAGTTGAACCTAGCGTAGCGCTTCAACGTTTTTTATTAGGAAACTGACCCGATGATCTCGGGAAATCCGGCTATTTCTCCGGCCCAAAAAATGATGCATCAGAGTATCAATGGAGTGGACCACCATGCGGTCCAAAAACAAGGGGCCGACGAGGAGGCGGACCAGAAGTTGGAGTATGTTTTTTTTACTCTCGCTCACTCTCTCCCTCGCTTGCTCTCTCTCTCTCTCTCTACCTATCTACCTCTCTCTCTCCCTCCTTCCGTCTCGCTGTCTCTCCCTCTACCTATTCTCTCTCTCCTCTCTCTCTTTCCCAAAAACTGAATTTTCAGCGTCGATGAGACGTCGGTCATCAAGGCGGTAGAATGGTGGGAAAAGTAAGACCTTAATTTGATCTCAAAACCATCTACATCTTTTGCAGCATCGAAAAAAGCGACCTCGACGCGCACGGAATGTAAGGAATAATTTGAATTCCTTGTAATAATGAGATTTAGCTGCGACGCCGACGAGATTGAACTGCATCAGGCTGCTGGCGATGCTCAAGCCCAGGCCCCGATGTAAGTCGAGAGAGGGAGAGGGAGAGAGCGCGAGAGAGTGAGAGAGAGCATGAAAATCATCGAGTTTCTCGGTTTTCCGGAATTATCCAACCCATCTTAATCTGAATTTTTAGGACGCAGTCCCAGCACGAAATTGGGCCTGTTGAGGGAAGCCTGGGCGGACATCAAATTGCTCAAAATGAGGGCTATGGAGGATATGTTAATGGCCAAGTATGGCCTCAAACTGCGCGGAGCAACCCCGACGTTTACCACGTCAGCGATGAGTACATGGGAATGGACACGTCCCGCACGTCTTCGCCTCCACTGTGAGTTGTTGTACTTGTACTTTAAGGTTTAACTCAACCTCTATAGATAGAGAAAAGTGCGTGCAAAAGTCAATAAAGCATGTTTTTAAGGTCTCCTCCCTGCGTCTCTCCGACGCTCATCCAAAAGCTCCCTGGTGCCATTGAGGAATATGAGCCATCCCCGCGATATTTGCAAAAACAGGTGGGCGTAGGCTTAGGCTATGAATAAACTTAACTTAGACTTAACGGGCGGGCTGCAGGCTTGAGCGCTTAGGCTTAGGCGCAGGCTTGGCTTAGGCTGCTTAGCGCTCTATGGCTTAGCTTGGCTTAGGCTGAAGGCTGCACGGCTTAGGCTTAGGCTAGGCTTAGGCTCTAGCTGGCTTGGCTTGGCTAGGCTTGGCTTAGGCTTGGCTAGGCTTGCGGCAGGCTTAGCTGGCTTAGGCTTGGCTAGGCTTAGGCAAGGCTTGGCAGGCGGCTAGGCTGGCAGGCTGGCTTAGGCTTGGCTAGGCTTGGCTTGGCTTGGCTTAGGCTGGCAGCTTAGGCTGCAGCGGCTTAGGCTTGGCTAGGCTAGGCTTGGCGTTGCAGGCTTGGCTTAGGCTTGGCTAGCGCGGCTTCAGGCTTGGCTTAGGCTTGGCTTAGGCTTGGCTTAGGCTTGGCTTAGGCTTAGCTGGGCTTTAGAAGCAATATTTTCCTTCTAAGCAACCCACGATCAATATGCGCATTTTCAGGAAGTCGATGTAATCGCAGACACGCCACAACCGTCTCCTCCCCAGAAAAAAAGTAAATCGTTGCAACTACTCGTAAAAAATATACCAAGAACCATTTAGAGTCAAAGAAAACGCTAGAACAATGAAGAAAACAAAGAACAAAATTTTAGAACGCGGAAGGCCGCAGAAATACCCGTCACCCAAGCCGACGGGAACCGAAACGGTCAAGCAAGCCCGGACTAAGGAGACGCAGAAGCGCTATGCCGGGAAGAAGAGGAGCAAGGAGGTCAATCGGCGGTGAGCACGAGATTTTAAAAGTATAAAAACATATTTTAGTCTCTTTGTAACCGCCTTGCAAAAACTGCGTTTGTCTGATGCGGTTTGGCTCCACGTAGCCGTGCTGTTGAAGGCACAGGAGAAATTGCAGCCCAGTAAAAGGGAGGCCCGTGAGTTTTTAGATGCTCACGACGATCATGCTCTTGGTTACGGTGCAAAAATGAGCTTCAGGTGCGAAGACGACGTATCAGAAGGACCCGGACCCGGAAAGGCGGAAGCGACAGAATAAAGAGGCACAGAGGAAATCAAGGGAAGCCACGAAGAAGGAGGCTCATCATTTTGAGTAAGTTTTTAACAAACGCAAAGCCATGTAAATCACATTTAAGACTTGAATACGAATTTAACTTAACGTACATAGGTACTTGTGCATTATCGGAGGATGTAGTCTATCGGGGTGGTAACCGAGGTTTCTTGTAAAATTCTAGAAATGTCTAGTAAGTATGTTTTTCGTTGAATCTAACTATCTTTCAAATGGAAAAACTGTTGATGAACTCTCTAAAAATTTGCGAAAATTATTAAATTGTCGAAAATTGACCATTTTTTGTTCGAAAAACGATATTTTAGTGCTTGTTTCAAGAAAGTTGTTTGGCGTTTAGGCATAGTAAAAAAAAACAGTTTAGAAACACTACCGATAATTAGATTACAAAAATCGGATGCCAAGGTAAAATGTGGCGAAATTAATGACATTGACCCCCCCCCCCGATAATACACAAGCACCCATTTCAGCTAAAGTAATTTCTTTTTGCCTATAAACTCTATGAAATTTCAGAGAGAAACTCGCGCCGGCAGTCGCGGAATACCTTGAATACTGGCAAAGCGCCGAGGTATCCGCCCTGATCTACGAGTACGGGATCCAGCTCGTCGCTACAAAAAAGCGTGGAAAGAAGACATAGTATATTGTATAATTATACCTTATACTAAAGCTGAGTTGCATTTCTAAGATGGATTTTTGAAGCGTAGCCTGTTCTCACCCAAAAAATTCAAAAAGGAATTTTTGGTAGGGACAGGCTTTCCCCAATTTAGAGGCGTCAGGCGCCATTAGTGCGCCGCCTCCACAAGGGGTACGGTAGGGGCAGGGCAGCGACATTGGGGTTTTTTATTAAATTTAAATTAAATTAAATTATATACCCCGCCCGCCCCTACCGTCCCTTTTCCCCACCCCACCCCCTCCCCAACCGCTGGCCTCGGCCTTGCGCGTTACTACCCCCGGCTAAGCCCAAGCTAAGCCTAAGCCCAAGCCTAAGCCTAAGCCTAAAAGCGCCTGGAAGACAACTTGGTTTTGAATTTGGAAAATAACCCGAAAAACCGACCTTCCAGGCCCTTTATACATTTTCGATTTTTTTGGAGATTTCGCAATCTCTCTCTCTCTCTCTCTCTCTCTCTCTTTCTCTCTCGCCGTTTTCAAGAGATTGATTTTTTCACAAAACAAAAAATCCTAAAAAATTATAAAACCTTCAAAACCCCAAAAAATCATAAAATTCTGAAAACCCCCAAAAAAAACAACTTCCCGCCCTATACACCCCTACGCCCAGCTCTGCTAGCCAGGACCTGTATATTTTGCTTTTTTTGCGACATTAATTTCCCCATAGTTTGTTGCTCTATGTAATTTGGCCTAGCCTGCACCTGCTGCTTGCCATTTTTCCCTGAGATTCTCTGAATTTACGTGTAGTTTTGCGATTGTATATTTTGCTTTTATGTACGAAATAAAAAGTAGGGCGGGAGAATGGGGGAGATCGCATCTGATGGATCAAACGTAAAAAATAGACGAAACAACATAATAGATTCATTTACACACAAAAAATAGAAGATGATGATCGGTGCATCACGTAGCTGTCGAGACCTAGGTGTTCTCGCCTTCATAATCCCTGTGACGAGCGACCGATTTGCTCCTTCTCCTCCTCCTGCTCAAGATGTCTTGCTCAAACGTGTCACCTGGCGGCGATAGATCAGCTCGGGCAGGTCCCCGGGACCCGATCCCTAATCGTCCAGTTGATGGATTTACCCCCTCCCCCTGCGTAGATTGAATTTTGGGGCAACATTGACCCCAAGTGCTGACGAAAAATTGAATAAAAATTTGTATTGACTTGGTCTCTCTCACTCTGTCGCTCGCTCTCTCTCTCTCGCCTCACACTCTCTCTCTCGCTCTCTCTCTCTCCCTCTCACCCTCTCTTTCTCTCTCCCTCTCTCTCTCCCCCTCTCTCGCTGTCTCTCTTTCTCTCGCTTTTTCTATGTCTCTCCCTATTCTAAAATGATCATTCACCTGCTAGACTTGGCCTGGAAATCCCAAGAATTTTCGTGAAGAAAAAGCAAAAGAAAAACCAGCCCTCCAATCCCTGTTCGGTCCTCCATCTTCCCGGCGGGACACCTTGGGCCCCGAAAAAACGCGATTTATGCGCACCCACTAATCCCGGCGGCTCATAATTTCTTTTCGTGGAGGTTCGTAAAGAGTTTCTGCAAAACTGGAGCTCCTTTAGTGTCTTAATCCTCATTTTATTTTTTTAAGTCTTTCCTTCATCTGCCCTTTAAAATAATTTTACTGCTTGTGTTTATCGTTCAATTTCAGCCCAGATGAAAACCCGATGATCCAGATTCTAATTTTTCTTTTATTATGCCCGATCGCCACCGCAAAATGGCCGACTGCAAATACCGAATACGGATCGATAAGGGGTGAATATGCCGAGGTAGAGGTGCTTTTGCATTATCGGGGGGGGGGGGGGAACCGAAGCTTTTCGAAAATGCCCAGTATCGTAATAATGAGAATTTTTATACTGTTTTTGAGTAAAATTTTACCATATTAAATGGAAAAATTATCCAAAAATTTGTCAAAACTTTTTAAGATTCGAAATTTGATCCAAAATCGGCCATTTTGGTCGAACAATCGATATTTTTCGGAATCGCTATCTTAGTTTTTTTGCGGATAGTAATACTAAAAAATAGTGTAGAAACAGTTTCTCAATTTATATTCGAAAATTGATTTCACGCCATGATACCCCCCCCCCCCACCCCGATAATGCAAAAGAGCATAAATTTACCAAGACAAGCTTCTAGGCCTCCCGGCAACACGCCGAAATCTACAGCTCGGTCCCGTATGCCAGGGCCCCAATTGGAGAGCTCAGATTCGAGGTGGATCCGTGTTGAAAATTCTAAAAATTAGTGAAACTAATTTTAGCCTCCGAAAGAGCCGGAAAACTGGGACGAACCACTCGACGCTACGCGTGAAACGAGTTGTATCCAGTACCCAGGCGTAGGATTTCTACCATAATTCCTGAAGCTTTTTTTAGCACCTCCTAAAAAAGCTTCCCCACGAATCGGAAGACTGTCTATACCTGAAAATTGTGATACCACTTGATAAAAACCGAAAAGTTTGGAACAATTCGTTTCTTCGTTTTCGATAAACAATTCGTTAAATTAAACTAGGAATTAAATTTAGAGACTCCCCGAGCCGCTGCCGATTTTATTCTGGATTCATGGGGGCTCGTTTTTGGTGGGGAATATCTAAAAATCTTCAAACATGTTTAAAAGTATTTTTAGACAGGCGGAAAGCACAATTATAACACCACCGATGTCATCAAAAATTTCTCAACTCGAAAACTGATCGCGGTTTTTGTGAATTATCGATTGGGGATTCAAGGTTAGTTGGACAGTAGTATTAATCTCCTCATTAATGAGACGTTGAGTGGGTTTTAACAAGTTAAACACAAATTTTTAACTCAAAAATATCATATAATATCAACTTTCTCTCTGCTGAAAATTTAAGCAGATTTTAACAACTTAATTCCGACACCTTAGCCTTAAATTATAATCTTTTCCTATACTAGGTTTCCTCTCAATGCGAAACCGCCAGTTCCCCGGCAATTTCGGCCTGGAAGACGTGATGCTTGGCCTGAAATTTATACAAGTAAGCTTCAAAAAAAGGCTGCCAAACGTTCTAGAAAAATGCGGCTCATTTTGGTGGAGACCGCGACAATATCATGCTAGTCGGTGAGGGCGAGGGCGCCGGGATGGCCGGGCTGATTTCCGGAAGCCAACGCGCAACCGGTAGAACGATTCCGAAAATTCATAGCTTAAAATTAGGCCATTTTTCTAAGCTCATCTTCATCTCCGGCTCCTCAAGTTCCGCGCGAACAATGCGGCCCCAAAGCACGGTCAGTCCTGCGTGAAAATTTTGATCCGGGAGGGCCTCTAAAAGCTAAAATTTAGGAAATAAACTCGGCGATAATTATCACGTATTGCAATTGCACGGAGGATACGGCGCTCGAGGTCAAGGAATGCATGAAAAGGGTACTTTTTCGGGGCCTTTCTATAATTTTCCATACCCAGGCACCACCTACATGCTTTCAAGAAGCCGTTCAACTAATTCACGACGAGCTGCGGCATGGGGATATGTTAAGCGTATGTTTTTTATAGCGTATACTATTCTAAACATCTTGAAAATACCTAAAATACCCTTAAAATTTTATATTCAGAAATACCATGAGCTAATGGCGATGGGATTCACGATTCTAACCCCGGTTCCGGATGAATTCATCCGAAATGAAGCATACGATAATCTGAATCAAGCTCTAAAGTACAAAATACAAGTTTAAAAAAGCCAAAATTAAGCTCAAAACCTCCGCCGCTTCTAATTCTAGCATCCAAACGAGAAGGGCACGAATTGGCCAAAAATTATCGTAAGAATGGCTCTAAAAGTTGAAAACCAAAGCCTTTTAGTAGAAAAGGTATCGCTAGAAACGCTAATTGATTCGTCGATATCACGGGGTACACCCTCAGCAAATGTGCTCAGAAAACTACTAAGACAGAGGTATTTAGGTATTACATTAAACCATCAAAACCATTAAGATATCTACCTCAAAATAACCGTACTGGCAATGCAGAAATCAGCAGCTTATCGCGTTTAATAAATGGTAAAATAACTAACTAACAAGAGTAAATTACAAACTTTAGGCAAAGCCCTGGCCGATTCTCATCAGGACGCCCTTTATTATTCCAATAACTCGCGGGTCTATATAGTATTAAAAGAATATAGTCAAAAAGAGGCAGGTACAAAACATTACAAATGCTGTTTTTTACAAAAACATCAACTTAGAAGCAGCAAACCTTACGAACCTGTACGATTCCGGCGCGGCAGGCTTTTTTGACGGCCCGGTCTTGAATGTTATCGCCGATTTTGCTAAAAATGGGTAATCCCCAGCCTCTCTAGGGCTCTAAATAACGTCGTTTTAGGTCTATTCAACGGTTGCAAGCTTTCAAAGCAACAAATCCAATAATGAATCGAATTATAAATGCACATGTTACGCAAGAATCGTTTTTTCTCGAGGAATATTACTTTTGGCAAGTCAAAGATGAGGGTTTGGAGCTGACACGTTAAAAAAAGTGTTTGTCTAAATGTTAGGTTGAAAGAAAAATATTAGAAAAGTTCTTCAGAAACTTTTGTAACTAAACACGTAGATAATAAAGCTTTTCAGGAAAACCTTCCTGCTCGAAATCCAAAAGTTGAATCTTCAGCCTGTTCGGCCTTGGGATTACGCGCATTTTCAATGTCATTCGCCTAAAGAATCGTTTAAATCCTTGTTCTACGGGTCAATTTTGGTATCGGTAAGGTTATAAACATCAAACAAACAAAAACACTTCCAGATGACGCTGGGTATATTCCTATTGGTCCTCATTTTCCTATTTTACAAAGGGGATGTGCGGCACGATGCCTTTTTCGACGAAGTCCCGTTGGAAAGCAGTGAAAGGCGATAAATCTTTCTACTTTTTTTAATAAAAAAACACATCATAATAACAAATACCATAGATTTACACTAAAGAAACACGTCGCCAAGAAAAATTCTATCACATTTCTGCATTTGTCGAAACACATGCGGCAGACTCAGATATCTAACGTCAAAAAAGTTGAAACCAGTGTAATGTAGAACATTTATAAAAATAAAAGTAACTATTAACCCACGCCAAACTTCGCTAAATTATTGAAGTTTTACCGTAGCGCTTTCCTAATGACGGTCACCTGCCGATTTTAATCGTAAACTCGTGATGATTTTATGCAATTTTCTCGTTTGAAATTACCAAAAAATCGGGTTTTATTACCTTATTTTAGTGATGGCAACTCTAGAAGACTACCCGACCGTTCAGATAGATGGCAAGCCCTATCGGGCCGTGCTAGTACTGTTTGACACTTTTTTCACCTCGTTTTTTCAGGATCCCGACCTGGGCGCGCCACCGCCACCACCCAAGAGGACCCGCCTCTACTCCCACAAGGAGTACATGGTCGGCCATGCCAAGGTTTCAACCCTTAAAATCTAAAAATATTTGATTTTCAGATTTTCGACGGCTTCGCCGCCTCCCCGACGTGGTCGGCCCTGCAGGTCGTTTTTCAAGGGTTTCTAAAGCCAGTTTTATTGCCACTTTCAAGGTATTCTGGTGCCGGATCATTGTCGGGAGAGCAAAACCAGTTTTTTGCGTCTAAGCGGTGCACGTCTAGTAACAAAATAGCGTTTTTAGTTGCTTTTATATTTGTCGCATTTTCTGTAGCTAAAAAGCTATAAAAACATTCTAAAGAACTTAGAAACTTTGATATCTTTGACGATTTTTCATAGATTCTAAATTTTGATCAAAACATTACCAATTTTCTTATAGTATAAGTTTCCTTACTATTGGTAGTTCTTTAATCGAAAACTGCCCGAATCATGCTCATTGATTTGCTTTCTAGGGCACCCCCCAGCACCTGCCGCCCGACGAGGTGCGCATTGAGGAGGAGGTAATTTTTTATTTTTGTCACTCTAATTTCATTCTATTTGCAGTTGGATGGTGTTTCGGGCGCGGCGGCGTCGCCCCGGGCTTCGGCCCTCTGTGCCCAATGTGGACCAGTGGACCAAGGCCAATATGTCTGCCTGCGCATGCTTACGGCGGATCTCGAAAAAGTCGCCGATGAAGCCGAACCCCACGATATCGACGGTACGATCATTCTCTCGATTGTATTTATGATTTTAGAAATCGACGGGCTCCGCGAGAAATACGCCAATGTCTGCGCACGTTACGTAGCCCCAAAAAGAGGTTCCCCGCCGCTCCTCGTAAATCAAGGTTTCTTCGGTTTTACTTTTTAGTAGAAAAATTGTTGTTTTAGGCACCGCATGGGATTGCGCCCTTTGCCACACTAAAGTGAATGGCCAGGCCGATGCACGTCACCATGTCGAGAATAAACATATGCCAGGACGTTACAAGTGCGTTCAATCGCGTTTTTCGATAATCTTCCACGGTTTAGGGTCGACGCCATCTGTTACCGCCAGAAAAACAAGGCCCTTCGTCAGACCAAACAAGTCCCTGCGGACATGATGAAAAAGGGTGACGATTGGCGGTATCGAATATCTAGTCAGCCCCATCTTTTCTTTAGCTCGTTTTATCTCCAGTGCAACGAAATCATGTGGGGCCTTTGCTTCCCGGGAACGAAGGATCGTAGCGGCCGTTACCGCACGCGCTCCGGATAATTAATCAATTGACCAATTATCTCCTGTTATTGTTAAAAATTTGTTGATAAATTGTTATAACGTTTGTTTGATGTTTTTATGAACACTTTGCGTTCCAGGCGTAAATATCTGCAGAAATTTTTCAGACTTTGAAATTATCAATTCAGCATGACTGTATTAGTCGAGCTGGCTCTGATTGATGGAATCTCTCGGCGGGACGTGAACCGTCTTTGCTACTCGCTTCTCGAGGTATTTTGGTCCTTGATAAAATTGAGTCGGATCTTGCCGTGGCGGGGGAGCAAAGCAAATTTTCCCTCTAGCCTACTAATCCATTTTTAAAAGCATTTTACGCTGACTTGTAACATAAAACTGCTCCGCTAAATACGTAAAAGATTCGAAAATTGTTGGTTTTTTGGTAAAACATCAAGGAATGGTCCCAGAATTGTCGAAAATTCCTTTTTTGGTAATTGCGTTGATCGGGAGGTGCCAAAACCGGAAGTATTTAATAGTTTGCTATTAAACAGCGACTTCATACGAAAAATTTGCTTTGCTCCCCGCCGACACGGAAATACCTTGAATCAGGGCTGTAACTTGTTCTAGGAATGATTTTCACTTTTCTAGCGATATCGAGAAATCCATCGCCTTTCCGTAACCCACGATGTATCACCGAAACGCCACTATGGAGTGACCATTGACATAAGCCAGGTATTTTTGTGCTTTATGTTCGCAAAATTTGTTTAGCTTCACAACGACCACTCAGCTTCCACGTATTTTATGGACGATCTCTCAGCTTGCGAGCCTTGTCTCTGCCGATTGGATGAATTAGAAGTTGTTTTTACGGATTTCCGCGTAATACCTTATTTATTAGAATTCATTGGGCGCGCAGACGGTTCATTTCTACAGCGATCAGCGGCCACTTGCCGAGCTTGCCAACCATTCGGCAAATGAAACTGTGACTTCGCGTGCCTTCTTTAGCCCTGAAACGGTTTGGCAGTTTTCATGCCTAGTATATTTAAATTTAGACCAGCCGCAATATGACGCAATATTTGGACTGTGCCGAGCCAGCTGATAGGTTTGTCTGTTTTAAGAATTATCTAGTCTTTTAGTGAGGGCTTCAAAGAGGCTTCGCTTGCTCCTGTCAACCTGTCGATACCGAATGACCACAGGTTGGTGTTTTTCTCGGGGAAAAAACTACTTTTAGAGCTTGTGTTTCGACATCAGAAGATGTTCAGCCGGCTCCGGTTCGGCAGGAAAGCGAGGTTGAACATCTCGAGCTCATCGAAGCGGCGTCGCTCTTGGATGCACCTGGGCGAATCGTTTCTGTGAGCATGGTCAAGCACAGCACACTAAATTCAAACGCTTGCGCTGAGGTTTTTGACCCATTTCGTTTAATGAAGCTGTTTTAGGTACCTGTACCTGTAAACGGTTCTAGCCGGTCGGCCCAGATCCTGGAACTCCACCCTGTTGTGGAAATAAGGTTTTTTTAATATGTACCTCGATTGCTTTAGTCTAAACCCCATCCCCGATCAAACATCTTTCGAGGCACCGGACATTGTTAAAGAGGAAGCCATATCTATCGAGGATTTCACAGACGAACCTGTGTACATTTTCTTTCTTGTAATTTAGTCTACATGAACTTTTAGTGAACGCGATCCTCAGTTCTATAATGTTTCGCTGAAAAGGTCCAGCTCGGTCGGCTTCGCTTCTCAAATGGTTTAGCTTTTTTAAGTTACCTTATTAGAATTTAGGAGAATCTCCTGGACCGAAGCCATGCGCTAGCCATCGAATTTCCGGAAATGGCACGGCTGCTCCACCATCGGTCGTCAAGTTGCATTGAAGCGGTAAGATTATGGAGTTAACGTCAGAATTGGATCATAGGGCTTCGAGAACGACGACGTGCCGGGCCAGGATCTGGATGCCGACAAAGAAAATCGAGAAGCTGAAGATGCCCCAACCGCCGACCACGCTAATATCGAGGAGAGTCCACCGATGGATCTCGAAGAAGCGATCACGGCCGCCGAGCGGGGTGAAATTCCCGATCTTGAAGGTGTACGTGCTTGGAAGCAACTTCTGTTAATTTTGCTAAAACTGGGATTTGGGAATGCCGCGAATACCTTAGTCCAAAATTCTTAAGAAGTCAAAAAGCGCCAGATGCCCTTTTTGGTGAATTTATTTACGGGAGATCAATATTCTTTACACTTTTCTATGTCAGTTTTTTTTGCTTTCCCTTTGAATAACTTTTACGAGGAAAACTTCGTGTTTTTAAGACAAACTTTAGTAAAATTACGGTAATTATCGGCAATCTCGCTTTAAATATCCATTTTCAGATCTGCGACGTCAGCGAAGATCTGTGCGATTATATCGATGCTTACGGAAGCTTTAACACTGGAGCACCAGCTGCCGATGAGGATGAAGCCCCAACAGCGGTCTGCGTTTCTCAGAATGAAATAACCTATCGAAATAGAAAACTCGGTTAGCCGTCAGGAAACAAAAGCTCCTGCTCCTCCGCTGTAGCGTAAGCCCGGTCTCCAAATGTTGTGAGCGGGATCTTTAGAGTTGCGCAACGGCGTTTAACAGCCTCACCCGAATCGTTGAGCATCTACTTAGCAAGCACTGCGGACGTCTGCCCTATCCATATCGGTGCTTTTGAATTCTTGCTTCGAAATTAGCTCCCCAGTTTAGCTGCCACTCTTGCTCACACGCCTGCGCGCACAAATATAATCTGGTCAGCCACATGAGACGCCGGCATCGTCTGCAGAAGCCGGTGGCCTGGTGCAAAGAGAGGATTGTTGAACGCTGGTGGGAGAAATTCTCGATTTTTTGGTTCTTTGATATTTCCGGGGGAGTCCGAGTTTTTTCTTAACCATCTAGTTTTCCTAATTACAATAGAGGACGAGCTCCTAAAGACAAAAATAGACGTAAAGAAATGTACAATTTTTTGCCTAAAAACGAAAATTATTATAGATTTTTGGCCAAATTTTGAACCCGTTTTAAAGCTTGCTAAATGGTTTTTGGCTTGGCTGTATTTTGTTTATTATAAAATGACAATATATTCTTATTGTACTTTACTAGGCATATCTGCATTTATGGGAAAAATTCGGATCTCCCCCTGGATATACTAAAGAACCATTTTTCCTTATCGTATGAACGAACTATCCTGTCCTAGGCACCCCGACACCCTGCGCGAGCTCAACAACCAGGCCGGGATAAATTTCCCGGTACTCCTGCCCCGCATTTCAAAGTAGGCTTTTTAAGGGTGCTAGAGCTTTTTTTGCCTAGGTACCTCCTGACGCGGGTTCGAATGATAGACTTCGGGAAATGAGGACTGTGAATTTGGGATCCTAACGCTACTAAAAATACTGTATGGCTTCGGATTTTCGTATAGCGTTTTTCATTTCAGAACCCTCTCCCTCCCTCCAGCAAGGTCATCAAAAAATCTGTCGGGTTACGATGCCCGGTTCAGGTATACAACGTTTAGAAACATAACTGCTTTAGAAATGCCAAAAATCCCGCAAGAATTTCCTCAGCGTCGGCCAGGTCGTCCTCCACCTACTCGCCGCCCATTGTAACGGCAATGAAGCGAAAATCTGGAGGTGCATTACCTTTTTAACGCTTCCCACTTTTGTTTTCAGATGTCGCCGCTGCGATTTCAACACCAACTACGAGAGCTGCATTGCCACCCACCTGGCACGAATGCATCGATGCACGCAGAAGTGGGCCATCAGAAAGAACTCGTGCCAATTGTGGTTTGTAGTTTTGTAGCTGTACTTAATTTTCGCCATCCAGGCACCCTGACACGATGAGGCGTCTAAAGGACGTGGCCCCGCTCTACTTTCCTGGGATTGAGAAGCGCGTCGAGAGGTTCGGCAATTTATTTTCTGATTTCCATCTAGATTTTTGAAATACAGAGTTTCGTGAATCGGAAACCTGGCCTTCCAAATCATGGCCGATTATTTTAAAAATGTTCTACTACGAGCTTCTAATTGTCGTCATTCATACAGGCCGAGTTTCTGAAATTTTGTTTTTCAGATACCTGGTCGACAAAATCAAGCGCGGACTGCTCGACGTTGGCGCCTCTTCTAACAACCCTCCTCCCACCTGCTCCGACTAACACCCCGTTGTAAGTTTGTGATACTGATTGACATTTTGTTTTTGGCAAATAAATTGTTACACTAGCAATTCAGGTATTGGTGAATTCGTTCAGCTACTGTGTTATCTTCTCTAGGTCTGTACGGGATGTGCTGCTACTGATTCGATTCGGGGGGCAAGCGCACGGCCTATATAGTGGTACTGCGCCGCTTTGTTCCTGAAAAGTACTGTCGGTAAAATTTAGCAATTATGGCCTGGTTCGTTCGTTATCTGAAGCGCTGGGCTCTGTTTACCACGGAATTAACGCCGACCAGATCAGCTATCCTTGGCACTTTGGCACGTGTGGGCCTTATCTCGAGTGAAGAATCCATAGAATCCACGAACCGAGTTCGATACACAGGGTAGCTAAAAAGGGTCACGCTGTGAAAAGAATGCTTTGTAACGGAGCGGACATGATTTGTAACGAAATTCGAGCAACATTTCGCGAAAGTGGCTATATAAGCGGGTTTTGTAAGCGTGATTTTTCCAATCGTTCGTTTCTATGTAATCGCTATAGTAGTTACGTAATGACATCATAATATCGTAGCGTTGTTACAGCTTTTACCGAGAAATGAAATTTGTATGAATTATAATGACGTCAATTGTCAGTAAAATGCAGTCAGTCAAATACAGGGTGTCCCAAAAAAAACGACCCATCTGGCATTTCGCCGTATTACATCCAATCGGCCCCAAATTTGGACCAGGGGTGTATCATACCCTAAATAACAACAATCCTGACTTTTAGCCCCATAGCTACAGTAGTTTTAAAGTTATAACCAAAATAAACTTTATTTTCCATTTTTCATAGGGTTTCGTGGTAGACCCCTAGACATTAAGTGAAAATGATTCGGTAGGCCTTCTTTACTCGAAGAAATTTTTTCCGGACCAGAATTAATCAAATAATCGTTCAATTAAGCGATTTTTACAACACAAAATTACCCAAGTTCTTAAGCGAAATTAGGGATTCGCAGCCGGAAGTTGATGCAAATCGATGCAACGTCCAAAAAGATAGCCGAAAACACTGTTTAGAATTGCGTCAAAAACAGTATTTTCGTTATAACTCGAGAAAGACTGTAGCTACGGGGCTAAAAGTCAGGATTGTTGTTATTTAGGGTCTGATACACCTATGGTCCAAATTTGGGTCCGGTTGGATGTAACACGGCGAAATGCCAGATGGGTCGTTTTTTTTGGGACACCCTGTATAGTTTTCAAGCATTGCCCAACCCGATCCCGGACCTTTTTGTCATCATGGGCCCGATCTTACCTAGTTTTAAAGCCGATTTTGATAACCGGTGAATAAGATATGATTCATTGATTGCAACACCTTTATCGACGATGACAAATTATTTGATTTGACTCTAAAAACAAGTTATCACTTTGTGGTACGTGACTGACGTGATGTCGTACTGTGTGATTGGAACTAATATTGCGTAAGCGTCCGCTTCTAGGTTGCGACAGGATTTTCTTATCTTACACTGTCATAAACCGGTAATCAGGCTTGATCTCTGACGAGAACTATGACGGAATGAAATTTTTTCCAAGATTATCTTATTTTTTCCAGCGCTTGCAGACGCCCTTTATAGTTTGGAAATGGTGGTCCGATATTTCCAGAAATTTCCTAATCGCAGCATTTACGTAGCCAGGCCGTCATTTCGGCGAAAATTCTGATAACCCCCCATCGAACGGTCACGAATTCCATAGGGGTTATCGAGACGGTGTTGTCCAGACCTAGTTACCGTAGGCTTTCTAAGCTATACGCTCATAGGTCCGGCTTTTCGGGTAACAAGGAAAATTACAGCTAACCAAGGGAACGTTCTAGTATGACCTGAGCATGAACTTAAGCTAAACATAGCAAAAAAAATTAGGTCTAGGCTTGAGTTCAACACCAAGTCGCTGAAAGGGGGCTTTTCACAATCCTGCTGAAGCGAGGTCAGTTACCTCAGCACCAAACTCGAGGTATGTGGTTAACTTACCTATTTTTGAAATTATATTTCCGAGAAAAACGATTTTTCTAAGCGAAATTTTCGAACAACATAGTCAAAATGGTTAATCAATTTTAATCGGTAGTCCTGCGCTAGTGTCAAGATCCTTTGTGTCGGTGCTAGTGGGCAGGGGCGTAGCCAGAAAAACATCTCGGGGGTGTCGGAAAACTTTGGACTTTCTTGGGGGGCTGACCCCCTAAGAGCCGAATTTTTCTACGACTGTTTTTGTTACGCTTTTACACGTTTATGCAAACGTCGACAACATAAAAAACGCAAAAAAGCTAAAAGAACGGCATTTTTTGGGCTACATTCAAAACTTCCCGTAGAAGATCCACCTAGTATCCAATGCATGAAATCTCTGATGACAGGGGCGCTAGATTTATAAATACAATAATTACCTGAAAGGATCAAAAGAATTGGAGACGTGGCTTTGGTCTTGGATGGCATCCCGGATTGGGGCAGGTGGCTCCGCCCTCACCCCCCTTATCTTTCCGCCTCAGTTATAAGGCTGCGGATTGTGCCACCATTGAGCAATACAGCCCGTTCATCTCACAGAAATTTTGGCGGTCTACTTTTTGGGACATCCTTTATATATTTTCGAGAATTTGCCAACAAAATGGCGAAATTCCTTAATTTCAAAATTTTTTGCGCAGTAGTTTGGGGTTTTCCCCGGAGATTTTTATGCAATTTTCGACATCTAGAAATTTCGATATTATAACATTTCGGCAGCATGAATTTTGATAGTATAAATTGCAACATTTTGCAAGGACCATTTCGATTTAACCGCTTTTTCAGGCAGCACCTCCCTACTGCTGACCATACCCGATTGGATCGGCCTGTAGCTAGACAGGCCGTCACTCGCAGCACTACGCCAGACAAACGTCGCTGCTGGCGCTTCAGGGTGTTCAAGACGAAGAGGCGGAAAAACGATAGTCCACACGCTACCCAGCCGAGTTGGTACGCCAAACCGGAGAAGGGCAAGACAGGCGACGGAACCGGGGCGGAGGCTGTTTGAAGACGTTGTCGACGAAAAAGAAGAAAAAGAAAAGGAACGCGGCAGATGGACCAAACTCATATATTCTGGAACCACCTCTGGTCTGCGGCCCAGCCGAGGATCCAGCTACCGCTTCAGATACCGGGCATGCAGATGCAGACAAAACCGATCTTGCTGCCGGCGACGATGAACTTTGGAGAACCGATGACGGTATGAAAATCAGGAACCGGTTATTTTCCAAAGCCTCAATTTAAAAAATTACTCAGAACTTTCGGAAATATAACTTTTCGAAAAACGACTTTTCAAAAGTGATTTTGGAAACTAAGACCATGTCAATTTTAGCACACATCCTCGAGCAGTGAGCGATCACTATCCCCAAAAAGTGTCGAGAGAATGGCGAAGATGGGAGACCGAAAGCGACCTGGATCTCAGGTAGGGGCGAGATTGGAAATCCGTTTTCCTAAAAAAAAACATTTTTCCGAAAGTCTTTTCCGCCGGGTTCAAAAATTTGCAATACTGTCGGGAAAAGCCACGAATTCCATACCATTAACTTATCCATTTTTTAGGAGAGCGCCCAAAAAAGGCCCCGTGGGCGCCCCCGAATCTATCATACGTCGATTAAGCAAGAAGGGGAAGACGATGGAGGACCAAAAGACGAGCCAGCGGAACAACAGGGTACGGTAGAAGGGGCAAAAGTTAGGCGGAAATAACCTAAGAATTATTCTAACGCTTTCTGCGCTTATCGATATATTATTTTCGGTACTACAGTCACTCGCCCATCCCTTTTCCATTAGATAAGGTTTTTAAAATAATTTTTCTCGCTTATCAGTACCTTCCGGCGCGTTCCGCGTTGTATTAGGCGAACTAATTTTACGCGCGGGGGAACGTACCAAAATAATGACTAACCCAACTTGGAAATCAAAAAACCATACAGTAACCTCGCGCCAAACTACGATTTTGCAATGTTTACCAAGAGTCCAAGGGCCTGTGGTTTACGTGGCGACAGATAAGCCGGTATTTCGGCTCTGAAAGCACTAGCCAAAGTGATAAAACGGTCCGCTCGGGCTTATGCAATCCTCAAAAATGATGTCAAATGGGCATTTGAAATTTTAGGGACCGGCTTTGAAGAGCTAACAGACGGGCCCGATGGGACGAAGCGCCGGAAGTACGCCTCGTTTTTGGTGGGTGATATGGAACGGAGAGTGCTCAAAAGGGGCTCTATTTCGGATATCCGGAAAACGGCCCTAGACAGCCGATTGGGTACTTAACTGTTAGCGTGGGTGGAACTGCTGGACCTACCCCCATAGCGCATCATTTATACAGTTTTTACGCCGATTTGAAGCCAAGAAAAGTCATAACATAGTAAAAATTTCGCATGATGGATTTGTCCAAGAATTTGAAATTTTCTAATTTTCTAAAAATGTTTTCTTTTCGTAATACAGTCTGCTAAAAACTATGAAAATACTCGGTTCTTTTATAACGGAGTCTAGGTTTCGAAAAGGGAAAGTTAGATTCCTACCCCGCGTCAAACTATCCCCCCCCCCCGGTAAGGAACCAGCACCAAATCGGGGAATGCCATTTTCATTTCTCAATCGAACCAGCTACGTCCCTCCTTCCAGGATGACTCAAAAACGTTTTAAAATTCTCGATATAAGATTCCTGCGAGACTGCAACACTCAATCCACATGCGATACACATGAAAATGCGCGCCGCAATCCTGTTTACCTGCCAGCCGTGCGAGTTTGAGCGCGCAAAATACATTGGGAAACTGTTTGTTCGGGGCCCGGCGGATGATAAGATATGGCCGGCTGCCCGCGCCAAAATCGTCCCCTGTAGCTTTCCAGCCGACCACCGACAATAATACGTTCAGGCGAAGAACGACCCGAAATATCTGGACATGAGACGGGCGAACAATGAAGCTGTGAAGAGGAATCGGGATAAGGCGAAGCGGCTACAGTTGCTAAAGGTACTAAAAATAAGTCTACCGGTGGTAAAACTTAATTTTTCGCGCGAAAAATTCTGTTCTAGACAAATCTAACGAACCCCATTTCAGGACCAAGAGCTAGAAAGACTAAACGAACGCCTAAACTCGCTGGAGGCCGAACTTCTAGCTGAAAAGGACATGACAAAGCGGCTGACGGCCCAACTGGAAACCTGCAAGGGCCTTATTGAGACGCACCTGAGCCGGGCTACCCTAGCCTAAAAGGAAGCCAAAACTAAAGATCAAAACATCAAAATAATGAGAAACGGATCGAGAACGGAAGAAAAGAAAATATGAGAACACAAAGACAGGCTTCAGGCTGTGAAACGATCCAAGAAAACGCGCAAAGACGCTAGGGAGAAAACCCGAAAAAGTGTCAAAGGGGTTTCTAGAACTACTCATCGCCACCGATATCTACCTTCGAGGAGCATTATGGTAGCCGAAAAGTTGTGAAAAAAAATTTTGCCATGAATAAATTATTTGCATAAAGCCCTGGAATATACAAATGCAACCCATTTCCGCTTGCCCGAATAGAAAAAGCACAGAACCATTCCGCCATTACACTTGATCAACACCTACTCGGATGGCCACGCTCAGCGAGTCCGCCGAAGCGACGACCGCCTTCGAGTTCGACGTCGATGATTACAACTTCAGAAGGAACCTCGTCAGTTTTTCGCGAAAATTAACGAAGAACCAGGGTTGAAAAGCCGCTTCGCGACTTTTCAACCCTGGCCCCGTTTAACTTGATGAAATTCTTCACTCTGCATACGACTCTCGAATTCCTATGGGTGAAAAATGAGGAATTCCACTCTCTAACCTTATATATAGGCTTCCGCCACTTCCGGCGTATGCTAATTATTTCCTAACAAAGAAGATTGCCGGATTTTTCAACAAAAACTCAATTTTAATGGCGAAAATAGCATAATTTGCAAAATCTGATATGCGTGCAGTCATCTCGGGGACGTTACGCACCTAATGACGTATCATACGTAGCCTAACGCCCTTCCCCTCTTGAGATATCCTTCGGACACGGTGACGGAAGTTGCATTCAAATGCACACACACACACACAGGAACTATTTTTTTATATATAGTAGGATGAAGGCTCAAGTCTAGGAAACCCCCCCCCCCCCGCCGACTTTTCAACTTTTCTACCTTCCTTATTTTATTTTTCGCTACTTTTTCGACTGAACGGCAATGTAGTCTACTAATTAGCCTACGGCAACATTTTGGTATACTTTAGAGCTCGCTAGCACAAATGGGGGCCGAGATACAAAAGTTGGTGCCGGCTGGGGGGGGGGGGGGTTTCTAGACTCTTACCAGAATGAACCCTGATTCTCACAAATTCACGTGTTGTCAGATGGAGCACGGCATCAGCCTGCCCGTGGACCAGATCGGCAAGTACGAGCACGCCGACAATGGTATCTAGACCTTCAGTAAATTGAAAGAAAAATGAACGTCCAGATAACGCCGCCCACTTCTCGGCGACCACCTCGTTTCCGTCGGGCCTCACCCAGGACACGATTCTGCACGCCGTCCGGATGGCCGAACATGGCGCCCCCTCCTTCTACCATATGCCAGAGATGAACCGGTTCCAGGGTATGCAAAAATTGCGAGTTGATGCTTCATCTCTAGTGCCCTGCGCGCCTCGGCTGGCCCCAGCTCCTCGATACGCGTTCGGGAGTTGTCGGAGACGTGCTGCATCGACGTGGCCGCGACCCCGTACACGACCATCTGCACGGTCAAAGAGGTGGAAAGAGCGGTTTGAGCCTAATTTCTCAAGTCCAGATGGATGAGCCAACCGTGACAGAAGGGGCCGACTTTTCCCTGAACGGCCCGGCAACCCCTACCAGCTCGCGTTACGGGTCGACGGTTGGCAAGCACCTCACACCGGTAAGCGACCAAAAATCGCCTGCTTACAAATCATACGGTTATAGATGGCCAAGCGCCCGTTCATTGCCGCTTCCGGTGGCGATCGCTACGCTCGCACCATCGACAGCCAGTACTGCAGCGAACTGCTCCAGTGAAACCACGACGGGCCCGCATTTCAACCTTAAAGCAGAGTATACTCGATCAAAAACAGGCACTGGGATTCTTGTGAAGCTGGGCTGCATTCAATAAAATTTATTTCGTTGAACCAGATACGTAACTTCCGAAAGCAATTAAAGTGAGAACCAATGGTAAAGCCAAGTCAATCTGATCAATAACCCGAGCTTGAAGATCGAGTGAACATTAAACATGTCAGTAGAATAGACAAGCGAATAAGGGGGGCAGTCAGTGTTCAGCGCATGGCCTCCAGGGTCGACAGCTTGCTGCGGTGGTGTTGGAGACGTTGGGTGCTCTTGTCGACCTAAAAAAAAAGTTTAAAAAGCAACAAGAATAGATAAAACCTTGAAGAGATGCCATAACCGGAGCGTCTCGTCAGCGCTGGCGCTCATCACGTACTGGCCACATGGCGACATCGACAGGCCGAGCACGCGATCCGTATGCCCTGGAAAAAGAAACTAAATCAACGACAAGATTGGCACACGACACTTCCGCCCAAAATTTTAACCAATTCGCGATCATTTTTCGACACTAAATTTCTACACCACAAACGAAAAATGACTGAAAATGGAGCCCAAAAACGAACCTGCAATATTAGCAATCTCCTGGTAGTTGGGGTGCTTGAATATCTTGAGCGTATTAGCCGTGCGGCCCAGCCCGACAATCATCTCCTTGTAGTCCTTGTTGAAGCGGATGGCGGTGACCTAGAAGCGGGAAGATGAAGCCTGAAAAGATAACACAAACCTGCGAGTCGACTTTGATCGTCTTTGTCAGGGCTCCAGTCATCGTGTCCCAAAGCTTCACGGTTGGATCCGTGGTCCCACCGCCTGTCGCAAGCAGTCCGCGTTTGAAGTTGGAGAATTGGACGGCCTTCACGGAAGCTGTGTGATCGTTCAGCACATAGGTCGGCGTCTAAAGAACAATATAGAAAAGATACAAGAAAAAACGAAAAATATAATACGATATGTGTCAAAAAAATCGGGTCAATTCGCTATTAGCTCAGCCTCCTTGATTTTGTAAGTAAGTCAAATAGCACGTCTTATAGCACTTGAACAGTTTTGCCGATAAAAATAGATTTTACATGTTAGAGAACATTAAAGTACGTGGAGAGACCCGCCACTTCGAGTGCTACAAGACCTACTAGTTGCCTTGATCACCAAATGAACGGAGGCCAAAATAATTGAAACAAATGGGATTTCAAAGGCTTTGAGCTATTCCCTTACCTGGCCTCGGGCCGTCACCCGGCTGCTGTCCCAGACGTGGACGAGGTTATCGCTGCCACCGGTGGCGAACTGGGCCCCGTCCGGTGACCAATGGACTCCGCAGACGGGCTGGGAGTGGCCTTCAAGCACACTGGAAACCAAAAATAATCTCAAACAAAGAAAAGAAAACGCACCCAACTACCGACTCCTTGATGCGCACATCATGGGAAACGACTTGACCGCTCTTGTACCCGATCGACAGCATGTGGTCTTTCCAGGCCATGCACGTGGCACGACAGAGTCGGGGAGCCGTCAGCTTACGAAGTTCCTTTCCCTTGGCCGGGTCGAAGAGCTAAGGATTCAAATTTTATGAAAAGCAAGTTTATCTCGAACCCGAATGACGCCCGATTCTCCGCCGACTGCCAGAAAACGGCCCTCGTTCGACCATTTGGCGGCGGTGATCATATCTTCAGCCGAGTCTTGGTCGATCAATACCTAAATGCATCATAAAAAGAAATAATTTTATTCCGGGTACCGAGATATCGCCACTGTCGGGGTTCCACAGGTAGAGCTCGGAACCCAGAGCGGCCGCTAGCAGGCCACCCTCTCCCCAATCGATCAGCTCCGTGTAGTAGTCGTCAACGAGATTGGGAGCATCAAGAATCCTGAAATGGCAAAAGTCATTCAGAAATTTGAGAGGTTTATACCTATCGGCCATCGATGGGATCTGGCGTGAGGATTTCTTGACTGTCGATGACGGTTGGACGCATGTTGTGAAGAGAACTTTTGTGTTCATATGGCCCACCGGGGGCAATGGCGCATTGTTCTTCCGGAAAACCAAGATTCTATCTTGGTCCTCGGCACCGCCAAGATCAGAGGAAGATTTAACTAAAAAAGATTTTAGCAACGAGAGCGCTACCAACCTCGCATCATTTTCATAAATTTGCGCTTTTCAAGCTCTTCTTTAGACGGACTGGTGGGGGCACTCTTCGAGGTGTTCATCGTCTCGTTCTAAATTAAAACGTGGGCTTCCAAAACGATTGCTAACCGCAAGACTTTGGCTGTGGAGGAAGCTGGCCAGCTCGAGCTGACTTGCACACCGGGAGGGGATCATCCTGAAAAAACAACCGGTTCTGAAAAAATCAGAGAATTTGAACCTGTCTCCGTCAAATCGCTGCGCGGCATTGGCGTTTGACCGAGACGGGGTGAGCTCTCGCCTTCCGAGTGGCCGCCGATTGTTGAAAGCTCCGGTCGGCGTCTTCGAGAACTTTGTGTTCCGTCCGGCGCTGCCCGGCGTTTTGCCCAAGCTGACTTCTCCTAGCCCTCGCATCATTTTGCTGACGGGCGTCGTAGCCGTAGAGTTTTGTTGTCGGAAGGCCATCGCGTACTAAATTAGGGTTATTTTGAGGGTGCCATTGAATGAAGGCATAACGGAAATGAAAGTAATTGTGAGATCAGGGAGCGGTTAGTTACCAAATTTCGATGATTTCAAGAGAAACAAAGCTCTAGAAATTATATAAAACGATTTACATGCCCTTATGGTGTTCCCAAATTTTTGAACGGCGGTTCGAGGCGCCACCCAAACAGAGCTGCCCTTTAACCAGTGGTTGTATGCTGCCCATTCGAAGAAACCCTTTACTCGAGTGAAATCCATCGCCTTACAAATCAAAATAGCTTATAATCTTCAAGAAAACATCTAATTTTTGTGCAAAAAAAAATCCGCAAAATCCAAAATAGTTTTTTTCAAAAATCGAACGAAAGTTCGCTTTAGTACGCGAGGTTACACCCAACACCCTTACAGTAATCGTTTATTGTAGCGTACCGTACTGCGCCAGCGGCTTTTTGACTTTTTGATATTTTTATTTACTCAAGATGTCAAGAAAGCACCATGTCCGCTTCACGAAAACAAAATCTAAATCAAAGTCAAAATCGCCGATGGAAGAAGTACCTTTTTTGTTGTATTAAGCCTTACATTTCAATTTTCATTTTGTATCATCCATTTTCAGAATCCGCCAAAGATGACAGAACGTCTACACGGACAAGTAACGACCAAGGCTATCGTTTACGGGAATACGGCTGAGGCTTTTGGCTACAAACGGTATTTTTTTCGACTTTGAAGCTGACCTCAACCCTAGAGAAACGGATGGGCACACGCACGCGTGGACCGTGTTTGTGAAGCCCTACGAGAATGAAGACATGTCGGTCTACGTCCGGAAGGTCCAGTTCAAGCTCCACGAGAGCTACGAGAGTGCAGTACGGAGTGGGTTTTGCATTTCGGGAAGGAAATCCATCTTTTAGCCATCGACCACCCACCCTTTGAAGTGACGGAGACAGGGTGGGGCGAATTTGAAGTGCAGATCAGGATATATTTTGTCGACCAAAACGAGAAACCGGTAGGCTTTTCCTTGAGATAGATTTTTGAGGTTTATAGGTGACGGCATTCCACTATTTGCGGCTATTCCAACCCGTTTTTAACGCGGGAGCAGGAAGAAGTGTGGTGGCCGCCGAATTCTACGATGAATTGGTAGACTTTTATCAGGTATCCAATATTTCTCAGGTGTTCAAAGACCCGACACCAATGATGCAACGTGCGCTAACCTCTACGTCGGCCAAAAAAGAGCGCAACAGACGGTTTTATAATGACTGTAAGTACCTTTGTTAGAATTGTTTTTGATTTGTTTCTTTTAGTTGAAGATAAGAAGCAACGGATAGTAGAAAATGTCGAGCAGGCGAAACAAGAGATCGGCAAGGAGATTGAGGACTTGAGAGACGCGCTCCGGGATGCGTACAAGCTGATCGTCCAGCATAGAGATGAGGTAGAAAAATAAATTTTTGCAAAACGCTCTTTTAGATCGAAGGAGGTGACAGTGGACCGGTGACGCCGAATCCAAACTAGTGCGGGCTAATGTGAATTTACGGGTGTTTACATTTACATATTTACATGTTGTATAAAGAATTTTGGAAGTTTCACTGGATTTTACATTCTTTTGGGATTATTTTTACTAAAGTCCGCTGCGTCGCCGGTCGCTTCAACCAGCCCAGGATGACCGATCCGACAATCGGCGGCATCAAGCTCGACTTGGATGCGCTGATCGTGCAGCTGCTGACGGTCGGGACGACGGCGAAGAACTCGATTCTGGAGACGGTGAAGCAGGACACGATCGCCGCCCTCTGCAGTGCGGCAAAGTAGCTTGGCTTTGTGAGCTTTGGAAGGTGCCAGTTTTAGGGCAGTTTTTATCTCGCAGCCGTCGCTGATCGAGGTGTCACCACCGATACGAGTTTGTGGAGATACGCATGGACAATATGACGGTAGCAATGTTTCCACGCTTTTGTACTCTTTTGAATGATGCCATAAATCGAAGACGACAATGGTTATTAGATGTCCTACGGATGTTCGACAAGGCCGGCTTCCCTCCCAAGCACAACTACATTTTCCTGGGCGATTACGTCGACAGGGGCTCGCACTCGCTGGAAAACATTGCACTCCTCTTTTGCTTCAAGGTTTTTGTCATCCCAGAGGATCTAGTTTTTTAGGTCAAATATCCGGAAAACTTCTTCTTGTTACGCGGAAACCACGAATGCTCGGCAATCAACAAGGTATACAAGTTTTTCTGTTTTTTTTTTATAAAAAGCTCGCTTTAGGTCTACGGTTTCTACGCGGAGATCCAAAAGCGGTGCAGCTCGTTGCGCTTGTGGTACATCTTTCAGGTGACATCCAGTTAAGTCTTGAAATGTTTTAGTCTTAGGACGTCTTCAACTGTATGCCGCTGGTCGGGCTGATTGGAGGGCGGATTCTATGTATGCATGGCGGGCTGAGCCCGAGGTTGACGTCGCTTGATCAGCTGCGCAAGGTAGGGCTTTCGCCTGATTTTGGGAGACGCTCGATTTCAGCTAGAAAGACCGATCGATCCCCCGAACCCCTCGCTGCAGCTCGACTTGATGTGGGCCGACCCCGAGTTGTACATCAACGTGGGCGGCCAGAGGATGAGCTGAACCGCTAAAATTTAGGGTTGGCAGTCGAATAATCGCGGGGTCAGCTACTCGTTCGGCGCTGACGTTTGCAAGGAGATGTGCGCGAAGCTTGGCCTCGACCTGGTGGCCAGGGCCCATCAGGTTTTTATGCACTCGCAATATCGGGGGTGGAGAAAATGTGTTTCTACTGTTTTTTTCGTCATTCCAAAACGTAAAATTTTGGCAGATTCACAAAAAAAAATACCGATCTTCGGCGAAGATGTCACAATTTAAGAATTTTTAGGTTTTCTTTCGCGTTACTCTCTCTCTCTCTCTCTCGATATAGCTAAAGAACTCATTCGCCAATTAAAAAAAAACTAATAAATTCGTAGGTGGTCGAGGATGGGTACCTGTTCTTCGCCGACCGCCACCTCGTCACCATCTTCTCGGTGGCGCACTACTGCGGCAGTTTTCAAAACAAGGGGGCCGTGATGTGCGTCGACTCGGAGCTGAAGTGCTCGTTTTTGGTGGGACTCTAAATGCGAAAAAACACAAACTATACCAAAATACTCGCCAATCGATGACGAACAAATACCGATTGGAACTTCAGGTAATGGCCCCCGACCACAAGCGCGTCATCCTGGCCGCTACCCGCATCAAGTCGAACCCGAAGCTCGCCCAACCGCCGAAAGTACTCGCCGGATAGCCCCAAAAATGCACGCGTCTTAAAAATTAATATCGTTGCTTAATCTATTCATCTCAATCATTAGTCGCAATTCGTCTCGCTGCTCGCCTGTTTTTTTTCCTGGTTTTTCAGTGTTGGGCCCTGAATAAATCGTTAGTGTGATGATGATACCATGTGAAGACGAGACTTTATGCGTTATAATTTATTCGACGGACCCGTGAAAGGGAATGCGGATATCGGGGAGAGATTATAGGTATCTTAACAGATAGAGAAAACGTTAAAAACTATTTTTAATTGGGGATCCAAGTCTCCTTGCTGGAAAAGCGGAGCGTTTTGCGAGCGATCGTAAAGATGAGAATAATTAGCAGGATCGACGAAGCGATCAGGCTCCCCAGCCAGATCCAAAGGAGCGTGGTTGATTGGCTGCATTTTTCAGGGGCACCATCAGTGACTCCATGCTCTTCTGAAATGTTATAAAGTTACTTATGTTCTCAATATTATCGCTTTTTCCTTAGAATATAGATTACTAAACAGTTTTTAATATTAATGAAGGTATAAGTTTAATAATTATATTAGAAATGCAAAAAAAATATCGATTTTCGATAAAAATGCGAATTTCTCAAAATTTTTCAAAGTTTTCTAAATAGTTTTTACTTAAAATTGAGCTGCATTTAACTAAAATCTTAACATCTTCGTATAACTTCAACATGCATTTTTCAGGGTTGGGAAAATTTCGGGCTGCCGATAAAGCGAAAGAACCACCGTTTTTTTCTGGCCGTAAACGAGCATACTACAAGATTTGTGTAAAACTTTAAAAATATAGATTTCCCACGAAAAAAAAATCAGATTTTTAAAAATCTTCTAAGGTTTTGTAAAGACTTTGCGATATTACCATAATAACGCGCGTCCTCGCGGCTGTCCAACACTCTCAGCTCTCCGGTGACGTCCATCCGGGGATACCCCTGTTCGCTGCGTACCAGACGCCCTTGGCCGCCATCGATGTCGAGGGCACGGCGGAGGCGCTGCTGCTTTGGCAACGATGAGTTCCCGCTGAAAGCAACATTCGGATAGCACTTTCCCCTTCCTCAACACTAGACAGACGCCTCCCTATTCTGGTGCAAACACCCCATAAGTGGTTGGATCGCTTTTTGCCCTCGAGTTGGTTGCGGAGCGCGAGGTGGGCGAGAGCTTGTGACTCACTCGAAATAGATGCGGCCCTTCGTCTGGGCCGTGAAGTTGACGAGGGGGCGAGGAGAGGTTGTCTTGGGAGTTTGGCGTTGGAGCTCCTGAAAATTTATGAGAAAAATTACGTTAGGTAGCTTACCTAAATTTGAAAAATCAAAAAATTATCTTCTGGACGGTTAGTGGGGGTGCAAAACCCAGCCTCTACCTATTTTGCAAAAAATTGAACTTTATGCTGTATCTTTAGCGCTTTTAGAGTAGTTTCAGAACACTAAAAACCTAGAAAGACATTTTTGAAAAAGATAAAAATTTAAATTTTTGAGAAACAAGCAAAAATTATCGACATTTTGATAACTTTTATGAATCATATTTAAAAACGGGCAAAACGCGCCAAGAAGTGTGCATTTCATTAGGGGGAGGGGCGCCAGGGCCAAGTTTGCGCCTCCCCCCGCCAGCAGTGTAGTACTATTTGCCAAATTACAAATGTTTTACGCGAAAATTCCATTAGAAATGCGCTACCGGGTCTAAAAATAGGAAAATAAAGCTATTTACCTTTTCAATATCGATCAATGATGAATAAATATCCTTTCTTCCGACCGCCGGTTGATCGCGCAGCTTCCGAACAGCTGCCAGCCGCTCTTCAAGCGTCGGACAAGCATGAGGCGGCTAAAAAGTGCATTTTTCGTTGTTACGAACCCCTTACCGACAACTCTGTACAATCTTTGCCCTTATAACAGATCCGAATCTGGCACGTGAACCGGGTGATCGTCTTCTGCGCAAACTTGAAGACGTGCGTCTCCTGAAGGGTGCTCTAACCTTGATGCAGGATACCTTTTTACCTGGTACGCCATGGTTAGATCCGTCGTGTAGTTCGGGGTCGCCATCACATAATGATCGACGCCGCATCTGAAGGAATTTTTTAGCGGGAAATTTCCTACCCATTTTGGTCGATGATCAGGATTCGATTTCCCTGCCCGTCTTCGACGTAGCAGTTCTGCACGAGAATCCCGGCGTTGGCTAAATATATTACTTTCTTTTCTTTTAAAATTATTTCAATATTTGAAAAACTTAAAATTGGTGATGAAAAAGGCGAAAATCATGTATTTCAGTGACTTACCGCTCTCGCAACTCCACACATGAAAAACGCGCTCGCCCACCGAGGCGTAATGGACCTAGAAATTGCACAAAAATAGAAATACTGATTTTTAGATACCTCGGGCCCATCCTTGTCGTTCTTGCGGATGCGGTAAGAACATTTTGGCGTCTCCTCAAAGTCAAACTGCGGGTCCAACTCGGTCGCCTGGTGCTCGCTAGAAATCTAATTGTTCGCGAAAATCTAGCCTGACCTGATAGCCAGCGTCTGCTCAAAATCCCCTTTTCTCGACGTAGACACATTGCGCGCAATATGACCTGAAAATCATACTCATTTCCCAAGAAGTGCCTCTAAAAATCAAACCGATCGGCTTCGGTGACGAAAAGCGGGTGAAGCTGCACGGTGATGCACACGCGCTGGATCATGCCCATCGGATTGTCCTGAAATGAAAATTTTGGGGTTTTTCAAACCATAAGACGCCAAACTAACCGTTCTTTCCGAGCTCATCCCACATTTCCCAACCGGGATGGCCAGGAAATTTTGATTCGACACCGAGCACCCCTCTTCTTCGGCCATCTCCTCGACGTAGATGTGCGACGGGTTCGAGGAGGTGGTTTTGATCTGGACGGAGAGGTAATTTTAGTCTTTAAAAAGTTGTTTTACGTGAAAGTAAAAGTTTAAAGTTGTTTTTAAAAGTCTAAAAAGCCATTTTAGTTTTAAAAAGTCAGAACCAAGTTTTTGGCACTAAGCCTTTGCAAAACGGTCAATAACCTTAACCACAATCATTTCTGGATCGCAAAAAGTCGAACCACGAACGGTTTGCCAAAAACATCCACCAACCTTAACAACAACCCTCTCCGGCTCGCAAAAAACCATAGGCGTTTCCAGGATCTCATTCGGGTACTTCATCGCCAGCAGCAGCTGCGCGAAAAGCACACTTCCGGCAGCAGCACGATAAAGCATCGCCTCTTCGCTGAATTCCGTCTGAAAAAAGCAAATTGATCCCGAAAACGGTGCTGAATATGCTGGAGAGTAGGGTAGCGGGGAGCGTGTGCCGCGAGCATGAGCCGGCTCGGGAGGGCGTTTCGAGGACTCTTCAGGGGCCTGTCCTCGCAGCCTGGCGCTATCAAGCCTGATCCGTAGACGGCTGAACGGCACGAGAAGACCAGAAATTGCTTGATATCGTCGAGATGAGAGCTAAAAATTGGATTAGTGATGATCAGCAGAATAGACTGACCGCGAAGCGAGGACCTGGAGCTTTCTCACCAAAAAGTAGCAAAATGAAACTAAAAATTCACTACTTTTATGTTCTATAAAGGGTTAAAAAGTTTTGTTTCAAATAATATAAAAACAGTAAAAAATGGCAGGTTTCGTTTTTGAAGTACGCGCGACACATAATGACAGTTACAGTGACCGGCCGCCGGCGGTCCTACGTTTTTTTTTCTACCGCTTCACCCTCTTCCAAATAATTTCTACTTTGGAAAAAAGACGGTAAGTTTTTTTTAATAATTATAAACGACCTTTATTTCCAAATTGAAATTCCAATAGGTATAAGTGTATCTTTGCGAAATTTTATCACTATTTTGGCTCTAACGCTAGATAAATAAATGTCTTTGGCAGATAAATTGCAAAATTTAAAAGTAACTCGATCTTAATAGCACCATATTATATCATTTAATTGTTACAGAAATGCACCCCACGACGCCTTCACCCGAGTATAAGCGCCGGATGATGAGCGACGGCAAGATCGCCATTCTCGCGGTAAATTCTAGTTTTTTTTGAAAGAAATTTTCTTAGGAACCGCGACAGTTCACCCACGACCTTGTAGCCCCCTCACAGGTTTGATTTTTTCCAATACCTTTCAATTTTCTTTATAGGCGATGAACCGGGCTTTTGCCAACGCATCCCCGGCTGCCAAAGAACAGGTACCACCCGACTTTTGCGAAAGTTACATCTTATTTTTAGCCTCTCCAATACGCCTCCGCGACTTCATACGGCCGACCGTATCCGCTGCCGTTGGGCCAAGCGGGTTCAACCTTCCACTCCTACGATTCTCAGGTTTTAGTCCCCAACCGCTTGAAAACACAGATTTAGGCCTTTATTGGCCCTAACGGCTCACCGGTGCAGGCACCTATGGCGGACGCGTATGATGAGGTGCTTTTTCACTTTATTTTTAACGCAGCTCTGATTGCTACCTGGCGGCTCGGAGTGAAATTCTTTTGGCTAAAAAATGCAAGAAATAATTAATCTCGGCTAAATTTTGGAATTTTTACGGGTTTTGGTAGTTTTTGTATTTGAAATCGGGTGGCATAGAGAGGCCGTGATGTTGAAACGACAATTTTTGCAAGAAAAAAAATGTGAGATTTATGATCCGTTCAGGAGACCCAACACTTCCGCGACGTCCATGATGTTAGCCCCATTAACGTGGTACGTATTTTTAAGTGCTTTAAAGTACGCTTAGCCACTGCTGATTTATTCTTTCTTATTTGCAGGTCGATGTGGAGGGAGTAGCTGAACAGCGCACCGATGTCGAGGCTTCGGCTCGGCAAGACGGTATGATCTTTTAGTAGGCCTTTCTAAAGCAGTTTTTAGCTGCCCCGACTTTTCCTGTGGGCCATGCCGGACGCGGCGCCGCTTCTGTCGCCACACGCCGCACTCGCATCAGTGATGCAGGCGGGCGCGGCGTGGGGCCTATTGGGGACCAGGTTTGATTTTTTCCCATAAATGCAGGTGCTTCCGTGTTAGCCGGGGGACAAGGCAAATTTTTAAATTGAGCCTATGCTTTCATGTTAATGAATAAAAATATACTTAATAATATTTTTTCGAATATTAAAACAATATGAAACCTTAGAAGAAGACATGAACTTGTTAGAATAAATGAAGCCTTATTAGAACATCTTATTAATCTAAAGATTTAGACCAGTTTTAGGAACTTTTCATGCGTTTTTGTGAAAAAACCTAGCGTTTTCGAAACAGGTGTAATTTTAATTCGAAACATTGTAAAATGCTATGGAAATTGTTTAATTTAATTACTTTGCCCCTGAACTGGCATCGAAAAAATATGATGCCTGGCTCCCCCACTAACGCGGAAGTACCTAAATGCCTTTTTTTGCTAAACGATATCATTTTCTGATTTTCAGGGCGGGTGCGTGGACCAAGCCCGTCATGTCTGGCCCCCCGGATTCGACCGGGACTTGTGGACGATTGCGCTCCTGAAGCAGGACGACATCTCCCCCGATGGTAGCCGTTTTGCATTGCAGTGAACTCTTTTTTAGTAACACGCAAATTTTTCGCGGATTATGCGAATAGAAAATATCCGAATCCGCCAAAGCGAAACACGCGTGGCACCGGCACGCCAATAGGTTCGGTTTATGCCCCTTTTTCGGAGATTAAGGATCTAATAATACTTTTGTTTGGTTTTTGCCAAGTTCGCTGTTTTAGACTCACGCTGGAAGTGTCGAATCTGCAAGCGCCCTGGAGGAAGGCGGTTACGGCCAGGCGACATGTGGAGAATCACCACATGCCGCCTCGATATGAGTAAGTTTTTGACACAATAATTTATTTTGCGTGCTTAGGTATGGCGGACGCTTCTTTCGGCCTCTCAATTACCATCGCCTCAAGCTCAGTCAGGCAGAAAAAAAGGCGGCGGTCACGGATCACTTCAAAAATAAGTACGTGTGTTGCCCTCGCATATTGATTTTTTTTATAGGAAATTCAAATACGCCTGCTACGAACCCGTTCGGGAGAAGTGTTTCCGTGGTACCAAGGACACTGGCGGCTTCTATGGCGGAACGCCTTGATTTTGTTGTTGTTCAAATTTGTTAGTTTTTTTGTATAAATTGTTGCAACGTGCCCTTCGTTTCCAGGACACCCGGCGTTTGCCCGCAAAGTGTTACATTTTTTACGTAGCTCGGATTTTGGGTTATTTGGCATGTAGAAATTACCTTCAGCCGCATCTTCATAGGCTTCGACTCATAAAGTAGCAAATTACGGGCAGCCATTTCCCCAAAGTGTCGTGCTTTTTCGGTTCAGGTCACCCGGTTCTGGAAGAGAAGAATTTTTTAAGTTTAGCGTTTTAACTTTTACTATTCGGAAACGTAAAAATTTAGCGAATGTTGATTCAAAAATACAAAAATTTCGATTTTTTCGACAAAAATGCCAAATTTTTTAGGAAAATTTTGACTAAAATTTATGTGATCTATTTCCGAACTATCACTTCACTTTTTGCAATAAAAAGTGAAAAAATTCTTCAGCTTCCCCTGAGCCGTCTTTTTTGAGCAATCAATTTTTAGAGACGTTTCCGAATTCAGATCTCATCGATTTGGAAGGCTATTTAAAAAGCAACGTTTGATGGGGGAAGTGGGCTGCAGCCTCCATGGAGGCAGAGTGGGTCGGCCCAGCTTGGCCCATAAAATTTTACGTGTTTCTGTGCCTGGCGGACAATGGGCAAGGCAACGATCGATCCATTCCGGCGGGATCAGTAAAAGGGTTTGGCTAGGTTTCTACAGAATTTTTAGTCTTTTAGGATTGAACATTTTTTGACTTCTACTTTTTGGTACTTGTTTGTTAGCGGGGGGAGCAGCCCCCAATGGTTCCTTACGGTCCTATAACGAAATATGGTTCATTTTAATATCTTTATAAAAGGTTTTTGGGTATGAAAAGCACTATAAATTCTAAAATTTTTGAAAGACTTTGAGTTATGGTTCAAAATCCTATCCTATAAGCGAGAAAAGTATGTTTGTTTTCTGTACGGCCGTTTTCTCGGCTGTCAGGCCGAATTTCGAGCTGATTTTGGCATGGGGTGGGAAATGCCATTTATAAAAAACGGTTTTTGATTTTGCGAAATTCTTTGATTTAACGTTTTTACAAGCAAAAATGTGAAAAATCCTTAACATTTTTGGGTGCGCACGTTGTCCGGAACTTTTCTCGGCCCCTAGAGGGAATTGGAGCCTCATTTTTGAGGGTAGATGGGAAAAGGAATTCCCAGATACAATTTTTCGGATTTTGCAAAAACTTTAAAATAAAGTTTTTATAAGGATTTTTCTGCAAGGTCCTTAATAAATCGCGGAACGGGCCGTGGTGTCCGGGCCATAACTCGAAGCCCTGATGGAATTCCGGGCTGAAATTTGGACCGTTTATGCAATCAAGGGTGGGGATCACGCGCATCGATTATCTTTGCAAATTTTCGACAGGTTCAGGCTCAAAATCGAATTTTGCCAAGTGACCAGAAGGCCTCCCTCCGGGTCATTGGTCATCCTTATCTTTGCACAGGCCTCCCCAGGACCGAAGAGGCCTTTCCCGCATCCCCCTTCCCGTGTGCCCCTTGGTGTAATGGATTAGCGGGCGGTCTACCACGTGCAGTGTCGTGAGTTCGGATCCCAGGGCGATTTAATTTTTTGCTTTTTGGTAGTTTGGCAACAAAACAGATTTCTAGGCTCTCGCTGGGCGAGGTTGGGGCCTGGCTATCGCTCTAGCGCCGCAGGCCAAAGAAAAGGTCCCTGGCTCGGGCTCTCGCGCCGCAGGCCAAATCCTGGCGAAAAACCAGTAACTTGCGCCGCAGGCTCACCGATCCTAGCGGAACGCTGGCTCTGGCGCCGCAGGCCAAAGAATGGCTCCTTGACCTAGGTTCTAGCGCCGCAGGCTAAAAAACGAAGGTGTTCAAATTCATGGTTCCTGGACGGGGTCCAGTGGAAAATGGCCGCGAAGCGGTCTTTTTCCACTGGTTTATGATAAATGAGAAAAGATGAATTTCTCCGGTTCTACGTTTTTTGATCTTGGTTAGAATTTTCAAGAAATCAAAAACTACTAAAAAGGCGATAACATAAAAAAATCAACTATAATAATTTTGTTGTGGTCTCCGTCTGTCAGGTCCCGAATTCAACTCGAAGGGAAAGGAGCTAGAGCTTAGCTCTCTTCGGATTCGGATAGACGTGGTCAGAAACCCCCAAACTGATAAAAAAATTACGAAAAAGTTTTAGTTTAAATTATTAAAATTAACTTTGAAAGTTTTTTCCTTAGTAAAAGGGGTGGGGGACGGAGGTTGGGGTGATCTTGGACATAGTGAGCCAGGTCGCGCGCGTTTCGTGGATGAAAATTTTCACGAGGGATTTCATTTCCTTTTTCTCTCATTTCATCCGGTCGGTCGTTATTTTCGTTTTTTAGGGGATTTCGGCTAGGGGAGGTATCTTAAGCCATCGGGAAGGTATCGATGTAGTTTTTAAGGGGATTTCGGCTAGGGGAAGTATCTAAAGCCATCAGGAAGGTATCAATGTAGTTTTTTAAGGGGATTTCGGCTAGGGGAAGTATCTGAAGCCAGCAGGAAGATATTTAGGTAGTTTTTGAAGGGGATTTCGGCTAGGGGAAGTATCTAAAGCCATCAGAAAGGTATCGATGTAATTTTTTAAGGGGATTTCGGCTAGGGGAAGTATCTAAATCCATCAGGAAGGTATTGTAGTTTTTGATGGAGATTTCGGCTATGGGGGGTATCTGAAGCCATCAGAAAGGTCAGGAAGGTTTAGCTAGCTAAGTTTTTGCAGGGGTTTGGCCATAGAAGGTATCTGAAGCGACCAGCGTGGTATTGATGAAGGTAGAGGTGTAATGTGGTGGTGTATAACATGGAGGGTAGCCCGAAGGCCAGTCGATTACAGTCGCGAAGCGGCTGTAATCGGCTGGTTTATTAATAATCGAACAGGCGAAGGTTAAAAAATTGCCTCCTGCCGTCTCGCTACTACCCCCCGCTAACAGTCCAGTACCCTTTTTCGGCCTTGATTCCAATGCTTTCTAAAAATATGCTAAAAACTATTCACTTTAGTGTAGGCGAAAAAATAAAAATTTTCCTAGCTTCACCGAGCGATCCCCCCCCCACTAATAGTCCAGTACCATTTATTCCAGAACCGTCCAGCCAAGTACAAATATTTCACGCCGAGCCAGCTAGAGGGTTCATTCAAATCCGGCCAATAAACCCGGCCCAGCGGCACCTTTTTCATATGTTGTTTTGCCGGGAGCAGTTAGCTACAATCCGGGTATTTGGGGGAGCGGGCTAATCCTTTTTTCAGGATCCGGGGGCGTTGCCGATTTCCGCCTTCATAGCCCCGGGCTTTGGCGGTGTTGGCTGGCCGGATTCGGATTCAGTGCTGGCTTCGGTTTCTAATTTAAGGAAATGGCTACGAGACGCTCCGCTTAGGTTGGTGCGCTTTAGCAAAAAAGTTTTTAGCATCAGTTAGGCGTAATAGCTGCTCAAAGTTAGGCGTATCGTTCAGGTTATCGTTAAGCCCAGTTTTACCTGCCTTTTTACCATTACTTTAATATTTTTTATCTTATCTAAATCTTATATTTTTGTCATACTTTTACGCCGCCAAATTGGCTGTTGAAGGAAATTTCAGTTAGCTTCGGCTTAGCGTGGATTTAGGCTTAGGCTTAGACCCAGGCTTGGGCTTGGGCTTAGGCTTAGGTGAGACTTAAGCTGACGCTTCGTCGTAGGCTGGGCTTAGGCTTAGGCTCAGGTTGAGAATTAGGTTTCGGCATCGGCTTAGTCGCAGGCTTGGCATTAGGCTTACATGTAGAGGTTGTCAGGTCACAAGCGCCTAACGGGCTGAAAATTGGTGGAAAAATCAAATAAAATACGGGGAATGCGATGCGATAAAAATTATCTGCTAATGGGCACAGGCTCAGGCTCAGGATTAAAAATCATTTTGTTTCCGGTCTAGCGCGGATTTTTTCGAATTTACTAAGATCCAGCACACCTGTCCACCTTCTTTGTCCCCCCAAAATTTTCAGCACTAAATTTCATGGGCACGCGGAGTAGATTTGGGGGTGCCCAGCCCCCGGGGACAAAGGCAGTTTGGACCAGGCGAGGCGCGCGCGCGGAGGCCTGCTAAAAAGCACTGTAAGGGGGGCTGGTGACGGAATTTACCGCCCTCACGGTCGGCTCGCGGCATGTGGTGTTGGGCGGAGAGAATGAGAAGGAGGGGGAGGAGGAGCAGCGAGGGCGAGGCCGGCCGGCCGTTCGCTCGTAAAATTTACGGGCCGACCCGTGTGGACGGCGGACACTCCCCTTCCCCCTTCCTTGAGGGGCCACCTCGACACACTGTCGACCTTCGCCTAGACGTTGCTAGTAGTGGTGCGGATTCGATGGGTCGTCGAGCTGGCTGGTACGTTTTATTTTGAGGTATTTACGGAATTTTCCGATTTAAAATTTGGACTTTATTGTTGTCTAGATTTTGTAAATTATTTAGCATATCATTTCATATCATATTAATTTATAGTTTTTTTTGCAGGAAAATCATGAATTTTCTGTTTTCATCAGACGTCGGGTTCTCTTTGTATTTTCTAAGCTAGCGGTTCGTTCCTTATTTTTGGCGCAACAAGAATTTCTGATTTTCACAAGTCTTTTAGGCTTGGGCTTCAGATCGACTTCCAGCTTTGGGCTTGGGTTTCAGCTAGGCTTGAAGTTGGATCTGGGCTTACTTTTGCTAGGCTTGATCTTGATCAACCTGCAAGTAGGCTTAATTTAGGCTTAAGCAGAGTTTTAAGCCTTTCACTTTTTTGAAAGTTTCCTTTAGCCGTCTGGCTAGACGTAGCTTCGACTTCATTTTTAGGCTTGGGCTTACGTTGGCTTCGCGTCGACTGGGCTTATTATACCTCCTCCCCTGCCCCCTGCGCGCGTAGGCCGTCTACCCTGTAGATCCGAGCTGTGTTTCCACTTACAATGGGCTAAACACCGTCGGCTGCAAGGTGCACGGACATCGTGCCCCCCCCTTCCACTAACCCCCACCACCCCCGACGATCCGAGCCATAAAATGCTGGTTGAGGGAGACGGCCCCGCCACTCCAGCCACGTAGCAAATTTCCATTTTATTGCCGGCCGTCGGTGGGAACCAGGTCAAGCCGGACAGTTTTTAAAAGGGTAGAAACGCGTGGGTAGTTCGTTTATGTATAGGGCTTGTGTTTTGGTAAAAGAGTATAGTTTTTAGGCGCCAGCCAAAGCTTAGTCTGAGCCTTGGCTTGATATCTCGACAGCCAAAATCCAGAAGTAAAAAATCTCGACAAGTGCGCTTGCGTAGGTAGAACGTGGGTTCAGCTGAACCTAAGCCTAAGCCTAAGACTAAGCTCAAGCCTTAGCCTAACCTAAGCCTAAGCTTAGGCTAAGCCTTCGCCTAAGCCTAGGCCTGAGTCTAAGCCAAGCTGAAGCCTGATTAAACTATTCATTTTTGAAACTCTAGATCCTAAAGGTTGCGGGGACATTGCTGTGCAGGTGGGGGCTGAGGCCGACCCATTAACCTTGGGAGAAGACCCATAAATTTGCATAGCGATGGTCTTCAAAGGGAGCCCCCGGAGTCGGCCGACAGCACCCTTGAGATTTCGTTGGACGGTAGATAGGATAGTTGTACATTCCTGAAGTAGGTAAGCATCTTAGGGATCGGCTCGGCGGTGAAGGAGCCGGTTTCTGTCTTTTTTGGAGTGTGACGTAGCTGATTCGATAGGGCTTGAATTTCTGTTAAAATCTGCTTTCAGAATTGCTGAACGATAAAGATCTTTGAGACGACGTTTCTCAAACTGAAATTTTGATAGCTGTGGGCCAAAATGGGCAAAACCCGTCCTTTCAGGGTTTATCAGAAGATTTTTTATAATTATTTAAGAATAGAAAGTGTTTTCATAAGGTTTTTAGTAAAATAAAACCATATTTGGCTAGAAAAACTTTCTAAAACTTTGAAAAATTCAAAAAGTCGAAAATTTGGTCAAAAACGGTCAGTTATTGTTCGAAAAATCGATGTTTTGCATTTTTTTAATAAATGTTTGTAGCGTTTTGATGTTAAGGCTTAGAAACGCTTCCGCAATTTGTATCTAAAAAAATTTCCTACGAAAAAACTTTATGGCCCCTCCCCCCGATAATGGGAAAGAACCAGGTCTGCTTGTTAGTGTAAGAGGAAGTTGAGTTTCAATAAGGTAATAAAAACTTTTTTAAGGCAGACTGCTTGGTCCAGCCCAACGCCGCGGGGGTTCCCCCCTCCATTCGCCTCCACTTTTTCCGGGCGATCACCACAAATCCATCGTGATCAAAGCGGCCGCCATCTCGTCTGGGACAAAAACCCGAACAGACGGCCCTCCATTTCACAACTAATCACCCCCAGGTTTCCGCTCCGTTTTTTCCGTAAAGAGGAAAGTCGTGTAGCCCCCACCACTCACCGGAGGGAGCCACAGGTGGGATTGATCGGATCTTTGAAGAGGTGGAGGGGGCAAGGGTCTTGCTCGGCTCCCCCGGTCCCAGGCTTCCATAAATCCACCGTATCCGCCTCGCACACGACACATACCCCAAGGCGAGACGCCCTTTCATCTAGGCCGCCTGGCTTGGCTAGGCCCCCGGCTACCGGCATAAATTTCGGCCCACAACAATGGCCCTAACATTTGGGGCCGCTGGAGTCGGGCAATGCCCCGCAAGAGTGGCCCACAGCTCGCGCACCTTGGGGAATGTTTCGGGGGATTTCGGGTCTGAAGTCTCGAAAATTTCAGATCTTATTTTTCTACTCGGCACAGCTTACAGGGTAAGCCAAAAAACGTTGCGGTCTCTGGGCCTCAATAACTCTTAATAGTGGAAAATTTTGCCATAACTATATCAGAATGATTAAATTTGACTGAAACTTAAACGGCTGGAAAACAAAAAAGGTTCTTTCCATTTATCGGGGGGGGGGGAAGGCGAACTGTGCCCTATAAGTCTAGAAATGACTATTAACTAAATAGACAGTGTTTTAACAGTGTTCTTAGTGTATATGACTTTTTTTAAACTAGGAAACTAACTAAAAGCTTTTAAAAATGTGGAAAAAAGGCGGAAGTTTGATCAAAAATCGGCCGTTTTTGGTCGAAAAATTTATATTTTTGTAGTTTTTAATGCAAATTTGCAAAGTTCGCACGTTTAGGAATAGTTAAAAAAACATTTAGAAATAATTCCACTCGTTATGTTTTAAAAATTAAATAAAGTTGATTCCCCCTCCCCGATAATGCGAAAGAACCCAAAAATTGACGTTTTGACGCAAAGCACGCTAAGTTGCGAAAAATCGAGCATCGTTGTTCCAGACACTTTTAAGCATTTTCTTATGATAGCGCATCGCATATTCCTCATTCAAAAGTTCTTAAAGGGATCGGAAAGCATTTGGACGTGAAAATCCCTCAAGCCCGGAGCCTCTACCGAGCCGAGTGTTGGGTCGTCGAGCCAGCGGGCAGGCGAGCTAGGAGGTGATTAGCGCCTGGCAGAGCGGATAGCGGAACGGGTTACCAGTTCTTTTGCGAACTATCAACACTAAGCTGCTCTTTGCTAATCCGAAGATCCATCACAGACCGTTTTTGGGACGCCGGGAAACGGTGTGCAGCAAAATGTCTGATATTACAATTCGCGGAAAGAATTCTGAACGCACCGAATGAGATTTACAGAGAAAAGGTTGTTTTCAGAGTTTGCTGTAAAAATATTCGCGGTATTTTAAGCGTAGCGTAGGGGGTTTACGGTATTTTAAGGGGCCAATAAAAATTAAAGGGATTCAAGGTTTTAAAAAGCATAACGCAACACATGATTAATTTGTAGAAAGTTAAAAAAATTTTTTAAATGCTGTGGTTCGATAGATTCACTTCGCAAAACTCCGAAAGCACCTAAAAACGAGCGCTTGCAAACACAGCTTTTTCGACTTTTGATCCTGGAATGTGGCGCGGCGAAACGAAATTCTCACCCCCCCCCCCTCCCCCCGGTAACAGTCCAGAACCCACTTTTCTCGGGAGCACCCTTGATCGTGGCAGATCTGCCATCGAGTCCCCCCGCAGTTGATCGTAGCGGTTATCCACACTGGATAATGCTCCTCTATAAGCGTCCGAGGGTGTCGAGATACGTGCTCAACCAGTTCAGCACCCATCCGCCTCGTTTCGTCGCCATCCCCACGCTCCCCTGAAGCCGCCATTGTTTCGACAGGTCCAGCCTCTCGGGATGGCTCTCTCTCGAGAAGCCCGGATGATGAATGCCCACCATCACCCTATATAGGCAACCCAATGGCCCGGCTGCAGTCTACAGTTTCCGAGAGAGCACCAACAACCCCCACGCACAATGGGATACCGTAATCTGGTGTTGGCTGTACTGTTGCCTTTGGCTGTACGGGCAATTCCGATTGACAACGGTGTCGAAGGGGAGCCGGAAGTGGAGTGTGGCCCCAACTCGGTCACCATCAACTTCAACACGAGGTTTTTGATAATTTACAACGTACTTTAAATACTTTAATGTTTTTAGCGTTTTAAAACGCGAATTTGAGCTTGAAATTTAATCCACATACCATTAATGCGCTAAACTATTTTCTACGCTTTTTAAATTCAATTCAGCCTATATTTTTTATCTACGCCACCTCTCGATTTTCATCGTCTTTTGACTTCCTTTAGTTACTAAATATACCTCTTTTTTCATTTTTTAGGTTTCTATTTTTCTACTGTGCACTTTTATGATTTGACCATCGTAATGAATTGCCAGAGCCGAAAATTCTATTTTTCGCCTTTAAATTTTGTGGTGCTTTTGTTTCCGAATTTAAAAATTATTTCAACAAACGAGCTAGCGAATTTAACTTCCAGATACCGTAACCCAAGATTGAAAACGTGCTTCAATGCCTTTTTAGAAACACCTTCGAGGGCCACGTCTACGTCAAGGGACTTTATGACCAGCAGGAATGCCGTAGCGACGAGGGAGGGCGACAGGTGAGAGAGAGAACGAGAGAGAGAGAGACGCTATACTCCTTCAGGTCGCCGGCATCGAACTCCCCTTCGACTCTTGCAACGTGGCCCGTACCCGTTCTTTGAACCCACGCGGAGTGTTTGTCACCACCACCGTCGTCATCTCCTTCCACCCGCAGTTCATCACCAAGGTGTGAACAGCTGTATCCTAAATATAGACTCCCTCAGATTGATCGCGCCTATCGCATCCAGTGCTTCTACATGGAGGCCGACAAGACAGTGTCGCAGCAGATCGAAGTCTCGGACATTACCACGGCTTTCCAGACCCAGGTTGGTGACATGGCTTCGTTAGCTTCGCTTTTATTTACAAAAATTTTATCGAGTTTTAGGTCGTTCCCATGCCCATCTGCAAGTACGAGATTTTGGATGGAGGCCCATCCGGTCAGCCGATCCAATTTGCTACGATTGGACAGCAGGTGAGGTTTAAGACTACGTTAACGACCTTTAAAACGGTTTTATTCCTATTATAATATCACTACGATTGATCTACTAACCTGCAATCTACGTCTTCTAGGTGTACCACAAGTGGACGTGTGACTCCGAGACCACGGACACGTTCTGCGCTGTAGTTCACACCTGTACGGTTGATGATGGAAATGGGGATACCATCCAGGTGAGAATTAACGGGAATCAGAAGCAAAACTAAGTGTGGAGTGTAAGGATTACTGTAGTTACAATACCTATTCGACACGGGGAAAAATCGACCTTTGCGCTTCTATGTCCCTTTAAGAGCATCACCTGTCGAGCCTCACCCTATAGCTTTAGATCCTCAACGACGAAGGCTGTGCCCTAGACAAGTTCTTGCTCAATAACCTCGAATACCCCACCGACCTGATGGCCGGCCAGGAGGCTCACGTCTACAAGTACGCCGATCGGTCCCAGCTCTTCTACCAGTGCCAGGTAGGTTATAGCTTGCCTTAAATACCGTAATCTACAAGCATAATGACCCATAAGCCACCTTCCAGATCTCGATCACGATCAAGGAGCCGGGCAGCGAGTGCCCCCGCCCTCAGTGCACCGAGCCCACGGATTTGCTGCCGCCCCGCCGCCGCCCCCCACGTCTTCTCCGCAGAAAGCGCTCGATCGAGGATACTCTCGATGTCCGCACCGAGCTCACCACCATCGATATCAACATTGGCGTAAGTTTCGGGCGGAAAACGCACTGGCAAACACTGATTTTGCCCGCGACGCGCAACACAACCCATCCAACTTGCGTATCTCGGCTTCTGGTCTGGCTACCGGGGTGTAAAGTATACCAAAATGTTTGCCTTAGTCTGACGAGTATTTCGGTCGACCTTACACCGTTGTACGATAAAAGGCAGCCGAGATACAGCAGTTTCGGGCCGGCTTGCGGTCATCTTGAGTCCAACCGCGACACGCAACGCGCAGACTTTTTTATTTTATTGTGTAATGGATTAGATCCTTGGCAGGCTCGATGAGGCGCGTCGCGTGTCGTGGAATCACCCAAATTTCCAAGGCTTTCCAGTCCCTTTAAAATCTCCAAAATCCCAGGCCAACAACGCTGCCGCTGCCTTGCTGCCCGCCCCTGCCGCGATGACCGCCGCCGAGCCGATCCAACGGGACGGCATCTGCCTTTCCCCCATCGGCTTCATGTTCTTCTTGGCCTTGGGAGGTACGTTGCGCGAAAACACTAATGACGCCGCCACGCGAACCGCCATTTAAGTGCAACTTTCAGCGGGCGCGGCCACGATGTTCTCGGTGCTGATGTTCTACTTTATCCGCCCGAGCAAGCACTTCTAAGAAGGCGCCTAGCTGGCCGGGTGTTCACCCCCGTGTGCAATCTAAGCAATTACTATGACGATCCCTATATTTATTTCGATACCTCGACTACCTCAATAAATAGTGCCATATCAGAATGTTGGAACTGCCAGGCTAGATACATCTTTCAAAATAGTCTAAACATAACTCTGATGCAGTTTTACCCGTTCTTTTTAAATATTTTGAATAGACTTATTAAAACATCGATAAAGACAAATATTTATGCACCAATTTGAAAAAGTACACGGGTTCTGTGGGGCTTTAGAAAAGCTGATCTTTCCGCGCGCCCAGATGTGTCGGGACGAACGTGTTGCTGTTGCCAAAGTTTGGGTTGTACCTGAAGCTTCGTAAGTTTCTTGAGGTTTTCTTTAAAAGTTAGGGTTATTTGGAGTCGAAAAAAATTTGGAAAACTTAGCAAAACTTAAAATTTCGGGATTTTGAGGATTTTAGGCCGAAAAACACGCACTTTCAACCCAATATAGGTTTTTATTTCATTAATTGCTCTTTGATTTTCTATTTATTCATTAATTAATCAGTTATTTATATTGATTATTGGGCTTCATTTTCTAAACTCACCCCTGCTGCGCCAGCGGGTTGGGAGCATGAACATTTCCGCCATCAAGACGCTCATACGGCGCCCGGGCCTTCAACTGCCTGAAGATGAGCACCAGCAGGCCAATAGTGACCAAGAAGCAGATGACCATATAAATAGTGGAAGCCGTCTGCCAGCCAGAAGCTCCAGAAGCTCTAAAAAGCGCCGTTTTTGTCCAAAACGCTAAACAAACTGGTTCAAGAAGTTGGTCACGTCCGAAATGCTGCGCGCGGCGGCGAGCGGGTGCTTCGCCTTCCACTCGGCCGTTTTGTTCTTCATCCGGTCAGAGATCCATTGGGCCATTTGCTAAAATGTGGGGTTTCTAAAGCTAATCTTTTCAGTTTGAGCGAAAACATTGAATAATATAACTTTTATAAACTGTAAGAAAACTGGTGCTTTTGCAATATCGGGGGGAGGGGACAGCGACTTTTCCCTTATAAATCCCAAACTGTTTTTTCAATAAAACTTAGGCATATTTTAAGCAGAAAGCCCATCGAAGAACTGAGAAAATTGTCTTAAAATTTAAAATTTTGGTCTAAAAACGATATTTTTATGATCTCGAACAGAAATTCCTGAGTTTTTGGGTTTTGGATGAAGCCAAAACAGCGTCGAAACTCTTTCGCTATTTATATAGCAGAAATTGGACCCTAAGGACCCCCACCGCGATATTGCAAAAAACTTACCAGATTCGCGGCAGCTTTGGCCTCCTTCTGGGCCTTGATCTTGTCGAGGATCATGTGCGTGCCGTTCTTGATCGTCTCCTTGACGTTGCCCATCACCTCCTTCGCGTGCTAAAGATTAATAAATTTAGATTTTCTTCATTCGATGTGTTTAAAATCTGATACCTCCTTCTTCGCGGCGTGCTCTGCCTTCTTCGTCTCCCAGTCGGCCTTCAGCTTCTCATTGGCTTGTTGGGCAAACTCTTCGAAGCTCTGAAAACGCACGGAAATAAAAAAATTAGATCCAGGCCCACCTGCTTGGTCTCGTTGAGCGACTCGGCGGCCTTGGCCTTGAACTCGTCGAACTTCTCCTTGCGCGCGGCGATGAGCTCGGCTTGCTGGGCCGCGTAGGCTTCGGCGGTCTAGATAATGACAGATTATATGAAAATATTGGTTTCTAACCTCTTGGAAGCCAGGGTACAGCTTGTCGAGCTCGGCGTTGAGACGGCCTTCCAAAGAGTCCTTGTTGCCCTCGTATTTGGCTAAAATGAATAACTTCTAGATTTCTTTAATTATCTTCTTCTATATAAGTTACTGTACCTTACCTAAGGTTTAACAAATAATAATTTTCTAAAAAAAATTACTAACTTCTGATCACCTCGTCCATCGATTGGTCGCCGGCAATCTGTAAAGTTTATAAATTATAGGCAATGTAGTGTGTAGTTATAGCTTTGTCAGCTTCGTAAAACATTAAACAAAACGATCCGCTAGTTTCTTACCTCAATAGCAAAACCGGCAGGCTTCGCCTTCCCCTTTCCGGTTCTGCTCCCATTCGCTGAGCTTGGCTTGGAACTTCTAAAACATTTCATTATTGTTATTCTTTTAGCTTTGAGAATAAAATACAGTTTTAAACCTTTAAAAACTATTTACGAAACTTGAAAAATACCTTCTCAGCCTCGTTGTACAGCCTATCGACGGTGTCGCGGAGCTTCTGGCGCTCGACCTCGAATTCGGCCTGTTTGTCGGCGAATTGCTAAAACGGAGGTGCAACTAGAACAAAAAAAATCTTAAAAAACTAAACTAAACGTTTTATAGCCAATAACAAACCTGTTTTAATCCTGAAAGCTCTTGCTGGACCTCCTCCTGGAATTCAGCTCGGCGGGCTTCGAATTTCTGAAAGTTTTTGAGTTATCTCCTCTGTTATGATGTAAAGGTGAAAGGATACCTTAAAAATCTATATTTACCTGCTTCCACGAAGGCCATTTCTCGCTTGGCGCCTCTTTTAACAAACCGAAAGCCGGGGTGCAGAGAACGACGAGGAGCAGCAGTGTTTTCATGACTGTAAAGGGAGAACTAACTGTTTTCAAGCCTTTACTGCCCAATCACCAAAGTTATTTAGCCCTTTTAAACAAAGGTCAACGCCAAAAACAGTAAACAATCTAGTATTCAGGTAGCCGGTGATGGCCGGCGGGGTCGATATGTGGATCCGCAGGGGGGTCGCCTATCAAAGCGGACCCCATTCTGGCGAGGCCCCGCCCGATAAGACCACAAAGCAGACGGAAGGCAGGCCCTTACCATCCGCTGTACATTGTGCGAAAACATGGGCCATTGCTCTTTCGGAAGAGACGCGTAGATCTGGAGGCGGCTTCTTGAGACATCGAGAAAATCGGGCGAGCCGGTAGCAAGATATGCAACGGATTCAAGAAGACCATGGCCAAGTAGGGGAAGTCTTCTCAACGACAACCAGCCCCAAACCCAATTAAATCCCTTAAATCGCAGAGAAATCAATATTTTCTGAGCTACAAGTGTAGATAAAATAACTTTATCATTGGCTGGTCATATCACAATCGGCATAGCACGCTTACCCATAAATTGCAGGGGAATAAGGCACAACTATAAAGGAAAGGGGCGAGATGTGCGCAAAGGCACAATCAACTTACAAACATGAAAATTGTAAACGGAAACTGGGCTAGATAACGGCTTGATATCGACCGTTCTTTCTAGTAATATTTGCGCTTCTTGTTGGGCTTGTTCTTGTCTTTGCTCTGGTCCTTCTTGGGCGTCGCTTCAATGGGGCGACCCTGGAAATCAACAACTTGATTCAGAATCTCAAAAATTAAAATACCCTCTTGTTCGTGCAAAATCCGTACACCTCAGCGCCGAAGAACCAGCCAAAGAGTGGGCAGAACCAGTAGAGAAGGAAGAACCTAAATTAACAATTATCTTAAAACGATAACTGAAGAATTTACCAGTTGGCAGAAAGACCACGGCAGTTCCAAAGTCGTGAGGTGACGACAGTGGGGTTCAGGCCGGGGATACCGACGTAGACCATAGCTAAATCACGACATTGCTGACGGAACTAGGAATAGTGTCTTTTTCATCATCGGGGGGCGGTGGTTGCATAGCAACGTAATAGCTAGTTTTTTAATGGTTTCTAATCAAATGGAGTTATACTTCAAGTAAAAAAACTTCAAAATCTATAAAAAAATTGAAGCTAGGTCGAAAAATCGATATTTTTTGTATATTCACGTTTAGGAATAATAAAAACGGGTGCATACTTATTGACTATCTTTATATTAGAGATAACTTGCATCCCAAACTCCCCGAAAAGCACCCAAACGCACCGGCAGACAGCAGGCTGGCGATGAAGACAGGGATGGTGAACGGGCTGATGCGCGATAGGATTGGAGCCCCGGCGCGGATGAGGAACGCCCCGACAAACTCCCATAGGCAAGCGTAGACGAAATCGGTCTAGAAAAGCAGTTAAAAACAAATTCAAATGCCCAACCTTGTAGCTGAATTCACAGCCGTTGCGTAAGTTGAAGTGGGCCTGTCGGTGGGCGATCGAGTAACTGCGGGTGTGCCACCAAACACCGTGCGCTAGGATTGGCGCTGCGATGCCTCCGAGTAGTTGGGCCGTCAGGATCGTGATCGTCTTCTTCGGGCTAGAACAATGAGAATGAGAGACTCTGGACTCTACAAATCTGGATTACGGATCATCATTATGGGCCAAAAAGCGATTTTAGGCCTATCAATTTTTAAACGGGTTTCCAAGTTACTTCAAAAGTCTCCATATGAGAAGAAAAAAATTTTTACTAAAAAACTACTAAAATGCTGGCAATTATGCATATCTGGAATCCTAGGAAAACTTTGCTCAGCTCGCCCCAAATTCCTGATTACTAAAAACACCGGTAGTACCTGTAGCTGCCATAGAGCCCATTCTCAATAGGCATCAAGGGCGACACGCAAGCCCTGCGATTCCAGAGCATGTTGCCGGTGAGCAGCGCGGCGACGGTGATCCCAAAACCCTTCCAGCCGAAGGCTTGAACGATCAAGCCTAAAAAGGCTCAAAAAAATTGCTTCCCACTAACCATTCTCCCATACGCAACCGCACATCAGAGCCGTGCCGATCAGCTCATTCATGAAGAGGTATTGGTAGCTGTCTTGGTAGTTTCGCACGGTTCGTTGGAGGACCCAGTCGCTGATCCTTCTGTAAATTTAACATTAGACATGTATAAAACGACACGACTTGCCTGGCAATCTCCGCGGAGGCAAACGCAAACACATAGAAGAAGAACGGGGCCACGGCGGGCCGAAGCCACTCGAAGTCCTCGAAGTCCATGACTAAAAATAAGAATTATTATGAAACAAATAGCGAGAATGAGATATAAATCGAAAACATGTTTGGGAAACGGCTGAGAAGGGCGGAAACCGCAGACTCGTGCAAAGGTCAAAGAAAAGAAAGTTTTTAGCTTTCAAGTTTTCTAGAAACAAGAAATTAACTTTTTTCAATCAAAAAGGAAAATGAAATGCGAATTTGATGAAGGCCTACCGTAACGAAAAGACACCGAGTAAACTACGCGCGGCTACAGTGAACAGACCTGCAGCGTAGATAGGTGTATTTCGTCGCGTTTCGCGCGATTTTTTTCTTATTTCTTTGCAAATTTGAAGTTTCGTTTCGAATTAGAAAGCCAATTCCACAAAAAAATCGGCTTGTATTTTTGATGGTATTTAGCCAAATGACTATAGAACATCCCGCTAAACAGCGTTTGCTGCTTCGTTGTCCTGCTCAGACTGCACTTATCAAGAACTTCCCATTTCCGCCCCCAAGAACCCTGGCGTCACCGTTGCCCAAGACGCGACAGGCAAAGACTGTCTGGGGGGCTGTCACGTACCCGCAATTGCCAGCCGGCTGTCACAAACAAGAAAGTCTTGTAAGCTCAAAAACTTGCGGCTTGTGCTTTGAAAACTTCGCGAAGAGCCAGAGATTTATTTACAAGTAAATCTTTGTTTTACAAGACGGCGGTATGTACACTACGATGCACCTTGTTGATTTTTTTGTTGAAAGCTTTTCACGTTCGATCTTGAATAAGTTTTTTTTTACTTCTTCTCAATCGGAATCTCGTGCGGCTTCTCGCCGGGGATCTCGGCCAGCTGCATCTTCTTGGTGTCGTGCTCGATCTGAAACAATCTTAATTTTAACGAAGTTCCTAGTTTTACTTACTTTTTCGAAACCATGTCGCGTGGCGTCGCTCTGGAGTCGTTTTCGCATTTCATCGGTTTCGATTGGGATCGTGATCGAACGTTTCCAGCCCTGGATTGTAGAATTCCTTTTTGAGTATAGTATAGTTGAGTACTTTTTTTTAGTATAGAAAACGCAACTTTCCGATGTTCTAGCGCTGCTTTGTACTTTCTAAAAAATTTTTCAAGGGTTTTGCTGCTATTAATCCTTTTTTTCGAATCAGAATTCAACTTTTTGGGGGTTTTTGACGTTTCAAAACGGTAATTGGATTCGTGATGGATCGTAATACTGCTTTTATTAGAACAGAAAGTCATTGCTTCTCCCTTTTTTGATTTCTCAAAATGCCCTGAAGCCCCCGGCTGCTGAAAACAAGGGGGCTCAAGCTGCAGGAGGAGCCTTGGGAGGGCATCAACACATTTCGACATGCCTTGTTTACGGGCCCTGTCCCTCTAAAAATGCACGGGCGCGCTCCGGCTCTCAATTTAAGGGCCCCAAAATCGATTAGGCCTGAGATATACGTTTATAAATAGCTGTTATTAAGGAAATAGATAGTATCAAAGTAGTATTAAATTAACTCGGACTGGATGTTTTACTTGCCAAAATCAACCCACTTTTTGAATGCCCTGCAGCTGCAGCTTATTCCCATCCAAAAGGTGGCAGGTCACCGATTCGGGGTCTATCCCTTTGGGAAGCCTATAATTCTTCAGCGTTTTATAAGATTTGAACTACAAACTTGAAGCTACGCATAAAGCTGGCCGACACCTCGCAGTCGTCGCTTTTTTCGGCGCGCGTCCCGTGGATCGTGAGGGTGTGTCCGGTGAGGTTGACCTGAATTTATTTTTGCTTTTTGGTCTCAATCACACCTTGACATCATCGGGCTTGAACGTGCCGAGCTCGAGGGTGTTGTTGAACTCGGCATCATGGTGCTTTTGCTCGTTGGAGAGACGGCGTTCGAGTTGGTTTTGGTAGTGAGGGGAGTGGCAGGTTGGGCATCCGTAGCCGTAGGGGCGTGGGCCGATTTCCTGGAATTTGGTTGTTTCGTCGCTAAAAATGATAGGACGAAGTCGTTAGGCTACGTTTGGATACGCTTCCACTTGCTACGTTTGGCTACGTTCTGCTACGTTGTGCAACGTTTGGCTAAGTTTCGATAAGCGAAATGTTTTAATTACATTTCGCTATATTCCTCCACGTTTCGCTTGCTTAGGCTACTTTTGGCTACGCTACGATTTCGAGGTCTTACGGTTCGTTTGGCTACGGTACACTACGTTTACAAAGCTACGCTGCGGCCTAAAATCCGACCTGCGTCAGCATCCGAACCAGCGGCTCGGAGACCATCATCGCTTCCATCGGGTCGTCAAACATCTTGGTGGATTTCCTGCAGCTGACAACATTTGTGGATACCACATAATTATTTAACGCTTTTGAAAATTTTAAAGGGACTGGGAAGCCGCGAATCCAAAAATTCATGGCTTTTCAGTCCCTTTTAAGCAATTTAAACGAGGTTTTCGACGTTTCTAAAGTAACAAGGGTTGGTGCGTGGCGATAAACCGGAGCAGAACTGGGTTGTTTTCGTGTGCTGGTGGGGGGAAGTGGGCGTCGAGCAGGCAGGCCCGGCCGCGGCCTGAAATCGTCAACAACCCGGGGCTCTCAGCAAAAAAGGACAGAAAAGGCACGTTTTGTCGCGCTTCTTTTCCACCTCTTCATGGGTAGAAGGTTGCAAAGTTCGGTTTATGGTATATTAAGGCTTGCTTGCGTTTTTGATGCGTAATCCGGTGCGTTACGTAGTCTTATGGTGCCCGTTGCCTTCGCAATCCCTTTAAAACGCATCGAAGCTTTTTTCAAGTGTAGAAGGGAGTGTAGCGTAGTCGTAGACGCACAAGTTGTCGTCAGAATCTGATCAGAAAGCTACCGTCCCAGTCGTAATTTGATGCTTAACGTAGTTGTAACGAACGAGTTACCATTATTCTCTATTAAACGTACAAAAACTGTTTTTCAAGCGTAGACAGGCTTGTAACGTACCATACGGACGTATACAAGTGTATTTTCGTATAAAACGTAGTCGTAACTTTATTCTATCATACCCGTAGATCAAAATACATCAACTCGATAGCAGTAGCAAGGTACAGTGGATATAATAAATAGAAATGTAGCAAAAAACTACCGTAACCGGGACAATTCATCGGGGGAAACAAAAATTTTCAAATTAACGAAATCACGAAAAACAATACTGTGAGCAGACCGGTAGTGTGTGTATTGCGTTGCTGCGCGTACTGGGGCGTATTTAAAAAACACAAGAAAATCCGATATGGCAGCAGGCACCCTGGTGGATCGAATTTGACAAGAATGAGTTTGGAATTTCTAGGGAAAATTGGGGTTTATGGCCTAATGGAAGGCTCGACTTCCCGGCGGCTTTAAAAATCGAGTGATCTGCTACATTAATACCCTATATTTGCCTCAAATTTACATAATTTTTAGCACTTTGGCAACCAAACAGCAAAAAAAATTGACGCTCTCGACCTGTGGTCGATTGGTAGTGCGTTTGCTTCCCCTCTACATGACCGGAGTTCGACCCCGGCCCGGACCAAACTTTTTGCTTTTTGCCCAATAGTTTAAGGGGGATTACTGTAACTGCGGAACATAATATTATCGCTGGAATCCGTTCGGGGAGAGGGAGGGCGAGGGCGAAACCGGGCGGTCGATCGCCGGGAGCAGGGAGGAGCTAGCAGAGGATTTTGGGGAAATCTGTGGGGTAGGTGTTGGAGATGGGGACCTGGCCAGCGAGCGTTCGGAGGTATATCTGGAATTTCCGGGGGTTACGGTATGATTGCAGGGGCGAACCTCTCGATGGCGGGAGGGGTTGGCGTGGCGCCAGCGCGAAGGGAGCCCATCTAAAAATATTGTTTTACGAAGCTTAAGCCTAGCGTAAATCTAAGCCTAAGCCAAGCCTAAGCCTAATACCTAAAAAATGTTGTAAAAACCTACATCTTCAGATTGCCGCTGCGATATCGATCGATACATCGCTTGTAGTAACCGATTTGTCGCATCAAGTTTCCGATCGATCGAGTGAACCTAGAAAATCCTTAAAATCGATAATACCGTATGTCCGTAAGTTTAATAACGGTAATTTACACCTTAAAAATTTTGGAATTAAAAGGTCCAAAACCGTTTAGAAATCCATAGCCAGAAAATGCATAATTCCGCCTTGTCGATCCCTTTAAAACTCACCTGCAGCTCGACCCTGCTCAACCTGCTGCCAATGGTCTGCGCCTGACCTTTCTTATTGCTGCCCTGATATTGGCCGGGTTTTCCGAGGGTTTGATCGAGTCTGAAATAGTTAGAATTTATCACAAAAGATTAAAAACTGTCTACAGTATCCTCGCGTACACTACCTCCTCTGCAGCTCCTTGATGCGCACCATCATGTTCAAATGGCCCTGGCTGTACTGCTCGATGACGTCGCGCACGTCGTAGGGTTTTCGGGCTTGCTTAAACAGAGGAAGTTGCGTGTTTATTGTTTTAAAGGGACCGACAAGGCAAAAGCGAGAAACCAAAATCTACCTGGAACTTCTTCCGGGCCACAAAATATTTGATTTTTCGAATTCCACGAATCGCATTCCGATGCGTTTCGGTGAGCTCACAGATGCTAAAATCGTGCTTTTCTCAAAAATGACGGTTCTGGCGTACTGTGAGAATCTCAAGGGGGCTCCAGGTGAAGAATCAGCGCCATCGTCCTCGTTTTCAATGAGGGAATCTTGGCGTCCTAAAAAAGCGTCTTTCCCTCTTTATCTCTCTCTCTCTCTCTCTCTCTCTCTCTCTCTCTTCTCACCTTCAACCAGCAACCTTGTGCCCTCCTCCAAGTTGTCGGAACCCCTCGTCACCGGTTTCCACTCGCTCATCTCGCTGTCGTCGCTTTTGTGCCTTCTGGAACAATATTTTAAGGGTAGTAGCAAGGCAAGGATCTTTTGTCCCAAATAACCGGTAAAATTTCGACAAAATGTGTTTTGAAGGATTTTCTCACTCTTTCGTGCCTTCCAAGTACCTTTAAAACAAAATTTATCGCTTACTTTGCATTACTATTGTTGTTGGTGAGCTGCCGGTTGTAATTCCGGAACAATCCGGGCGCTTTTCTTCGTTGTTGGATTGTGTTCTTTCCTTCATCTCCGCTTCCGGCCCCCTTGCGACGATGCGTCTCCTCGGTGGCGTGGGCGAGGGGGTCGATGTGGACTTGCCTGGAATGGAGGGTTAGCGAGAGAGAGAGAGAGAGAGAGAGAGAGACAGAGAGAGCGAGAGAGATAAAGTATTTTGAGCCAGCGCAAGCTAGCAGAGATAATTTGAGAAATCGTGCTAGCATAGTTTCTTTGAGAATTCTGGTTTAAAGGACCATTGAAGGCAACCTTTCACCCACCACGTCGGCCCATTATCACTCTTCTCGGCCGCATGACACCTCCAAACGCATTGAATCAGCGTAGCAGCCGCCGGGATCTGCCTGTTGAAGTGCTTCTGCCGCTGCTTCTGCTGCACCTTCAGGGCAAAACCCGAGCCGAGAATACCCTAAAATAGGGTTATAACTTGGCTAAATTAACTGAGCATCAAGTAGTGCATCTTAAAGTGAGAACCAACTCACTGCAGGGAGAGCAAAGAACGAGATAGCGAAGATGGAGAAGCAGGAGGCGACCACTCGTCCTAACCAGGTCTGCGGTACCACGTCTCCGTACCCGATTGTCGTCATCGTTATCTGAAATGGAGGGATTCCTTAGGGATCATTGCTAGATCGCCTCGTCAAATCGAATTCTCCAACGATTTCTGCAAGTTTGCCCTCCAAAACCCGACTCACCACTCCCCACCACAGCGCATCAGCGTAGGAAGTGAAGGTCTGTCGTCCCTCAGGACCGATGTGGTCTAAAAGCCAAGATAACTACAGTATACCAAGCCAGTTTACCTTTTTCAGCTAGATACACGAAATAGGAGGAGAAAATGAGGCCGAGAAAGCCGATGTAGAGGGTGGTGATCAATTCTTGGCGATGGATGAACACGACGGATCCGAGGAGGCGCCTGAAAGTGAAATAAGAGAGAGAGCGAGAGAAAGAGAGAGAGAGAGAGAGAGAGAGAGAGAAAAGAGAGCAAGAGAGGGGGAGAAAGAGACGTAGATAGAGAGAAAGAGAGAGAGAGAGACAGAGACAGAGGGAGATAGAAGGAAAGAGCGAACGAAAGCTCCTGAAAATCCACTTACCAAGTCCCTCCCTGCCTGTCAACATGCAGCATCCTCAAAATCTGCAGGAATCGGATGCCCCTGCAAAATTTTGTGTAAAATACGAGTCACTTTTCTAGCCCTACACCATCACGCTGTAGCACTGCAGGTCCACGTCACGATAGCTAGAAACGGGGGTAGAAGAATGTTAGAAAAGAGAAGTCATGCAAAAACGGGGTGCAAAAACAATGGGGCTTATGGATACAGGGGAAAAGCAGGGGTTCTCAGGCTTTTACATTTTAAAACCAACCTGATGGCGCTTGTGGCAAAGACTTGGCCCTCGGCGCCGAAGATGATCACCACGATGCTGGCGACAACTACGCAAAAATCTGAAAAATGGGTTGTCTAGAAATTACTACTTCTCTCTCTCTCTCTCTCCCTTACCAATAATTGAAATGGGCTTGAAGGCGAACCGTATCCGGCCCCTAACGCCTAGATATGTACTCCGGCATCCAGCTGACCATAACCGGACGCAGTACTCGCAGCCGAAAAATGTGACTAGGAAGATCTCCTGAAAATTTAAGTTTTTGGAGGCAGACTAGCAGTGATCTTTGGGGAATCGGGCTGCGTGGTTAGCTAGCAGAAAATCCTTGAGGAACTGGCGGATAATGCAAGCTAGCGGCGATTCTTCAGGAATTAGCGAAAACGAGGCAAGCTAGCAGAGATTTTTGAGGAATCGGCAAAGAGGAGACCGCTAGCAGCGCTCCTTTGATGAATTTCGGAAGAGGGGGTAAGCTAGCAGAGACCTTTGAGGAATTAGGGAAGCGAACTAGAAAAGGGGGGCTCCTTGGGGAAGAGGAGGCAATCTAGCCGAGATACTTTGACACATGCATGCAGCCACCTACCATCAAAAACAACCACTGCGCGGCCGCTGCTGTGTACCGCTCGACGGTGGTGAGCACCGACAGCACCAGGCACGCCAATACAAGGAGGAACACACTAAAAACAAATAATCGCGTTTTTTAAGCAAACGCAGCACGCTTTCAGACCCAAAATAACATTGCGTAATCAATCCCACCCACCCGCAATGATACAAGAAACATTTCCACCCGGTCGGCCGCTCCAAAAAGTTGTACACCTTCGTCTTCATGTTCGGCTTCATGGCTTTGCGCTCTTTTTGTGTCCGGTAGCGGCTGTCGAACATCTGAAGAGGATTTTGTGATAATTTGAAAAAATTCAGTTAGAATTTTTATATTGTTGGGCTAAGCTCAAGCCTAAGCCCAATCGTGGACCACTCCTAACCTGAGCCGAAGTCCAAGCCAAGCCTAAGCTTGACCTAAGCCTCAACCTAAGCCTAAGCCTAAGCCCAAGCCGCCAAGCCCAAGCCTAAGCCTGACCTAAGCCTAAACCTAAGCCGAAGCCTATGCCCAAGTCCAAGCTAAGCCAAATCATAAGCCAAGTCCTCAGACTTATGTGACAACCACCTGGATTTTTCTAAAAGTCGGTATTTTGAATCGATTACGACACCAAATTTTTTGTTCAAGGTTTGGATTGGCTTAGTAATAAATATATATCTTTTTACATAGTTTTTAATAAAATCTAGTCATATTTCAAGCAGAAAAATGTCCTTAAAATCGAAAAATTTGAAATTTTGATAAATTTTCGTTAAAAAAATGTTTTTCGGCTGAAAATATAGGCCACAAAAGTCATTTTTTAAAGTATCATAAGGTATACTAATTTAATTACCGTATCTTCACCCTAAAAGCTACAAACTACACCAATATTCTAACGAAAACCGGTCCGTAAATAATCAATGTAATGCTGCTGCTGTGGATGGGGCGATGGCGTGGGCTCGGCTCTGGGAATTGTGGCCTTTTTATTTTTCCATTTTCTCGAGCTTTTCCCGGCTCGGAATCTATATACCCCACGCTCCTAACCACCCTCACGCTTCTCTACAAAACTCGGCCGGGTTGGGCCCCGCGGGGCATTCGAAATTAGGCGAAGAATCGGCTAATTTGGGTCCCGCCTGGATTTGGGAGGTAAAGGAGTTCAATTAAATTGTAGCCTGCATTTTTAATACTGTTTTAGGCTTCAGAAATTCCCGAAAATAGTATAAAAATTAAAAGTGGTATTAGAAAGATTAAAAAAAGATTTTTTGAAGCTGAAAAAGATAAAAATGGCAATTTAAGGTGCAAAATTAAAATTGCAGGTATCAAAGCTCGAAAAAATCGTCGCGGGACGCGGAAAATTCTCAAAAATTACTTTTCTCTCATCTCTATAAATATGCCGTCTCCTTTTTTTGGCCACTACAGCTGGCCCGGCCCCGGGAATTTCGGCCACTTTTCGGTCTACTAAAAAAAACGCGCAGCTGGTCTGGGGGTTTTTGTTGTGGAAACTTTCAGAAACGTCTTCTGACCTCAAAATAACAGGTTTTATGATTACAAAATGACACTTTACAATTACAAATTCGTTTCAAACACGCAAAATCAGGTGCACGATTAAAAAAAATCAATACTTGAAATTGCAGAAAATTTGCCTAGAATTTGCATAGAAACGATGGCTCTATAAAAATAAAGAAATCGATCCGTGAAAATCCAAAATCCCGACAGCCAGAATTATCCCGATAGCCATAATCCCGACAGCCAAAACCCCGACAACAATAATCCCGACAGCCAAAATGCCGACAACCAAGGTCCCGAAAACGAAAACCCCGAAGAGCGAAAGTCCCGACAACCTAAATCCCGAAAACCAACCAAAATGCCGACAATTGAGCTCCAAAACAACTAAAACCCAAAAAATAAATTTAAAGGAAAATAGCATTCAAACTAGGGTCAAGGATACGCCATAGTTTAGCTGTCGGTATTTTGGCTGTCGGTATTTTCACTGTGGGATGACTGGAACTCCAGTCTATCCATCCTAGCTTCCTAATTTTTAAATTTGATCCGAATATGCAAATTTCATGGGTTACTGGGCTAATAACGCATCGGAAATCGGCTTACGGCCTGGATTCTTTCACGAAAAGCATAGACCGGAAATTCCCATAGATTCCGGTAATCCAAAAAAAACGCACCTTGCGCGTCAATGGTCTCCCTCGAAGGGTGAGGGTCCCGGCACGAAAAATCGGGCAAGCCGCTCGCAGCCAATAACAAAACCTCACAAGGGTTTTGGAGCCACTGTCTGCGAGAACAGAGCCAAAACTTTTTGCGTGCAGCCCCCCGCGCCGGAGACACCTCCTGATAAGCCGCCAGGGTGTTAATATTTGCACTCAAAACCCGTAAAATTTTGAGGAGTTGGGCTCAAAAATTTGAGGGGGAGCAACTGCGTCAATGGGTGTTTTCTGGAATTTTTTTGAGCCTGGTTAGTGGCCAAAATGCAAAGATTTTAAAGTAACATATTTGAATTTATAATTTTTCAACAATATTTGGCTTTGGACAAAAATGTTTTAAAAATCGATATAAATCAGAAATAAATGTTTCGAAAATTATCAGAAAACGCAGAAAAAAAATCTCAAAATTCCAAATTTTGCTCAAAAATTGTTAATTTTGTATTTTTTTACTAAAAGTTCTAGAAATTTTCCTTTAGGAATGTAACTAAAATAATGTGAAACACATCCGCTCCCATCTAGAAAAACTAGGCCCAGGCCTAAGCCTAAGCCCAAATCTAAGCCTAAGCCAAAGCCTAAGCCAGGTCCAAGCCAAGCCTAAGCCACGCCAATTTTAACAATTTTTGTAACTTTTCCAACTCACCAAGTGAAAAAGATGCGGCCCGAACATTCTGCCCTCCTCTAAAATGGCCGTCAACTGCCTGGGCATCGGAATTGGGAAAGTACGAATTTGTGAATAAGGAGGAAAGCGGGACACTTTAGCGCCGTCACGAGAGCCAAACAATCCGCACAAATTACCGTCACTACGGTAACCGACGTGAAAAAAGTACAATTCGTTGCTTTTGGGGGTTCATAACAAGTTAAGCCAATTAGAGGCGTAAAGAGACGGAAATTTGAAAAAAAAAGCAAAAATTTGGCGGGGCATGGGATTGAACCGGGGTGGTTATACTTGGAAAAACTAGCGTTCAACCTCTAATTTAACGTAAACGTTTTAAAAACGTCGTAATTTGCATAACATTTTCACGCTCTATTATAAGTGTTTATACACTTTTAATGGCATGTTTTTAATGTATTTGCTGACGTACTTGAATAAAAGAAAAACATAATCTAATTAAATAAAAATAATTAAATACATGGCATTATTTTGAGCTTCATAATAATTACATGTCGTCATTTTTATGCCGGTAATTTCAAGGCGAATTTTGTGGCAAAAGGATAGCTTAAGCTAGTAATTAAATAGCCTAATTTAATAGTATTTAGAATGCTTAAAAAATCTCTTTATTTAAGGGCAGAATCTAACTGAGCATGAGCATGAGCATGAGCTTTTTTTATTCGTATTTCATATTTTTCTTCAAGAATTCAAATTTCTGGCCGATAAAATAGATAAAATAGAGCATTTTCCCGGTTATCCACGTATTCCGGAGCTTAATTCAAAATTCCTCATCCTCCCACCCACGGATCCCCGAATTCCGCTCGACACCTCTCGACGGGACTAGCTACCGTACCAACATCACTAATCCCCGGGCTATTTTGCGCCCTGGCCTTCTAGACGCTGGGCGATGATTTTTCGCAAGTAAATCTTAGGTTATTGCCATTTTACTCAAATTATTTGTGTACATTTTTGCAGTGTAAGTAGGTTCTTAAGGGATTTGGGGTGATTTCTTAAAATGTAGTTTTTGCACGTTAAACAGTTTCATTAAATTTAGATAATTTATATTACGAATAAGAAAATCAAAAATAAAGTAAAATTGAGCTTAAAATTCACCCTAAATAAACAAATTCATAGGATCTTATTAAATATGACTTTTGGTATAAATTTTTTATTTGAGCCGATTTTCAAAGCAAATTTAGTTAAATTCTGGTATAATCTACACGAGGCTGTGATTAGTAGAATTTTGTATTGAGAAGATTAGCCTAAAAAAAGAGAATGAAAGGCAAAATCGAAGTCAGCTACTCAAATTCTCGACTCTGACTAATCGCTAGTTTAATCCCCCCGTCTAACACGCCGCCAAAAACAATCCCACGTGTATCAAGCGTTTTTCCGGGGGTTGAGAAGCCGTGGAAATTTGTAGGGACCTTTGGGAAGAGAGAGAGAGAGAGAGAGAGAGAGAGAGAGAGAGAGGAGGAGCGAGGAGAGAGAGCTAGAGACAGGGAGATGAGGGCGAGAGAAGAGAGAAGAGAGAGAGAGACAGGGAGATGAGAGAGAGAGAGCCCGAGAGACAGAGAGAAAGATTTTGAATAAAAACTGATCGAAAGGCCAAACTCTGTGTATTTACTTTAAGAATAAGGTATCGCTAGGCGGGGATAGGTGCAGTACGTACTGAAATACGAGCACCCGGGGTGCCAATTTGGGATGGCGAACGCGGCCGAATGTGAGCCCTGGGTTTCTGTGACGAAAATAATAAAATCAAGCCATAAATAAATCTCACTCTCTCTCTCTCGCTCTCTCATTCTCGCTAAATCCATCAACCCTATAAAATATGAGAGATCGATTTCGAAAAATGCTTAAAAAAGTAAAAAGGATTAGACTACCGTACCCAGACGAGCACTTTTTAATACGGAAGTCATCATCGTCTCAATGAAGTCAAGCCGATGGCAGAAATTCGAGAAATTGACGCGCCACCCCCACCTCGTCTCTCTCTCTCTCTCTTCCCCCTCTCTTCTTCGCTTTCTCTCCGCTGCAGAATTGGACTCCCGTGCGAGAATGGCCGGGGCGCGTAATTAGTTGCGCGACGGAATTCCCTTTCTCCAGCTAGCATCGTTCACCCCTCAAGTAGTTTTGACGTCTGGCCGATTTTAAAGGGGTTGGCAAGGCATGGGGATGCGGTACGCAAGGCTACACGGAACGCCGCAGGCAACGCGACCGCTTTTCCGCGTACAAATTGACCAAGCGCGTTGCGTGTCGCGGCGAGAATTCAGATGGTTAGCAGTCCAAAAAGTCCATAGTAGTGTCTTGGGAATACCTTTAAAATCCAAACCTTCCTCTCCGCCCCGTTAGCCCCTATTTCTCGCCTCAACCACCGTAACCCCCATCTGTCGCCAATCTCGCCGATTCCACAAATGGGACCGGAAATGCGTGGGTGGTGACTTTTTGGGCATCCGAAAATCGCAAAAATCCGTTGATATACCGAAACTTGGGAATATTTCGGGGATTAGAGGGTACTTATAGCGGGGCTGACTACGCAAATGGACGCCGGGAATGAGGGGTGGAAACCGGAAATGCATAAAAAGCGAATAAAACCATTACCGGAATTTTGATGAAACTTATGCAGTTGAACTTATGGCATCCTGGCTGGCAGCAGGAATAAAAAAAAGTCAAATTTCTGTGAAAAGAGTAAGGCTTGACGATCGAAAAAACCGAACTTTTGTTGTATAAGTCTAGAAATGCCTAGTAAGTAATAGAAAATGTTTTCATAGTATTGCTAGTAAAAAATAACTCTCTTGCAACTAGAAAAACAATCCAAAAAGTTTTAAAAAGCCGAAAGTTCGGCAAAAAAGCGGCCATTTTCGCTCGAAAAATCGATATTTCTGATATTTTTTAATACAAATTGTAAATTTTTCACATTTAGGCATGGTAAAAAAGCACTTAGAAACACTTCCACTATTTACATTCGAACAATTATATACCAAGAAAATTATACCCCCGATAATGCGAAAGAACCAAAAATCGTCTAGGTGTCTGATCATACAACTGTGACTTCCAGGTCCCTTGAAAATAATTTCTACAGTGGGATTCGGTTTCCACGCCCCTTTAAAACAATTTTCACTCTATTTTAGCACTCATCTAATCATTTTCAATGAATTTTAAAAAATCTATGGGCATTTTTGCATAAAATTTGGCCGTCCGACCACTTCTAAAATCAGCCTATATAACTTTTAAAATCCGCAAAAAAATTTTAAAACCAATTTTGAAAATTTGGCTTCAGGTCCCTTTAAAAGCAAAGAATAGCATTTTGCAGGTTTCGCGAAAATTTTCAGCGACCTTAAAAAAATACACAATGGTTTTTTGAAGAAAACTAGGCAGCAACGCCCTTTTAAAGGGGCTCCGAACTGCCAAATCAAAGCCCTTTTGGGAGGGCTCCTTGATTTCTGGCAAATTGCCAGCGGGCGCTGCGGGACGAGAGCACCCACTCTTTCGATTTTTGCGCGAAGTTGTTTTTGTCCGGTTTCTTTGTGAAAACACTATAATTCGCGCATTCTGAGCTCATTTTTGAAATCCTCACTCAATTTTAAATAGTTTTGGTGTTTTAAGCATCAAATTTGGCCCAGAAACAGCCGAGAACGTGATTTCGAGGTGACAACAGGCTATTTCAAATTTGCGAGCTTCCCGGGCCCCGGCGTGTACAGAGGCCTCCGACGTACAGGGCTCCGATTTTCGGGCCGTCACTCAATTTTTGGCAGTTCGTAGCCCCTTTAAAATGATTTTATCCGGTTTTGAAGACTTACCTAATCATTTCCAATCATTTTAACGGTTTACGCGATGGAAATAATCAGAATATAGCCAAAAATGGTAAGATAGACCCGGAAACAGACAAAATATAGCCAAAACAAGCTCCAATTCCCGCCGAATCGACAGAAAAATAGATAAAGAATAGCCGGGCGGCGTGTTCCGCGACGCTCCTCACCACGGAATATAAGCCGGGGGCGGTGGCCGCGTGAGAAAACTACTCATTTATGGGGCGAGGCCCCGAGCAATATTGTCCCTTGGCCGGTGTGTGTGGATAGTTGTCGGTCGGAAAAACGGCGAGCAGGAATTGGGGGACAAAGAAACTGGGGTCGTACTCCCCGCGGAAAGGAGGTGAGGATTATTGGGTTCTGGGGGGATTATTTGGGTCGAAGCTACTCATCAAAAAGGATTGGGCACGCTTTTAAAGGGACTGGGAAGTCAAAATATCAAGGCAGAATAGCGCAAAAATTAAAGCATCATTTAAACGAACTCGAAAATTGCCTGATTTACAAAAAAAAATGGTTTTCGAAGCTTTTAAATGCACCGACGTGTCAGAATCGAACCGGAAATGAAAAAATACTCTCCAAAAATCGTCATTCGAACTCTAAAATAATCTACAAATCGAATTATCGTTAAAAACGCATTATCGAGGATTTTAAAGGAACTGGAAAGCCAAAATCGGGCCCGAGAAAGTATAGATAAATTTAAAAATAAAGGTTTAACCAGATGGCGCTAAAATGCGTTATATTTTCTAGATTTACCAACCTCACCGAACGATAGACACAAGATTAAAGCACAAAAAATCTATCTCCCCAGTTCCAATTATTCCATTTCATGGCGTAATCAAATCGATAAACCCAATTTTCGGCCAAATTAAGCTTTGTAGGCACTAAAATTGCAGGTAAAAATCTCCTCCACTCTGTATTTTGCTAGACTACCATTTGCCGAATTCGAAGGTAAGAATTAAAATAAATAGATGAAAATAGTCAAAACAGTTTTAACAATTGAAACAAAACCACCCACTTTCTTCATGGCCTCGCCGGCGAGGAACGGCGTGTACGGCGCCATCCCCTTCCCCTCCTCTTCGTCCATAGGAGCTGAACGAAAATAATTTGTTAATGGGAAGACAATCAATCTTGAGAAGAACAGAAAGGTATCAAAAAAATATAGCTGAATGCTAGGAGCACGAACTCCAATTAATATCTAAAAATTTAAATCTTTAGAACGATGATTAATTTTAGGCCTTTTCCATATAATTTAGCTAAATACAAAGACGAAATCAGAATTACACAGAATTATACGAATTACGACCCTCTACCACTGGGTATCAGCTTCAAGTGGGCCGGTGGCGCATTTTTTCTGGTGCCCGACCGGCTTGAGGACCCGTGTGAATTTGGCCGCCGGTTCCCCCGACCAAAAATATAAATAAACGTTCGATTCTGGGTACGACACCAAATTTCGCGCATTTTTTCGTTTAAATAAAAATCTGGGAACCCGGAAACCGGGCCTAATGACGTGCTTGAAGCTCTAAATTTCAATTGACGCGTTGAAAAGTGTTTGTAACCTAAAAATTAACCAAATTAAATTTAGAGAAAAATTTACTGCATTAATATTTGCATATACATATACATATACATAGGTAAGAATGCTAAAAAGAATTCTAATGTCATGAGCTTCCAAAGATCCCCAATTCGTTAATGGTTTTACAGTCACAAGATGAAAAACCTCCTTCATCAAGGCCTCAAAAATCAAAGATGTCATCAACGGGGGAAAGGTTGGGATCGGCGAGAGAGAGAAAGACAGAGAGAGAGAGAGAGAGCGAGAGAGAGACTGCTGAACAAAAAGATATTAGAAAAAGTCGAACAAAAAAACGTGGATCCGAGCGGGGTAATAGAGGGATTAGTGGGTGGATCCGGCGGGGTGGAAGGGGCGCCACTTCGTTTTTAGTTCCAAATTTGGTATACGGGAGGCGTGCAGATTTTAAAATTAAACTTGGAGAGGAGTGGAGGGAGATAGAGAGCGAGAGTGAGAGAGAGAGAGAGAGCGAGAGAGTGAGTGAGACAGAGAAAAACAGACAGAACCAGTCGACTTGATGAGTCATTAATGCGACCACCAGCCCCCTATTATCCCTCCTCCTGTCAAGAGGAAGTTCTCGTAGCGCATTTGCTGATATTTTCGTTCGGTTTTACCGGATTTTCAGCAATAATGGCCACGCGGATCCGCTTAGAGCGCTGCGGTTTTTGCGAAAATCCCGACGAATCCACCGGACTGGGTTTACTGCGGTTTTTAAGCAATGAAAAAATTTTGCTCGCTTGAGGGCCAAAAGCTTTGAAGCTGGCATCTCCAAAAATCCTGGCAAAAAGTCAATAAATTCTCGTGTCCTGATTATACAGATAGCTTGCCGGCCCCTCAGCGGGTCCCACGGGGAAAACATTGCGTCAATGGAAAGTCGCCCGGGCCCAGTTTTTTGACCACAATTAAAGGTGGTGGAAATCGAGGGGGGCGTGATCACGCGGTGATGTCATTAGTTTCCAAACATACCTAGGCATTCATCGGAATTTTTAGGAAAATGTAGCCTGGAAAGTGCGAAAATCGCCGTCCAATTTGCGCGCTTATGTCTATTGTTTCGGCTATTGTGAGGGCGGAACGTGGGGGGGAGAGTACAGGAAAAGGCATTCCATCAAATTATACAAAAGTAAAATCCATGCAGACACAGCGATAAAAAAATTTAGGTGCTTCCGCATTATCGGTGGGGGGGGGCAACGATTCTTTCCTTGTCATCAATTTTTCTACGATAAATAGAAGCCTTTAAACTGGTTTATATTAGTAAACGAAAAAAACTCGACAAATTTGTGTTTAAAAATAGAAAAATATGGATTCCTCAACCCAAAAATGCCAGTTTTCGATAAAAATTCGAATTTTTGAAATTTTTAAAGTTTTTGCATAGTTTTTCAGCCTGAATATGTTAAATTTGGGAATCTTTCATAATTCGATTTACATCTCGATTTTATAATCTGCATTTCATATCTGCATTATCGATTTACCAATTCTCATTTTCAGGCACTTATCCGGCATTTCATAATCTCACATTTTCAGTCTCGCAACTTTTCCAAAGGGCTTTCCAAGATTTCCAAGAATTCGATGAATGATGATTTATCACGGAGTTGGCGGATTACACCAAATTAATCGAATGTCTGGGCCACTAATTTAAGGAATTTGAGATGGCCATATCTGTCGTACGCTTCGTCGAGGCCACCCTGGGCTTGGTAATCGATGGCAATGGGTGTCTGCTACATGCCCTGTTGCTGCGCCTCGATTAGACGGTTGTCGGTGCGTTCCTGGAAACCGCCCAACGTTTCCAGAAACTTACCAAATGCCGAGGCTTTGTTAGTTGTACTTAGTAGAAATGCAGCTAGTCTATGGGAATTGCGAGATTATGAAGATGCGAGATTATGAAGATGCGAGATTATGAAGATGCGAGATTCTGAAAATGCGAGATTATGAAAATGCGAGATTCTGAAAATGCGAGATTATGAAAATGCGAGATTATGAAAATGCTAGATTATGAAAATGCGAGATTATGAAAATACGAGATTCTGATACCAAATCGTTAAATTTTACTAAAAACAGGAAAAACGGACGGACTGGACTGGACGGATAAACAGGAAAAAAATTAGCCCCCCCTCCCCGATAATGGGAAAGAACCTGAAAATCAGATGAGCATGACTAAAATTTCCAATATAAAAAATAGAGGATAGCGTGTGACCCTAGCTCCGGGGGGTTCAGCGCTGGTCCTCCCGGGAGTTTGCTCACGTTTTGATGAATGGCGCCTATTGTTACCATTAGCGCGTAAACCGGGACACAGATGTTCCCCTGTTGCCTCGACCCCCGGCTCCCATTAGTGCGTGGTTGAATTCCTGGACGGGCGGGCGGGCGTACGGACATTAGAAATTTATATATAGTAGTTTAGGGACACTCTTAAACGATGAAAAATATACCTCGCATACTTCACTAGACTATAGAAAAATCCAATCAAAAAAAAAATCCCAGGCTAAATCCGGGGGTCCCTCATTGTACCATTAATGAGCCAAACCGGCCCGCAAAACGGAGACGGAGACAAAAGACAATATAGAAGAAGCGGGGGAGAAGGTGGCCTTGGAAACCGAACGACTTCTTCTTCTTCTTCCAGTCTTCTCCAGCCCAACCTGCTCGAGCCAGCGGAGGGGGGGGGCGAAACCCCGAATTTTGATGGGAAGGGCCTACCTCCCTCCAGTGCACAAGAGGGAAGCTCTAGAAAGTTATCCCCGAGGGTCCCGGTGGCATTGATTACGCATGAAATTCGGGGAATGGTTTTGGTGAAAGGAAAGAAAGAAAGGTCTTCGTTGTAAAAAATCAAATACAAAAAATGGCTGACCTTTGAAACCATAGAATTTCGGGGTCTACTGGATTTAAAAGATGATATCTCGGAAATCGAACTTTACCGGTATCAGAACGAAATTTAATACGAATTATCGGTTTTTTTAGACGCATAAAGCTCAAACTTCAGAAATTGGGTTATTTAGTAGGCTACGACTTAATTTATTAGGTAAGAAACCACTTTTAATACAACAATGCCCTTTTTCGGGCGCTTAAAGCATAAAAAACAACATCCGAAAAGCTAGGCACAAGTTAGGCTCGAAATCTACCTACCCGATGGCCATTAAAACATTATATACCCCCAAAAAGTGCCTTTCTAGCCTGAGGGTAATAACCCGGACGGTCGATGCAAAGGCACCCCGCCAGGTATGTGGCGAGGGGGCTAAAAAGAGCACACTGAATGGCCGTAAAAATCTGATGAGAAGGCGCCCGGGGTCCCTCGCCGGAATGTAATGGCTGATCGATAGATCAGATAACAGCCGATGATGTGATCAAAAGGTGAGATTTTTTACCGGAAATTCAGTTTTTCCCAGCTCGCCTCGTTTTTAGGCTAGGGCGAGCAGGAAAAGCCGAGAAAAAGCTTACAGATCAAAGGTTCCCAGGCGTCCGACGGCGACGCTTGAACGATTGCGTCTGAATCATCACCCTCTTGGCCTCGCCCCGCGACGCCACCTAACGATCTGATTTATAAAAAGCGCAGCACCTGAAAGATTGCATTTTCCGCGTCATTACTCCGGATTACCGAAAAATTTATTGACAAAACCAATAGCTAGCGGAGATGAGGAGAGGTGATGGTCCACAAATATGCTCAAAATGGGAACAAGAATCGAAAAAAAAACAAGAGGCAAAGGCAGTGCATCGACGATAAAGAGGAATTGCGAATGCTTTTGGAATTATTGACAGAAATTGGGGGAGAAAAAGATAACGGGAATTCGAGTGTTGCTTATTGGATCTGGATTCCGGTCAGCTCAAGGTCGCCGGCGATCTGGAGGCCCGAGATGTCGTTGGGGTCAGAGCGGTGGGCGAAGGTGCAGAAGCGCTCTCCGTTCACGAACACCTGGAAAAAGGGATTTTAATAAAATCATAAAGCCAAAGATCTATGGACATAGCAGGGAGCGGAACAAACTTCTTCTTTAGAAACCAATTTACCTATGACTCATATTATAGGCTATGAGGAAAATTGGATTCTAAAGGAAATTGGAATTGGATTGTTTTTACACCGGTTTTTTGGCTATTATGCAATTTTAATTAAAAATAAAAATATCGGTTATCCGATCAAAGTCCGATTTTTCTGCGTTATCTAAACAGTTTTCCACCTAGAGATCTGTTAGGAAAAAATTCGGCTCCCCCCGATACGATCCCCAAAGCACCTCAAATAGTAAAAATCAAGTATACCTGGAAGGCGTAGGGCTCATTCGTGATGGCCAGATCGAAACCGACTCCCTTCTCGAAGGGCAGCTTGCCCTCGCGCTCCTCGTTGCCCCACTCGTTGGCGGCCAGCGCGTTGCGGATAACGTGCTAAAACAAGAAGATTGAAAGATTTTTATAAAAGCTACCTTCTCATCAAAACGAGGGTTGAGGTGCAGGGCGATGTCGCCGTTCTTGCGGAGGAGGTTGACGTGGAAGCTAAAAATAAAATAAATGATAAAAGCTCTAAAAATTTCTACCGCTTGGCCTTCTTCTCGACGGCGCCGAAGATCAGCAGCGACTGGCCGACGGGGAATCCGGCGGCGATTCCTGACTCGTAGGGGACCGGCTGAAATAGAAAAATAATTTTAAACTTGAAGTTTCGTTTTCCTTTCCATTTTTTTTTTCATTTTTAGCAGAATTTCGCACCCATAGGTTCTTGCTTATTGTTAAAATAAAATACGGCTTGCGCCCATTTTTATCCCGATTTTTTCGCAATTTAGCAACACTTCTACTGACTGAATCCTTATTCAAAGTACTTTTCGTAATTTTTTAAACCCATTTTCATGGAAATTTTTCAGCAGGCTGCCTGTATCAGTCATATTTAAAGTAGCGTCACGACATATTTTCTCTCGATTTTTAACATGATTTCGCAACAATTTTACTGCATGAATTCCTGTTTATTTCCCCAGGGGTCCCTCACTGCCCCGGCTTTTGGCTGCGAAAAACTGCTGAGCCAACACATAGGCCAGCCCGCGACAAACAACCTTGGGGGGAAAATGGAAAAGAGGCATTCGCGAAAGAGAGCGAAAGAGAGTAAGAGCGGCGGGACACACACAGCCATTTTTTCCTCGATTTTCTCTCTATCTCGCTCTCTCTCTCTCTCACTAGCGAGCCACGACACAACAACGGCCCGCCGGCCACTGGCCGAATCGCCGGCCGGGCAATGGGCAATTCGAGGAGATGGCAGAGACAGCGCGCCAGGGCGTCGACCCGTTCAAAATTCCGCCCCGGTCCACACTCACACTCACACAAACACAATTTCCCTGGGCCTCGCGGATCAATCGCGGGGGGAATGGGGGCAGCGCGGGCAGCGGAAAATTCCAGACTTTTCAATTTTCAAAGAAAAACCAAGGGGATTCGACGGGGGCAATTTTTTAGTTATTTCCCCAAATTTTTCAAATTAAAACTTTTTGTTTTGCTACTAAAAATGGCGTAAAATGCCATAAAAATAGTTGTGATATTATTATCTGGTCCCTTCGGTAGCAGAGCCAGAAATTCCGGCAACACTTTCCTGTGATCCCTATTTTCAGCTTCAAAAACCTAAAACCTCACGTAGTACTTGCCGCCCCAGTGCACATGGTTCAGGTAGAGGTCGCCATCGATCGAAAGGTGGCTCACCTAAACCGGAAGGGGTCTTTGAAAATTGCCAGAATTACTCACCGAGGTGACCGGCAGGCGGTGCTCGTAGTCCTTGAACTCCTTGTGGTCGATGATGACCTGGTAGCGGTCGTTGTGGACGCGGATGCGGATGTCGAACGAGTCGCCCTTCTTGATCGGGTTCGACTTGCGCTCCTCTTTGCCCCATTCGCCGTTCATGAAGGAGTTCATGACAATCTGGAAAAGTTCGGATAAATAAAGTTTTCGTTATTTTCCAATATCGGGGGAGGATCGAATCCTTCTTTAAGAACAAATTTTTCACATCGATAGAGGAACTTTTTTAAACCGTTTTCCACTATTCCTAAACGTAAAAAGTTTAGACATTTTAGTAAAAATAGAGAGAATGAAAAAATTTCTGTCATCTCGATATTGCAAAAGCAACAGTTTTAAAAATTTACCTTTCCCTCATCGAAACGGACGGAGATGTGAAGAGGCACATCATTTCCGGAGAAGTCGGCCGACTTGGTGTGCAGGTTGATCGTGAACCTAAAAAGAAAATTAACAAAAAAAATTTAAATTACCTCTGGCTCTCATCGATCGTGGATCCCTTGACGATCAGCGTCTGGCCGGGCTCGATCTTCTCCTGCAGCTGGCTGCGGTAGGGGACGGGCTGAAGAAAGTGCATGATAGGCTGAAGCGCACGCGTCAACTAACGTATTTGTATTTGGATTCCATTTTTTTCTGGCTTAGGAAACGATGAAAGCTACGATTGCGCTGGCCGTCAAATGGCCCCGCGCCGCTTCAATAGCACGCCAAAAGGCAAATAGAGGCCGGGCGCCCCGCTCGTAAATAGCGTCAACTCGTAGAAATCAGGGCGCAGTTTTTGAAGTTCAAGTGAGGTCCATTACTATGAAAAAAGGATCGGGTCTAAGCTAAGATAGTATAAATAAGCTAAGATAGTTAGCGGGTGGGCTATCTAGCAACAATTTGTATAGTCTTAAAAGTTTTCGATCAGCTAAAAGTCATAAAAACATTTAAAAAAGTTTTAAAGAATGCGATTTTCCCCCTATTAATTCGGCAAATATAACCATTTGGAACACGATGAAAATACAAAATTAGCCCCTCCCCCCTCCGCTTACGGTCCAGTACCGAAAAAAGCGAGGTGATGCTCACCATTTCTGTAGCGTGTATGACAAAAATTTTAAGTATAGTCAACATCCATTCCAAAGTACCAGTCGGCGCAATATTTTTGGCTGTCTGGGACCTTAGGCTGATTTGGGTCCCAAGATAGCCCCCTATCCTCCACAGCTTCTGCAGGCCGACGACCCTGTGACACCCAAAAAAAGTGGAAATCGATGGGGTATACTTCCGGAAACCCAGCTCGAACGCTTCAACTAAACAACAAAATTTAGCTTATCACAGACCATTTCAGAGATCGTCTCCATCGCAGCTAGCTAGCGAGTACTATTTGATAGACTGCGGCACCCGTCAAAATTTTTAGCTAAATCCCGCGACCCGTTTGTAGTAATGAGGGATTTGTCGGCGCGGCAATTTTCACAGCGCCGAACAGAAAAAGCGCACCACGCAGCTGCGCATACATCGCGCCGGGGAGCATGATCAACCACATTTCATAGTTGCAAAAACTAACCCAATGCATTTTCTGCGCCATTTTGTAATAGTAAAGTCAGAAGTTTGCGGGAAAACTGTGCCGGCATGCCAAAAATTCGAGCTTCATTGCTTACGCTGAGTCAGAGCCTATTCACCGTGCCCAGAACTTTCGGGCCCGGCCCTCCAAACCAAACCTTTATAGAAAATCAATCAAGTAGCCAAAAAGAAATAAAACCCACATAGGACTTCTCGTCAGTCATCGTGGTGTCGGGTTTTAGACGGGTTGTTGTAGGTCTGAAAAATGGATGAATTGACGGGTGGCGACGCGAATCTAAATGAAGGTGAGGAGAAAACAACAATCAGGGCATCCAGAATATTCAAGGAGGGCAAACAAGACGTGAAAAACGCGTAGTTCATGAGCACTTATGCCGGGCGCCTCGATAAACAAGGATCCGGCGTGGCTGCATAAAAAACAACAAGGGGCATAATAAATGAGTCAGCGCAGACATTTGTCTCAATACCCGGCAAAATGCCTGTTTTGGAATATATAATGTAGCAAAACAATAGTGAATCAACGGTTCCAGAAACCAGAATTTCCCCTTACAACCGTATCAAAATTTGCTTTCTGACTAACTAACAAACAACAAAAAATGAGGGCTGAACGCCCGCGCGTTTTCTGCTGATAACTCGAAATTTTTGGGCGTTCTCGGCAACGCCGCTTTAGGTGGAGCCGTCGTAAACAAGCTCTCGAAAGGGCCCAATAACCCTTAGACTCGACGGGTATAACGCCAGCCAGGAGGTCCTTTATGCGAACAGATAGCGGGCCATTCCCAAAGAGAAATGGGTTCCCTCAACGAAGTACGTGTGGTACTGGAGTGTCAGCGGGGGGAGGCTCTATAGCGTTTTATCATACGCTAAATTTTTTAAGCCGTTTTGTTTACAAAAAATAGAAAAATTCCAAATTATTGACAATTTTCATAAATTTTCAACCAAAAACCAAATTTTACACATTTTTCTTCAACTTTCTATACGTACAAACGGAGGAAAAAACTTAGGTAAGTGGCGTTTTAGGGCCGAATCCGGACCTTACAGGGAGATGTCACCCCCGCTAACAGCTCTGTTCCGCAAGGTGAGCTCCAGGTGTGCAGATCGGTTCGACTATCCGTAAAGTGGAGCAGATATGGGAGGATTGCTCCCGCCACAGGGTGTCAGCTAGCGAGAGCATAAGTGTTCTAGAGGGCGGATGTTGCATTCATGAGCGCCGACTCTGCTGAGGGCGAGGCAAGGCATGTGTCATCCCGGGGCGAGTGCGGTCCCCAAGCGAAGGTCACTCTCAATCCCCGCGAGACTCGTCAACCAGAATAAATACGGGCTCGAGAATGCCCGGACAAGATGGGAAAAACTTGAGGAAATTGCGCCCGGCCGTCTGTGGCGCGACACACAGCCACAAACAGCTATTTCCTCAGGTATGCAAACAGCAAAGCCGCGCGATGAAAAAGTAAACAACCCGCGTGGGACCGGGGGCAGCTGCCACTACTTTGTGGTCATGACAAGGATGGAGATGTAGCTGGAAATTTGGATAATGCGTTAGATCAGAACGAAATTTAGCTAGATTTTAACGAAAGTCGCGTAGACCCTAGCCTTCAAAGTTTAAAAATTTCGCTAGGTCTAAATTCAAACACTAGACCCGTTTGTCAACCCTGAAAATTCTTTGATATGAGGAAACATTTCTCTAGTTTTGAACGAAAGCCATGTAAAGCGGCGCTTTTGAAAAAGTAAAAGAACTCCCCGGATCAAAATTATTAGCTTAACTAATTCGTGTCGTTAGAAAGTTCACCTAGAACTGTGGCAGCACCTTGGTACTCTATGAAGCTAAAATTTCAAGAAAGCCGTAATCCAAACAAATGCCTCCAGCCTGCCTTGCCAGCGAAAGACAGTCGGCTGTAAACAGCGCAACGGGGGCTACAAACCCAACCCCGGGTCGCCTTACTCCCTCAAAAACATCTGGCGCCAGCTTGAGAGGGATAAAGCTATACGTTCGACCGCGGCGTATTTTAGAGAGCTCTGAAAAATGAGCTTCAGAATATCTTCTAGAAGCCCTGAAAAGAAAAATCATGAATTTTTACAACCGTTAAAAATTAGTAAATGACAAATTTTGACGTTTTGGCCGCATGTCTATGACCAAAAAAATTATCTAAAAATATCGTGACTAAGCCCAGCGATTCCTAAACCCCAATTTTAAAGATATCTAATATCGCTAGTTTTCCTGAAAATAAAGCAAAACCGGCGTACATGGCCGTGACTATCTGAAACTCAAGCAGCTCATAAAAGTCGTGACTACCCCCTACGATTCATAAACCCCAACAAGAGCCCTCTCTATTTACACGCGCCAACATAAAAGCGAGAATCGCCAAAATCGAGCCTATAGTAGGGGGTGGGTGGCGCACACCACCACACACAGCCACATGCGGCTAGTTTCCGTCGTTGGCTGCATTCGCACCCGCGGGCCAGCCCCCTTTACGCATGGTGGACATGGGTCTCCTTCTCTTCTCCGGCCAGTATCGATCCTCAAAGCCCGTAAACAGCAACAACAACCGCCGAGGAGGCCCCCCTCTCAACGACGCCCACATCGCGCTACCCCTAGTGACAGCCGCTGCCTAGCAGAAATAAAAAAAGAGTTGGTCAAAACAGGGGCGCAGACCCCGGCGGGCGGACCGCCCCAAATCGGGCACCGGCATCACAAACAATTATAGCTACAATGTGCCCGTCGTTTCGAGGCTTATCATTTTTGGGGGAAAACAGAACCGCCGCCGACCCGCCAGTGCGGTTGTTTTTCCTGGATTTCTGACCCATGCCCCAATTTGGCTATCTGGAATTGGCACTGTAATTAGGTCTATTGTCGCCATTTTCGTCAAAATCAGAAGCTGCACTTGGTTTCTACGCTAAAGACACAAATATCTACCGAAAAAACTTTGTATGCTTCCAATCAAGAGAGAAAATAAGTTCTTTGCACCTAGAAAACTTTGAGAAAAGTAACATCCCGACAGCTTGACCTACTTACTTCGAAGGCAACGCTGGTGCTCCAGAATCTAAAGCTGGAAGCAGGAAAAGTAAAAACTTGAAAAAATTATAAAAAATTGAATTTTCCGATTTTCCGAAACACTACACTTTTTTGGAAGTCTAAAACGTGTACGTTACCGTAACGCCCGCTTGGCGACTCCTCGAACATTCGCGAATGTCAATTTTTCACTTCGTTGCTGCGGATTAAATTTTTTAGACCTTCATGGTCTTCAAAATTCTTTTGGAAACATTTGTGCTAGGCTAGATTACTTTTTAGTATATTCAGTCTTCTCGCGCTTTTTTTTTTCTTTGCTGGCAGGCCTCTCCGGCGCCCCATTGCCCTTCCCGAAACCTTGCCGCCTATCCCGTGGACCGCCCCGCGCCCAACTACTGTAGCTAGTGTCTGCCGGGAAAAATATCTTCGAATTTTCCCGATAGATTTACGTTTTTTTAGTCATCATTTTCTCTCGTTCGTCTCACCAATTTAACTTACTAATTTTCCCCATTTTTCAGGTAACTCGACTACTCGGTGAATATGCCTCGCCCGCAAGTCTTCTTCGACATCACCGTCGGTGGCAAGGCCATCGGCCGCGTCGTCATGGAGCTCTACAACGACATCGTGCCCAAGACCGCCGAGAACTTCCGTTGCCTGTGCACTGGAGAGAAGGGAACCGGCAAGTCTGGCAAGGCCCTCCACTTCAAGGGATCCAAGTTCCACCGTGTCATCCCCAACTTCATGCTCCAGGTTTGATTGTGTGAACGTTCGTTTATTTCGTTTAGGGAGGTGACTTCACCCGAGGAAACGGCACTGGAGGTGAATCCATCTACGGCGAGAAGTTCGCTGACGAGAACTTCAAGGAGCGTCACACTGGCCCCGGGGTCCTCTCCATGGTGAGTTATTTACTTTTATTTGGCTTGTGAGATCTTTATCGGTTTCTACATGCTGCCGGAAATTTTTGTTGATATCTAATTCAGTGCTAATCATTTACTTCAGGCTAACGCCGGACCCAACACCAACGGCTCCCAGTTCTTCATCTGCACCGTCAAGACTGACTGGCTCGATGGCAAGCACGTCGTCTTCGGCCGCATCACCGATGGAATGGACGTCGTCAAGACCGTCGAATCGTACGGAAGCCAATCTGGCAAGACCAGTGCCGAGGTGTCGATTGCCGATTGCGGGCAACTGGCTTAAATGTTCCGATCTCTTTTTCTTAAACGTTGTGTTTTTTTCGCTAAATTATTTTCATTGGATTGCGATCTTTATATAAGAATAAAGTTGATTCAGCGTCTTATATGATGGTTCATCTAGATCTCGCGTTGACATTGTAAGGAATGGTCGCACGGGTGTAAAGCTGAGAATGCAGAAAAGACAAGATAGTGCTGAAGACATAAAAGCCCAAACAATACAATTTTGTTGATGATTTTTTTGGTGCCTTTTTCCCACGATTTCAACCTCGGGCTTCTCCCCTCCCCTTACGTTGGAATTGAACAAAACAAGGATTGACGGATATCCATTTCATCAAGACGAATCGAAGCCAAACAGCTGGCTGAAGACTGTTGCGTCAACATCATGTTTTTCTTGCCAGATGCTACTCCGATTCGCCCTGTGGCCTCCGGGGGGGGGGGCTATTTGTGCGCCGGCAGAGTGCAGGATCCGTGGGAGTTGTTGGTGAAGTGGCTGCTGTTGCGACTGTCGTCCTGCACATTCACCCCCAGGGCATGGGCCGATCTAAAATTTATGCGCGTCAGGTGGTCCCAGATCGCGGCACATTGGCCCCGCCGGCTTGTCAACAACATGTAGTGCGGCGGTGGAGCTTGAGTCATTTTGGCTCCACCTTCGTCGGTAGGAGGTGGTGGCTCTTGCTTCAGTTGAGTCTTGCACTACTCCTTGAGTTGCCGTCTTGATCGGAGCCTTTGTAGCAAGGCCGTGGCTTTAGTATCGTAGCAAAGTAGCCTACGAACCCTTCGCTTCTGGCCAACCTTTCTTTTGCCTCGGCGCGATCTGGAGCTGAAGCCGAGGGCCCATAACGTAGCCGGTCATTAAACAGCTCCCCCCATTCGCATTGGTTCTCGCATCCTTTTCCACATGTCCACCACGATTTCTAAGCTTTAAAAACAATACACTTCTGTTTCAGAATCGTAACATCGAGTTGCGAACCGAAGATGTGGCAATGTAAGTTGACGCTTTGCCTTTGAATGATAAAATATAGTCTTAAAAGAATCGTGATACTTTAAAAAAATATATTAAACCAGCTAATAAGGACCTTTTTCAGTGCTTTTATTATTGGTGGCCTCGGCGGCGGCGCGGCCCGAGGAGACGTCCACGACCAAGGAGGTCAACTACCGCAAATATATCGGCGAGCAGGATTATGTAAGTTTTCAAGACCTAGAGAATATGACGATATGGACTTTTAGAAATTGCCCCTGCTCACCCGGCTAGTCGAGCCTCTCGTCATTGGCCAAACGATCCACACCGTCGGAACGTTGAAGGCTGAGCCCAAGAGGTAATTTCTGATAATAGGAATAGAATAGTAGCTGTTTAGGGTCGACTTCAACTTCCTGAAGGGCGGCGCTAAGGATGCCGACATGCCCCTCCACTTCTCCATCCGTTTTGATGAGGGTAGGAGAAAAAAAATGTTACTTTTAATACTTTTTCTTTTTAGCCGGCCTGTTCAGCAACGGCAAATTCGTCTATAACACGTACCAGAACGGAAACTGGAGCGAGAACGAGCAGCGCATGAGCAACCCCTTCAAGGTAGGACCTAGAAAGTTGAAACCTGAGAATTCGGTAGCTTTAAAAGTTACATATACCATTTTTAGGCCTCCGAGGAATTTGATCTGCGCGTCCGCATCCTCGACGGAAAGTACCATGTGAGTTTGTTTACACTTTTTCCGAATTTACATGAATTTTTGAGGCTAGACATATAAAAATAGAACTTTAAAACCGCGCAACTTATGAATTTTCCAGGTTTTCGCAAACCGCAAGGAGCTCGGCTTCTTCGAGCAGCGCCAGGACCTCAAGGGCGTAAGTGTCGCGTGGTTAGAGCTTATTTTAAGGTGCCTTTAGATCGATCACGTCTCGATCCGGGGTGACTTGGTGAAGCTGCGCCTGTTCCACTATGGTGGCCGCATTTTCCCCAACCCCTACACCGCGGTGGCGCCGCTGAAGCCCGGCAAGCGTCTGGATGTCTCCGGATTGGCCACTGGTGAGTTTAAAAAGTTAACTAATCCTTGGAAAACGCATTATAGACCTTAAACAAATAATATGATCGAAAAATAAGGTGGCTTTTGCAACGAGAAACCTTAGTTATGAGTTTTTAGAATATTTATGGTTATAAAATTTTTTTTATATAACTTTTTCTATACTTTAAAAATAATTTATAAAGTAATAGGATTATACCTTTTAGGCAAGCGCTTCAACGTCAACCTCTACAAGGAGAACAAGGAGTTCGCTCTCCAGGTGCGTTTATAAGTTTAAATATTAGTTTTGACATATCATAGGACTGTTAATAGCTTAAATTTTAATAGAAAATACTAATCCCTGAATTGCAGATCTCTGTCCGTTTCGACGAGGGCGCCGTTGTCAGGAATGCGATGACGAACAACGTCTGGGGCAAGGAAGAGCGCGAGGGAGCCTTCCCGCTTGAGAAGGGACAGATGTAATTTTTCAAGTTTTTTTTCTAGCAGGGATTCCTCGAGACAATTTTAAAGCTATTTTAAAGCGGAATATTGTGATTCTTACATTATTATGTGTTCAGCTTCGACCTGACCATCATCAACGAGGAGTACTCGTTCCAAATCTTCTTTAACGGTAAGCGATTCGCCACCTTTGCCCACCGCGGATCCCCGTCGGACCTGAAGACGATCGGCATCGACGGCGACCTCGAGGTGGGCGCTTTTTTTGGGTAAAATACGCCCGGAAATTTTGAAAAATATTTTTTTTTGTAATTTCTAACAATTAAAACCCACAAAAAACGATAAAATTTTAAGTAATAGGCTTAAACACCGATTTCTGTTAATAAAAATGCATTAAATTACAATTTCAGATCCACGCCGTCAACTTCAACGACGCCCCCGGCATCTAATTTCCCCTCCCACTATTTTATTGCGCACATTTTATCATATTTTACGTTTGTATTTTCGATAATAAATTTTGCAAATTATCGATTTAGTCGATCATTAATGCGCCTTATTCTCGGTATCCGGATGATAATATAGCGAAACAGCTAGGAAAATCCCGTTGATCAACAGCGAGACGCCGAAAAAGATGCGGGATAGCCAGAGGTGCTTCTAAAAATGGGGAATTTAAATTATTTTAATGGATTTAATAACGTTAGCTATAATCATAGTAATTTTAGACAAAAAAGAGCTTAAAGCTAGCTTAAAAAGTCAGAAAACCCACATAAAATTCGTCGGAAAACTGGCAAACATGAGCAAAAGTGGCCAGTTCCAAAACAGCTTCCGCCAACATCGCCATTACATATACCTTTGCGGATAGTCTGGAAAGTATTTAAAAATACTAGAATGGTTTAATCATTTTTTTAAATCCAGCCGAAAATAAAAATGTTTAATAAAGTGAGAATAATCAATTAGTTTGTTAACAACTACGTACAGCGCGCAAATGACGCTCATCATCCGCGCACTGGCCGGTTGCCCAAAGTAGCTAGCCAGCAGCGTGGCCATTTTCCCGGTAGCGATCATCGTGTAGATGGCGGCCAGGATTACTAAAATCTGATATTTCTGGCTTTAACGAGTCTTTAAAGGCAATGAAGCGTAAAGTCGTGTACCGTGTAGTTTTGCGATAAATTGGACAACTTGGGAGCACTCGATGGAGATGGCTTTCCAGGATAGAAAGAGTAGAAGCGCCGCCACGGCGTGGGCTGCGTGAGAAACTGCGTGGGCGGAGAGGAGTACGTGGAAGAACCCTGAACGGAATGTTGTGGAAAATCGACATTTAGACCCCTGTGGTCGATACTCGTCGTTAAGTTGCTTGACGATGTTTCACTAAATTATTATCTGGGAATCGCTACGTTTCGCTACTCTTTGCTAAACCTCGTTACGCTTCGCTGCGATTTGCTACGCGTCACAACGTCTCGATACACATTGTAACATTTCGTTACGCTCATCTACCGTTTTCCCTTTAAACCTGGTTAAACTCCGCTACTATCTGCTGCCTTTTGTACACTACTACGTTTCGCTACGATTTACTACTTATTGCCACCCATTTTTACGCATGCTTACGTTCGTCATTCCTCACTTTTTTACCAATCAGTGTTCGAGTAGTTTTTGGCCCAATTTTCGCTACTATTTCCGCTTTTCTTCAAGTTTCTGCCCAAAAACCCACTCCTCCCCTGCAAACATCCCGTCTTTTCGGGCCGACGCAATTCCAGCGCATCCTCCACCCGCTTCGGCGAATATCGCTGCGCCATAGCTTCTGCTGCAAAAAAATTAATTGAGTTCCGGGTCCGGGAAATGGGCTCAAAAGTGCATGGAAATTATAACTGAAGGTATCAGTGAGCAAAAAGCAAAACGAAGGGCTCCGTCGGGGATCGAACTCTGGCTACTCGGGTCAAAATCTGCCTTCTTGCCGACTGCGCCAAATGGTTTTTGCGGCTGGTTTAACCTTGGCAATAAATTCAGGTTGAAGAAGCTTAGAAAACTAAATCAGAACCTTTTGGATGAAAAAGCAAAACAAAGGGCCTCGCCGGGAATCGAACCCTGGTCTCGTAGGTGAAAGCTGGCCTCTTGCCAACTGCGCCAAGCAAATGCCGCGCCTTTTCTGTGTTTAATTCGGGAAATGATGTTAAAAAAGACTTATAAAAGTCGTAAACCCTCTGTAAAGCAAAAAGCAAAAGCGTAACCCAGGCTGAAATCGAACCCAGGCCTGTCGCGTCGAAATCTAGGCCCTTGCCGATTGAGCCATTTTTTGAAGATTTTTTAGGGAGAAGCACCGAAATTAAAAAAAACTCGAATGCGGAAAGGAAAACAATAGCCCCAAGCAGGGAGGGGGTGTGACAAGGAATCGGTACCGTTATCTCCAGGTTGTTTTGGGGTAAAACGCGGAAAATTCACGGATTTCGAGGGGGTACTGCTAGGTACCGGGTAAATAGCCATTTCGAAACTGTTGAAACGGATTCGGAGCATTAATTTTTGACGATTTTGGGGTGTTGGGAGGTGGTGTTCGGAATTGATTCCCGGATGTCAAATGGGCGGGCGAACAGTATAATCCAATTATCGATTTTTCACGATGCTCCGCTTCGGCGATTTGTTGATAGGATTACCGCGTAGAAAGAAAACGAAAAATGACAGTTTTAGCGTGAGAAAATTAAAAAAGGAGCTTCACAATTTGATTTTTTGCTGTTTTTTTGTGTTTCTCGGTGTTTCAGACCGAAATTTGCATAAAAATTATCCTAAAGGCACGTTAAAAGCGAGAAAATGAAATATCTGAAATTTATTAACTTTTGGAGTTGAAATTTACAACAAATTCGAACATCATGTGTGCTTTTCATTCCGTTTTTTGATGCATTTTAGACAAGCGTAGTTTGTATTTTATCAGCTCTGTCAAACAATTTATGCAAATCCCACAACTATCATTTCTCTACAAAACTCGACCAAATAAGATGGCAGGCTAGAAAAAAATCTTAATAGATTTTGGTGAATGGTAAAAATTTTGGACCGGTTTTTCGAAGGCTTCTGTTCAGGGTATACAAATCGCGCCCAAACAATTATTTAATGGTGCAAATAGCTTAGAAATGGAATCGCTGGCCGGGGCTGCGGACGACAAAATCGGAGAGGCTCGTCTTGGAGGCCGGTTGGCCGGCATGGTGCCGGAAACGGTTGGTGGGGTGGCGGAAGCTGAAAAATAGGTATAAGTCGATCTCTCCCTGTCTCTCTCCCACTCTCTCTCCTCTCACACTCTCTCTCCTCTCTTTCTCTCTCTCTCTCTCTCTCTCTCTCTCTCTCTCTCTCTCTTTCACCTGACCTCCTAAACTTACCCATCGGCCGCTTCAAATGTGATAGAATTCGAGAAGGAGGGTCGCGTGAGTGGAGTGACGGAAAAGCGGAGCGATCCGGACTGGATGACCGGCTGAAAGAATTTTTTAAAGTGAGCGGGCAGCTTGGAGAAATTAAAGACATCATGTTTTACAACAAAAATAGAAATTCAATTGCAGCTGGTATTTTTATAAAAAAATTAGGCTTTTAAGATTTTTAACAAAATTAGGGGTTCCGTAATTGCCTCAAATCTCAAAGTTGAAAGCCCTCAAGTGACAATGAAGTTCAACTTCGGAATCAGCACAAAAAACTGGTCCAGCATATGCTTAAAAATATGCGAAAAATGGGCCCCTACTTTAGACTCGGGCTCGACAACCACGTGTCGCCTCAAAAACCGTTTGAAGCTCGTTGAAATCCCCAAAAATTAGGCGAATTTTGGCTTTTGGAGTGATACGTAACTTTCGAGAACTAATAGATTTGATTCGCCGGTTTGTGCGCTTGCCAGCCCCTTTAAATTCCTCACCTCAACGACTGAAGATGGTTCCTCAATGGACGCTGCTCGTCTCATCTGCCTTGGCCTGTCCTTCCCCTCATCATCGGTATTATCGATGGACAATGGATGCCAGGGTCGACCCCTTGGCGTCAAATAGAACAACGGCCGGCCGCCGATTTCTTGGCCCTCGAATGGGCGACCCTCGACTACGCATGCCAACGCGATGACGGCTGCGAGACGGAGCATACCTGGAAGGATACGTTAAATGTTAAATGGAAACCTTCAGGAAAAAAGCATTATATCGAGAAATAGTAGGCTTTGTGACACCATCCCTTTAAAGGGAACGCCAAGTCTTGGCTAGGGAATGGGGCTTTTTTGGATTTTGTGGGATCCGCGATACGCAACGCGAAAGCCGCCTGAACACCTTCAAGGCGTCGTAATGCACCGTTTCGTGGTCGTTGCGTGTCGTGGTCGCGGTAACTACTTAGACATCTGGGCCCACTCTAGAATAAACCCAAATTCTGACGCGGAATCCTACGCGTCGACTGCTATTTCGGGTCCAAAACAAGCTAATCCAATCCAATCCAGCCCGCGCCAGTCATCGCCAACAGGCGCGTAGCGTAGCGGAAACGTGTTAAAATAGCCCATTCCAGGCATTGACGATTCTGACACTGGACGACGACGTCAAGGAAATCTCCAAAATGGGGTTGGGCCCCCCGGAATGGATGGCACAGGGGGAGGGTTGATGAGCCGGGATGAGTGTCCCGATGGAGGCGATCTAATTTACGCAACTGGCAGAGACTGGCAAAAAGTGGACAGACATATAGACGGACAGACCGCAAAAAAGGCTAAATTGACTAGATGAATGTCTATTATGCTGACCTTTTTGGGGAGGAATTCAATGGGGAAAAGCCAGGCTTAAATCTAGGCTTTAGAGACGCTGAGGAGCTCGAGCTATAGCTCTTAGTATGTAGAACTCGCTTTAAAAACCTCTTACTTTCATCGAAAATTTAGCCTGGTTTGGAATTCTAAAGGCCCATGGACTTGGAACCGCTAAAACACCCAAATACCCCCATCGCTCATCCCGTCCCATTAGGTCAACCCTGGAAAATACGGAAGTTTTGGTTCGCCGGCTATTCATTCCCTCAATGCTGACCATTCAGCGGGCTGCTCGCGCTGGAAAGTTCAAGTTTTGACGTTCCAAAGGGTGTCTTTTTGGGATCAAAATATTTATTGGGAGGTTGTGGGTGCCCTTCTTTCTCTCTCTCTCTCTCTGTCTCTCTCTCACTCTCTCTCTACCTCTCTCTCTCTCTCCACCTCTCTGTCTTTCTCGCACTCTCTCTCACGCTGTCTCTCGTGCTCTCTCGCTTCTCTTGTTCGCTGTCTCTCTCTGTCGCTCTCGCGCTCTCTCGCTGTCTGTCCCCCTATCGCTCGCTTCGAATACTGGACCCTTATAAAATACGGTACTACAAGCTAAAAATTCAGCAAATTCAAAATATGAATTTTCAGCTAAAAATTGGAAATTTTTGAAAACTAAACAATAAATCCAATTGTCTGGGTGGGTGGAGTGTGTCTCCTTATCCATTCCAAAAAGATGAATGGGCGATTAATTGAATATTCCTTCCTCTGAGAAAACATGCATTTCCGTGTCCTGCAGAGGATGAGGGGCAAAAAGTGTCACTCGCCCCCCAGAATGGGTATGCAAATTGGAGCCCAGCTGAGTGGGTGAAGGCGCCAAAAATCGGGGGAAATTAGGCTAGGCGTGGCTTGGCTTAGGCTTGGCTTATGCTTAGCTTATGCTTAGCTCAGTAGCCGCTTCAGACAGCGGATCTATGAATTTAAATCTTCAAAAATCTACTGGCTTTCACCCGGTTTTTAGACAGGTGAAATCACCCAAAAATCAAATCAATCTTACCCGTAAATTGCATCAATTCGGAGTCTAATTATGGCTCCAAAGCACAAGGTAAAATTTTGCGGTTTTTACGGGATTACGGTCAATACAAGCTATATTTTATGACCTACAAAATATAAACTTGAAGACAGAAGTGAATGGCTTAATAAAATAATTTATGCCAAACTTTCTTAGCGCCTCAAACGAAAATTTTCAGCATGAAAATGAACAAATTTTTGAAAAAATGAAGTCACAAAATTTCAGGAGCGAATGACGCTCGAATTTTTGGACCTGAGGCTCAAATTTCTGGCCTAGATGAGTTCTAGGTTCTGGGAAACTTCTGAAAACTGATCTGGCCGCTCACACACCTCTATTTCACCTGAGAATGGGGGGAGGAGCTCGAGGCTCGGCTCCTGAATTCTGAATGAATATGCAAGAATTGGGTGCAGAGGTCAACCGGGGATGAAACAATGGGGGGATTGTTCGAAAGCATATACCCGGAAAAGTTGCAGGGTTAAATTTGGAACGCGCGTCACGAGGAGAGATAGAGAAAGAGAGAGAGACAGTGAGAAAGAGAGAGAGGGAGAGAGAGATAGAGAGAGACAGAGAGATAGAAAACTCAGCCTACCCCAGAGTTGCCTTATAATTTTTGAGGAAAAAAGTTCGATGAGGGATGAGGGAGCAAATCAGAGAGAGGGAGAGAGAAAACGTGGACTTTACACCAGCATACTGTAAATTTGGGCACCTTGCATAAATTAGGCGTCCTGAGGCGTCCTGCGTTCTTTAGTCCTGCATGCGACTAGCTCTCTCTCTCTCTCTCTCTCTCTCTCTCTCTCCCTCTATCTCTCTCTCCCTCCCTCTATCTCTCTGTGTGTCTCTCTTTCTCTATCTCTCCCTCTCTCTCGCGCGCTTATTCTCTTTCTCTCGCCGTATCGCGCTAGTTGTATCTTTCTCATCTCACACTACGTCTTTCCGTTTTTCGTTTTTTTTTATTTCGTCATTTCCGCCAACTAGCACAGCGCCGAATTTCCGAGTTTTTCGTGTTTATTGTTGTCATGGGAAGGGGAGGGGAGGGCTGTCTTTTCGAAGTGAGCGAGGGGAGAGAGAGAGAGAGCGAGAGAGAAAGAGAGAGAGGGGCTATATAGTGGTTATAGAGATCCGAGAGAGAGGCGACAAACAGAGACACACACCTCAGCCCCGCACAGCCGGCTGTCTCCAGCCCCCCTTTTGCTCCCCTTTGCAAACCGAGGTTCTATGCTCCGCCCGAATTCGATTATGCCAATAAAGATTTATTAAGCAATTTTGAGTAATTTTTATGTTTAGTAGTATAATTTTGATGCAATTTTCTTTCATTATGACGCCTAATCTTCCTTAAAACCTTCGCGGCCCAGATGGACAACCCATTTTTTCCAGCACGAAGTTTATTTTGAAAATAAATATATTTGGAGCTATTTTTCTGTAGTTTTAACGGTGATTAATATTAGGATAATGTCGTATTTTTCATTTACAAAACCTTATTTTTCAAAAATTGAAGGCAACACCCTAAAAAAGTCGAAAAACTAGAATTATTGACGTAAACTTGCCCCCTCTCTCTCTCGCTCTCTCTCTCTCGCTTACGCGCTTACATTCATGTAAATTTCACGTTTTTAAAATGATTGATGTAAAGTTTACCTCTTTTTTCAGGAAATGAGCAAAGCGCTCGACCTCAGCTGGCTGCAGCACCAGTTTACCGAGCTGCCTGGATGGGGTAACGCAAAAGACATCGTTTTGAAAATAAAATTCAGGAAAAGCCGCTATTGGCGTCGGGGCCGGTCTGCTACTGTATATTCCGCTGCGATACCTGACGACCCGGCCGAGGAAAAGCCCTTATAAGGAGGATTTTAAGCCAAGTAAGCTTCAAACCAAGCGAAGCCGAAGCCGACGCGTGAGCCTACGCCAAAGCAGAATACCCGGGTGTAGTCCTCAGAAACGTCAACAGAAGAAGCCCCCTTGATTCATGTCCTTTCCCTGGAACTTTATTTGCCAAGCCTCTCAAAGTGAGGGCACGCAACTGAACGCCAGAAATTGAGCGGAAATTATTGGTCTCTCTCTCTCTCTCTCTCTCTCTCTCTCTCTCTCTCTTGCTCACTCTCCCTCTCACTGGCCTTTAACCCCCTAAACCTTGTATCAACCCACAAGAACTTCATGACCCACGATACCCCTCAAATATTTGGGACGGTGTCGAGCGGCCGTTTGGATTTATAGCTTTTGTCGGGAAGATGGCCTTGAGAAGCCGGGGAAAGGTGGGGTCGGTTTGTCAAAACACCCTGACAACGCGTGAATGACAACGTGCACCTAAAAAATGCTGGAAAACTGTAGCGAAAATCATAGAAACGGCGAGAGAGAGAGATATAGGGAGAGACACAGAGAGAGACAGAGAGAGAGAGAGAGTGAGAGAGAGAAGAGTGTTTTAACTACTTTTCATTTGTCAGCTTGCCACGAATAAATAACCGCTAACCTACGAAAATCTGGTCTGGACCTGTTGAAGACGTCTTTCAGATGTCGTCTACCTCTACCAGTTCCCGCGAACGAAATTCGTCCCGAACGCTTCGACCTACTGCTTGAAACTGGAGACGTGGCTGAGGATGGCTGCTGTGAATTATGAGGTGGCGTCGATCTCTCTCTCCCTCTCTCTCTCCCTGACTCTCTCTCTCTCTCTCTCTCTCTCTCTATCTCGCTCTCTAATTACCATATTCCTCCAGATCGTCTCTGCTCAATTCGTCATGTCAAAAGAAGGCACTCTGCCCTTCGTCGAGTTGGATGGTGTGGAGTATTACGATTCGACCTTTATTATCAGGTATTTTGAAGTATTTGATACTAGAATTAATGATAGGGCAACGTCCACAAGTTTCTTTGCTAGATTGCCGTTTTAGGGACCTCTCCGAAGCACTGAGAATCAACCTCGAAGATCATCTCACGGATGAGCAGCGGGCTGTTGCGAGGGCTTTTGAGAAGATGATGGGTGGGTTCATAAGCTTAAGTTTAAGCCCTAAGCTGAACAAGCAAAGCCCAAGCCCAACCCTACCAAAAGCCCAGCCCTTGTAAGCTAAACCTAAGCCGAAGCCAAGCCCATCATAATTATTTCAGAACTCTCCTTTGGCATCTCTCACCTCCGCGTGAAGATGGAGCACCTTGATGAGGTAAGCTGGGATTTTTTGTCCCTCGCTGTATCTCTCTCTCCCTCGCTCTCCCTACTCTCTTGCTCTCTCTCTTGCTCGCTCACTCACTCTCAACCTCTATTTTATAGGTTGTCGCAGCATTTCCGGACCACATGTTTGGCGCCTTGGGACCGATTATCAAATATTTCGTCGGCTCAAAAATGCTCAATAAAGTGGGTTTCTAAACGGAATTTTTATGATTTGAATCTTACAGTACACCAGCGTGTTGGCGACTTCCAGCTACGGGAAACATACTCGTGAGGAAACGGTAGAATTTTTTGGAAAATTTCAAACTATCTCACTGTCTCCCTATGGCACTATCTAGCTCTCTCCTTTCCCCTCTCTCTCTCTCTCTCTCTCTCTGTCTCTCTCTCTTCGCACTCTCCTCATCCCCGAATTTTAGATTCAAATCGGATGCGACGATTTGAAGGCGATTTCCTCCTTCCTCGGCAACAAACACTTCCTCACCGGCTTCAAGCCGACCAGGGTGAGCTACTGTAACTTCTCTGGGCTTTAGAAAATCGGATACCTACCGTAATCAGATGCAAATTAGGGATGCTCAAGCAAAATTTGCATCTCCAGATTGACGCGTGCCTCTTCGGCTTCCTCGCCCAGATCGTCTACCCCGCCTACAGTAACCCGCACACCGATTTCGTCAACGAGAACTGCGGGAACTTGGTGGAATACGTGGCTAGGATACGGACAAGGTAGGAGAGAAATTTGCATCCGGCTCCGTATGGTTATGTCCTAATTAGCATATATCGAATTTCGGCCAATTTTTGAGAATTACTAGCTGATTAGCATATTTCCATTTTTTTTTTACAATTTTCCTAATTCTAGTAGTAGCGGTTGTTCGCGGTGATGGCAATTTAAAAAAATCGCAGGAATTTTGAGTTTTTGTAAAATTTTTGGACCCCTTTTTAGAGCCTGCATTAAATTAATTACTGAATAACCTAATTAGCATATGCTGAATTTTTATAAAACTCTTCTAAGCTTTTTACGATAAAAAAAATTAATCAGACGAATAACGTAAATCAATTAAAAAATTTTTTGGATTCTGATTCCTTCCAAAATCTATGCAATTACGCAAATTCAGATTCTGGCCGGATTGGGACGAGCTGACGACAACGTTCGCCACCGACACCCAATGGCGCAGAAAGGGGCCAAATGGGGGCAGCCGAGCTGGCTCGCACCGCGGATCCGCTACCAGCTCATTAATGCATTCACCCAGGGCCCAGTAGAACGGTTTTAAAGGGACTGAGAAGACAGGGATTATGCAAATTTTTACGCACAAATGGCTGGGATTTTGACAAATCATATAGCTCATTTGATAGAGCACGAAAATCTCTACTGGATGCAAATTTCCAAACTTTTTTTTAGAGCTGACTACGGTAGTCCATAGAAATCATTTTTAACGCTGATTTTTAAGGACCACAGTATCACTAAAAATTTTTTGAAATTGCATCCTGTTCAGAATTTATTTCACCATCGAATGACCGATTTTTTGGCGCAAAAATCGGAATTAGCATATTTTTGCCTTGCCCGTCCCTTAAACCGGTTTTCCTGAATTTCGTGTATTTATCTACAGTTTTCTATAACCTCCTATGTTCCTATTTGATGCCTCAGCTACCGTACCCCGGTGGATGCTCAAAAACTCCCAGTGGACCACCAGTTACCGTACCCCAACCTCGAGCGACGCGCCCGCTGCAGGACCCCCAGATTCGAGCTTAGCCAGAGATGCTAGATATTTGTCATTTTTCTATTTTATACTGTATATTTTACAATATTTCATTTATATACAGTACCCCAGAATCTCAAAAAAATACCGAAATCCCAAACTCTGAACCAACGAATATTTGTCGATTATTTAATTGATGAAAAATTGTCGATTTTTTTAATCGATTTCGATCGATAATGCGAAACATTGTGGCGGGTTGCCCCGTACTTGTCGAATAAATTGTCTAGAGTTACAGAGCGGAAAATGCAAATTAGGGGTCGGACAGAGAGGAAGCGGCTTATTTTCGTGCGGCCGAAATATCGACCCGCTCTTGGCGCGCAAATTTCTATGAATTTTCGATGGCTTTTTAGGCTAATTTTCGGCTACACTTTGCTACAAATTACATGCACTGTAGGTAAGGCAATCGGTGTTTTAAAGGTGCGTTGAAGGCAAAAACTGAAATGACAAAAACCGCTTTTTCTGGTCAATTTGAAAAAATTAGGGATACTGTAACGTTATGGTAATTGGCTGTGTAATGGAGCATTAAAGCGCTTCAAAAACGCGTGAGACGCTAAAAAATTTCGACTTTTTTTGAGCTACGCATCGCTACAATATAGGCGTACTGTAGTGTAGTGTACCCTACGTTTTTAAGGGCCCAGAAAGGCATATGAACTTGAGTTTAAAATCTTTAAATTTGATTTTACATTTTTGACACATTATTAAGGACCCGTCGCTTTACAAGAAAACGACAAATATTTGTATGGAAATGAGCGTCAACCGGAGACGACAACGTTGTTAGACAGTGACGACGATGGGTAAGAATTTTTTCGTGGAGGGTTATTTTACGTACTTCAGCGGCTTGTCATTAATGCGCCCCTGAAAATTGGCTTGATTACGGTATACCAGGCGCAGTTTAGGATCCCGGATTTCGACGAGGGCCTCTACACAAATGTCGTAGCGTCAGAAGTCGGCGGGTGGTTCAGCAACCGGTCCAGCTTTTCGTGTCCTCGTGTTAAGGTATAGAATTTTGTTTTATGGAAATTTGTGCAATTTTTGTATGCATTACAGCATTTGTCGATATTTTCGACATTTTTGGGAGTTTTCCCACATTTATTACCATTTTTCGGCTTTTTGACACATATTCTAAGATTTTCCGATGTACTACGGTAGGTGTCGGTATATTTTTGATATTTGTCGGCCTTTTTCGAAAAGTTACCGTATTACCGTTGCCGTTACCGTATCCGCAAAGATGATCTGGCCGTTGGATTACGTATTTCCAAGAATTTGCTTTTTTAGCCCGATCTTCATACCGGAGATACCGTAGCCACGCTATCCCCTGAAGATATTGAGATTGTGGCAGCCATGGGCGGTTCTTTAGCGGTAGGGGAGCCAGGATACGGTAACCAGGGCAAGAAATAGGCAGGCCAAGGCCTCTGGGACCCGTGGTTTATCGAGTTCCGCGGCGCTTCTTTTGCCATCGGCGGGGATTCGAATTTTGATGGACTCGTGACGATACCGAGTACGTTTTGACGCAAAACTAACTATAACCGCATGAAATATGAAATTGATCAAAAATTCAGGCAAACATTTCAAATTTTTAAAGATATTCTGCTCCAATTCAACGATCGACTACAGGGTGTCTCGCACGGGATGGGTACCGTAGACCAACTGCCACATTACCAATTCAACATGGCCGAAAGCAAAGCAACCACGAGGGATATGCCACAGCAGGTAGATGAATTCTAGGATTTCTGCGCTCTTTAGAAGAGCACGAAAGATCTCTAAAGGGTCAAAGAAGGAATGTTTAAAGATTTTGAAGTTATGGAATTTCAATAGGTTTTTGCTGGGCCGTAAATATGGAAAGCATACGCGAGCTGCGTGGCGTACCACGTTGGGTATCGCGTTGCGTAGCGCGTAGCTTTGTGTAGCGCTGCGTGTTGTGTTTCGTGTGGATCTGTAAGAACGCTTTTTCGGTAAAACTCGCCTCTAGCTACCTGCTAGCTATCGTTTTTCAGGCCAAAGAACTTGTCTCCCGCCTTCAGGGCCAAATGCCGTATAAGGTACTCGCCAAACGCTGGGTGCTGCTCATCATGCAGGTCGGCACCGAGGAGGTCAGTCTTAAAAATATGTAAATTTCATGATTTTAGATGTGCTCTTGCCAGGCACCATCATCTTCTGGTCTCCGGCATGCAATTGGAATTTTGAGGCAAAACTTAATCTGTTTCAAAGCAAAATATTTTAACCGTTTGCCAATTTCATGGCTTTCTAGTCCCTTTAAAGAACCGAAAGGGACCTCAAAGATCCGAAAAGTATCGTCAAAAATCAGAATTTTTATAGAAAAGGCATCCCTCGCTGCCTTGTCGTGGTCGTCGGCCCGATCCACGTCGCCTCATCCTATTCCCAAAACGTCAACATTTTGAGGGGGTACGGTATCTTTTACCGTAGCTCAGTCAACATCTGACATTTTCTAGAGAATCCTGCCAATGCCTTCAGGACGTCACCAAATCCGAGTACGTGCAGCTGACCCGGGATTGGCATGACATGTTGCATGCCGTTGAGGTGTGGATTTTCGCAAAGGGTTGATGCAAACTAGGATATTTAATAAACGAAATTTTTATGAAAGTATTCGAAGTCGACTTTTTCTATAAAGTGTAAATTTTGTTGAGCCAGTGTTTTAGCATTTTTCAAGCTATTTTAAATTTTTACAATTTTATTACCCTAATCATGTGTATTTTTTGAACTTTTAAAGGGACCATGCCAGCCAGCTGTTCTTTGAAACCCCCCATTTTTAGTCAGAAATCAATAACCTGCACTACCCAACCTTTGGCGTGTACGCCATGACACAGTTGGACATCCACTCCAGGGATCCCCAGTCCCTGATCGTCCCCGGGCATCCGTTGCTGAACAGGTTAGACTTCGGTTGGGCTTAGGTACTGTATCCAACCCCATGTAGGAAAGGACACAGCTATGCCGCGAAGTATGTCTGGAATCGACTGATGGCCGGGCCAAAGTTTGACACGGATAAGCTCGTATTTTCGGAAGATTCGTACTTTTGTCCGTCCGTGGTGAGTGGCCTAGGCTTGGCTTATACTTAGCTTAGGCTTGGCTTAGGCTTGAATTAGGCTTGGCTTAGGCTTAGCTTAGGCTTAGCTTAGGCGTCGCTTCGGCTTAGCATAGGCTTGGCTCAGGCTTGGCTTGATATTGGGCTCATGCTCAAGTAGAGACTCCATTTTCCAGGGCTGCCCCTACTTCCGTACCCCTCTCAATTTCAATAGCTGCACCATCCAGACCGAATTCGAGTACCAGCAATACTTGGCGAACACGCCGAGCCCAAGCACACCCAGGCCCACTAGGTAAAATCCTATCCTATAAGCGAGAAAAGTATGTCTGTTTTCTGTAATGACGATTTCTCGGCCGGCAGGCCGAATTTCGCGCTGATTTTTGACATCGAGGCGGAGAAATGCATTTGCCAGACACATGCCATTTTTTTGTTTTTCGAAATTCCTCCATTTAACAATTTTACAAGCAAAATAGTAAAAATCCTTAACAAAATGGGCGACGAGCCGTGGTGTTCGGGGCAGAACTCGATTCGCATTTGGAATTTCGGGCTGAAATTTGGACCACTTATGTATTCGATAGTGGGGATCACGCGCATCTTATTATCTTTACAAATTTTCTGCAGATTCAGACTAAAAAACTTAATTTTGTAAAGTGACCAGATGGCATCCCTCCCGGGGCATTGGGTCGGCCTTTTCTGTGCCTCTCCGCTCCCCGGAACAGAAGAGGGCTTTCCGACCGCCTGTTCCCATCTGACCCGTGGTGTAGTGGAATTGCGACTGGCCTACCACCCGAATGGTCGTTGGTTCGGATCCTGGGCAGATACAACTTTTTGCTTTTTGGTAGTTTAGCAACAAAACATATTTCTAAGCGTCGGTGTGTGAGGTTTAGGCCTGGCTCTCGCTCTAGCGCCGCAGGCCCAATGGAAGCTCCTTGACCCAGGCTCTCGCGCCGCATGCCAGATCCCAGGAGATAAAAACCAGTAACTAGCGCCGCAGGCTCAAAGGTTCTAGCGGAACGCTGGCTCCAGCGCCGCAGGCCAAAGGATGGCGCCATTACTCAGGTTCTTGCGCCGCAGGCTAAAAAACGAAGGTGTTCACATTCATGGTTCCTGGACGGGGCCCAGTGGAAAATGGCCGCGAAGCGGTCTTTTTCCACTGGTTTAAGATATAACGTTATATGCTGATTTTTCAAATTTCAGAGTCGAGACGATGCAGCGAAACCTTGGGACGATCATCGTCTCGGTGACGGCGCTGAGCATCTGCTCGGGTAGGCAAGGCAGCAGAGACGATCTGGGATTTTCAGTCTCGATCCTCGGCACGATCTTCTACTGCCACGGGCTGCGCGCGACGAAGGGGCGTTTTTGAGAGCGTACAGGGTGTTTAAAATACAAGATAAAACATGGATAAAGGAATTCAAACGTTTTAGGGATCTATTGCAACTACAATCAAACATCCTTATACATATGCTTAGGTTTGGCTTGGGTTTGGCTTAGACTTCGCTTAGGCTTGGTTTAGGCTTAGGCTTAGCCAGGCTTGGCTCAGGCTTAACGTTCGTCTTTTCCGATTTTTTTCAAACCAACGTCTTCAAGCAATAAACGGAATTCATGGAGCGATTTTTATTCGACAAGTACAAGCATAAAAAAAACAGGGTCCCGAAAGTATCCAATGGCGACAGCGGCGAGTTCATCAAAATTTCCATTCGACGGGTAAAGCTCATTAACGAAAGGGTGAATTAACGGGTGTTAAGGGTAATCGGAGGAGTGCTCGCGTGGCTCATCTCCAGTCCGGATCGCCCCGCAGCAGTTCCCTCGCAAACAGATCGTACTCGTACGCGAAATCTTGCTCCAGTATTTCGACGGCACTGGAGCTTAGGTGCTCGCCCTAAAAAAATTTATCTTGAGGCTTTTGCGATTTGAACTACGGTGATGAAAAAACCTTGTGAAAGAGAAAATGATATTTGACCTGTCTGGGGGCTTTTCATAGATTTTTGACCAAAAGTCAAAAATTTGCGAAGCTTTTAAATTTGTGTGCTTTTTATTTCTAAAAACATTGGCGAGTATCTATTGTATCTATCGAAAGCTCTCAAAATGGCAAGGTAACTAGCAGTCTATGTCATTAAATCATTTAATTGTGCATTTTTATGAATCAAAGCTGAAATATAAAAAAACCAGCGCCCAAAACCCGCTTCGCGGGCCTTGGGCGCTGGAATGCGGCCTTTGCATGAAAAGTTTGACTTTCTGATAGCTCGGGTTCTGCGGACCCCTCCACCCCCCCGACCACACTCGCGAGTGACACTGGCAAGAATGAGGAAATTTGTATTTTTTCACATTATTCAAATTAGCCCTCAGGTACCCCAAAAATGAATAAAACCGGCTTTAACTTTGTAAACTTGTATTTTATTGAAATTCTGAAAGCGCCATCGGAAAGAGGAGGGTCGATTCCCCCGGGTGACGGAGAATTAGGGCATTTTGGGCACGGGAAGGTCCTTAAATCAGGCCTCGAAAGTGACATCCACACACACATACAAAGATACGCGACCAAATTATATAAGGTAGGATAGGATAGTGTCTGTGTGTGTGTGTATATTTGCATGCACTTCCGTTTGGATGTTCCGCACCTACAGCCACAGGGAATCATTTTTTCGATAGGGAAGAAGCGTGAATAGGTAAAGAAGGGTCCCGAATCGACTGCACACACATAAAAGTTTTGAAAAATCGCTATTTTCGATATTAAAATTAGGTTTTTGTAAAATTTTCCGCCAAGCTCTTTGTTAGGAGCAATTAGCCCACGCTGGGAGTGGAAATGCCTCATAAAAAGGAAGAGAGGGCGCGCTTTTCATTTTTTGGTGATCGGTTTTCGGTAATTATGCAAAGTCAATACTTTCGTAGGTCCTAGACAGGGCCAGGGTTGAAAAGCCGCGAAGCGGTTTTTCAACCCTGGTCAAAGCTGAAAAGAACTGATTTCAGTGAGATTTTTGTGAGAGTAGTAATCAAAAATTGCGTTCTGTTTTCGTTTTTTTTGCTAAAACAGTTTGTCCGCTCGTTAATGCAAAAGTACCGTAGTGGTCGGCATTTTGAAAATAACTCCTACCGACCCGCTTGAGATGTTGAAGGAGCAGCATGTGCACGTAGACGTACTGTGCCTCCGTTTCGATCAATTCTGTCCGTTCCTTACGAACCGCCGCCAAACTCCATAAGGCGGGTAGAGAACGTGGGAGATCGTTGCGTTTCTCCAGATCCTCCACATCTACGGCGTACGCGAAAAACACGAACACACCCGCCCAACCAACGCCAGAAGAATCGTGGACCACGATCGGGCCACTGCCAGCGCTACAAAGGCCATACGAAAAACATCCCAGAAAAACGCCTCCCTATTACTACTTTTGTCAAAAACCGTAAGATAAAAGTCGCGAAACCGATAAAAACCTCATAAAAATCGGTGAAATTGGTCACTTTTTGGTAAAAAATGGATTAAAAAAAGTGACGGTTCTGGACTGTCAGTGGGGGAAACCACTTTTTGTTTTTCCACCTATACCTATTTGTTGAGGGGTAGGGGCCGGAATCTCAAAATTCCTGAATCTCGAAATTCGGAATCTCGAAATGGTGAGAATATTGGCGCCTTCCTGGAAGTAAAACTATTATGTAGAATTCCAATGTATCGAGATTCAAAACCAAGATTTCCGATAAAACGAAAAGTAAAAAAGTGTTTATCAAACTTGCCGTTTCAAGGGCTTTCGGATGGTATAACTATCCTCCCGATCAGGGTTGGTCATGATGATCGAAAGTCCGTCCGCGTCCGTCCGCGTCCGGACGGGTCCGGACCCGGATGCAAATTGCGGACGGGGCCGGACCCTCCGACCGACGGACGCGTCCGGACGCGGACGCAGCGGACGCTACAGAGTCCGCCGGACGCCGGAAGGTCCGCGATGCAAATTGCAGATCACCATGTTAATTCAATAGTCTGCGGCTTAGGAAGGCGCATCATCACATCCCTAATTTGAATATTTCGTGTTGACTTGGATTATGACAAAAAATAATTGTCAGTTGTCCAAATAGTCACACAAAAGCAAGTCGGAAACGAAGAAACTAGTACTAAACCTCAAGAACAATGGAACATTGCACTAAAATCTCAAAGCTTTTCGCTTGCTCAAACTTTTTAGCGCTCTCCCTTGGACAGTGACAGTGATTTTTGTGTTTTATTCTAAGTCAACGGCTTTGCATCGCGGACCTTCCGGCGTCCGGCGGACTCTGTAGCGTCCGTTGCGTCCGCGTCGGACGCGTCCGTCCGGTTGGACGGGTCCGTCCGCGTCCGCAATTTGCATAGCGGACGCGGACGGACGCGTCCGGACGCGGACGGCCGCAGACGGACGCGGACCCCCGATCATTGTGACCAACCCTGATCCCGATCCGACCCTTCTCCGTCAAGCTAGAGGGCATGTGTTCTTCTATCGGGATCATCAATATTTGAATTTCGATAGATTCGAATATTTGCATATGGGTATCTCCAATATTTTCAGAGTTTCGAGATCCCGAAATGTCGAGATTCCGCCATTTCGAGATTCAGAAATTTCAAGTTTCCGACTATGACCCCTTGTTGAGGATAATATACAGGGTGTCCCAAAAAAAGTACCCCCTCTCTAGCGGCGAGTAGGTAGCTCGGATCAGGCTGATTTTTACACCATTCGAAGGCTCTCGAAAAGACGAGAAAACAATAGGTTTTCGTTTTTTAAGATTTCAGCTGATTTCATCGCCATTCAACGTTTTTTCAAAAAAGAGGGTAAATTTTCAACAGGAATTTTTCAATTAGCATGCAAATCTTGCGTAAATCAGTGGGTTTCATGGTTTTGGGACGTAAAGAACGCAAATAAAAATACATAATAAAGAAAATGACGCTCCTTGTTTTCTCGCCTTTTCGAGAGCTTTCGATAGAGGGGGGTACTTTTTTGGGGAACCCTGTATTTCTATAGTGTTTTTTATTGCTATAAAGTTACCAAAAATATTTATAAAAATTTGGAGAATCCGAAAATACTGACCCTGTTTTGGTCACATTTTCAGTCAAAATTTATCAAATCAAATCAAAATTTTTCATTTTTTTTGTTTTTTTTCTATCTAAAAACTTTTTAAAAGGCCATAAAATGGGTTATATTTTTTGTTATAGGGCCTTAGATAATCACAGGAAAACTACCCCCCCGCTAACAGTCCAGAACCCAAAAATGACCAAAAATTTAGACCCCTCCCACACAAACACGGACGCCATGAGCAGCTCGTAGGCGGCCAGTTCGACAGGGGGCAGCCCGCGCTCGGGCAGATTGATCCAGTGGTAGTGGATGACTTCTTGCACGCTCTTCCCATCCTTGAATACCTCCAACGTCGAGGTATTGACGATGGCTTTGAACTGGCGTTTCCATTTGAACTGTAGAAACATTATATTTCGTCTAAATTCTGCAGCAACCTTCTCCGTCTTGATGAGTTTGATGGTAAAGGGGCCAAAGGTCATCTCCGGTTTGTCGGTGGTCGGGATGTATTGGGCGCACATTTCTTTGCCATCCACCATGTAGTCGCACAGCATCACGATGGAGTACACCTTCTCTTGCACGATCATCCTATAACCCGAGGGGTGTTATTATTGCGCCCCGCCTGCTAATAATATATATATATACCAGGGTTGAAAAACCGCTTCGCGGCTTTTCAACCCTGGCCCGTCTAGGATCGATGAAGTTGTTGACTTTGCATAATCCTTGCCGAAAACCGCTCACCAAAAAATGAAAAGCGCGCCCTCTCTTCCTTTTTATAAACCATTTCGACTTCCGGCGTATGCTAATTGTTTCCTAACAAAGAGGTTGGCAGAAAACTTTACAAAAACCTAATTTTAATATCGAAAATAGCAATTTTTTAAACTTTTATGTGTGTGCAGTCGATTCCAGCCCCTTCTTTACCCTATGACGTTTCTTCCCTACCGAAAAAATGCTTCCCTGAGGCTGTAGGTGCGGAACATCCAAACGGAAGTGCATGCAAATATACACACACACACACAGACACTATTTTTTTATATATATAATACCAGGGTGGAAAAGCCGCTTCGCGACTTTTCAACCCTGGCCCCGTCTGACCCCGTTTTATCCTTCACTTTGCATAATTTTCCTGAATTCAGATGACAAAAAATGAAAAACTACCTGTTGAGCCCCTTTATATAGTCGAATCCTCATTTCCGGTCTACGCTAATTGTTCCTAACAAAGAGGTTTTTACAAAAAATTAAATTTAAGTCGAAAATAGGTGATTTTGTTAAATCTGATAATCGTGCAGTCATCTCCAGGCCATTACGCATCTAATGACGTATCATACTTACCTTAAAATTCATCTCCTATCGAGATATCCTCCGGACAGACAGACGGAAGTGGATGCAAAGTGGCACACACAGACACACACACACAGACACTATTTTTTTATATATAGTAGGATAGTAGGAAGTAGGATAGTAGGATATATATATATATATATACCAGCGCCCAAAACCCGCTTCGCGGGCCTTGGGCGCTGGAATGCGGCCTTTGCATGAAAAATTTGACTTCCCGATAGCTCGGGTCCTTCGGACCCCTTCCCCCCGCCCGACCACACGCGCGAGTGCAACTGGCAAGAATGAGGAAATTTGTATTTTTCCGCATTATGCAAATTAGCCCTCAGGGACCCCAAAAATGAATAAAACCGGCTTTAACTTTGTAAACTTGTATTCTATCGCAATTCTGACAACGCCATCGGAAACAGAAGGTCGATTCCCGGAGTGACGGAGAGTAGGGCATTTTATACACGGGAAGGCCCTCAAATCGGGCCTCGAAAGTGACATCCACACACACACACACACACACACTCCAAAATTATATAAGGTAGGATATATATACAGCCTTTTACAGTGCCCTTTAATAGCTTAAAAAAATAAAATTTAAGAAACGGAAAACTTTTCGACGTTTTGCTAAATTTTCTGATATTTGGACCGCAAATTCGAAAAAGCTCCAATTTTTCCAATTTATAAGTGCTTTTTCTATCTAAGAAAAATAGTAAAAATTTATATTGTTGTCTAATCTACTAGTATCTAATCTAGTATCTAATCCGATTGTTGTTTGACCGGTTATCTGGATGCTTGTTTTTTCCTGTTTTTTTTTTTTTGGTTGTTCTACACTATTTTGAGCTGAAATTAACACTCTGGGGATATTTTTTGACGCACTATCGAATTGCGTGCTACCAAGCTTGTTCCCGATGATATGTTGAAATGATAGATGCTTGATACCCTACCTCCAATGATCAACGACTGTCTCCTTCAGCGGCGCCTGGCAGCAGATGAAGCGGTTGTCGCCGCCCTTGAAAAGTGGGAATCATCTGGATCTTTTTTGAAAGCCTGCAGATGCACGTAACGATGAAATCGGCGAAAAAGCAAAGAATTTTGCAGCGCGCGAGCGCCGAACCAGGGATGGTTCTCGCCACAGCCCAGCGTTAGCCAGACCCGGAAACAGCCTGTGGAAAACCCCCTCGGTTATTTGAGGGCTTTTCGCTGGTCGGGCGGTTGGCGCCATGGTGTACTGGTTAACACGCTGGCTGTGGGGTGGCCATCGCTGGTTCGATTCCGGCCCGCAGCAAAATTCTTTGCTTTTTCGCCATATGTATCCTTCTCGAGCCCTTTAAGCTCCACCATCAAGCTGTTCTTGAAAAAGCTCCCGAACGAAAAAGGACCGGACTTTTGTACCACCCAATATTTATTTTTTTATTACCCATTTTCGATTCGGAATCGGCGAGCGAAAAGCGCATGGTTGGTGTGATTTATTAAGGCATCCCGTAGAACTGTTTACGTTCCGATTCGCCGCGAAGAGGAGGGTTACCGGCGTGGCAAAGTAGTTGGCGTGGATGTAGTCGTTGCCGCCGTCTTCGAGGACGACACGCGTCTCGTCAAGACATGGCACATCTTTGTATCGATTCTTCCCCATATTCAGCAGAAACGCCTGCGTCTCGCTCTTGTCGACCACGCTGAGAATGGCGCGTGTCTCCAGAGCATAGGAGGTAAAATCACCCCCGCTAACAGTCCAGCCCCGTGCATTACACCCAGGTGTTCCGTACCTTTTGCAGGCTCTGAAATCAGCTCGCAACCCGGAGACGTTGCATCGAAAAATCCAGCTGACCACCCCGGACCAGACGTCTATGAGTGGTCGCGGTGGTGGCCTGACAGAGGGTGTTAGTCGGAATCTCCAAAGGTTAGATAGAGTATGTACAGTCTTCCCCCCCCCCCCAGCCGGCACCCAACTTTTGGATCTCCGCTCCCTGTTCATCTAAAGGTGTGTAAAGTATACCAACATGTTCGACTTGCTCTGGCGAATATTTTGGTATACTTTACGCACCTGTAGATGAACAGAGAACCGAGATACGGTGGGTGGGGGGTCGGCGAGGGGAGGGGGTAAACTGCGCTTAAAGGTACACTAAAATCTCGTTCAAAAAGTTCGGTCGCGGTAGTAAATTTGGGCTCTCTGCCGCAGCTAAGCCGGCCCCTTCTTATCGCCTCTCTCCCTTCCCCCTACCGTCTCTCCCTTGGCCTAGTGGTCCAAGGCGCTGCCCCAAGTTGGCAGTCAGGGCGGTTTTGCTCCGCGGCGAGCGCCTACCGTAACCCTGTTTGCAATCCTGCGGACGGTTACCGGCCGGTAACCAAACCAACGAGACTTTAGTGTACCTTTAAAGGGCTAGTTCAACTTTTAGAGCTTGGGCTGGTACCCTGGGAAACTATGGACGTAGGCACAGTGTGCCCGAACAGTCCCCATTACAATAACTATCAGAGATCGGGGAAATGAAAGAGGCGCAGACACAAAGACGCAGAGAGGGCTCGACTCCTGGACGCGGAAATTCTTTTGTTTTATTGGCTGAACTAGCCCTTTAAGGCTCTCCAAATTTCGAAATCGTTGGAGACCAGGGTTGAAAACACCCGCTACGCGGCTTTTCCCCCTAGACATTGTGCGGGAATCCAGAAAATTTTTGCGCTTTGCATAACTGGGCCGAATTTCCACACGCAAGGATAACACAAGCAACCGGCTGCGTGCGCGGCAAAATCCGAAATTAATCTTCTAACGCCTCGTATGCAAATGAGGATGTTTCAATAGATTTTTAAATCGCTAAAATCCTACTATATATAAAAAAATAGTGTCTGTGTGTGTGTGTATATTTGCATGCAACTTCCGTAAGTATGTACCGCACCTACAGCCTCATGGGCAGGTTTTTAAGGTACGTATGATACGTCATTAGGTGCGTAATGGTCCCGAGATGGGTGCACACATATAAAATTTAAGAAAATCGGCTGTTTTCGCTATCAAAATTAAGTTTTTGTAAATATATCGAAAAACCTCTTTGTTAGGAGGCAATTTGCATTGACCGGAAGTGGCGTACCTATAAAAAGGGAGGGAGGGTGCGCTTTTCATTTTTTGGTGATCGGCATTCGGCAAGCCCTATGTAAAGTCAAATTTTCAGATGTCCTAGACGGGTCCAGGGTTGAAAAGCCGCGAAGCGGTTTTTCAACCCTGGTAAGGCATTAATCGTCATCCTACTATATATATAAAAATAGTTCCTGTGTGTGTGTATGTATGTGTGCATTTGCATGCAACTTCCGTCAGGTTGTTCCAGTAGTATCTCAATAAGGGGAGTAGTTATGGGCATGTTCGATACGTCATTAGGTGCGCAATGGCCTGGGGATGACTGCACACCAATAAAATTTTCAAAAATGAGCTGTTTTCGACGTTAAAATTAAGTTTTTGTTGAAAAATGGGCAACCCTCTTTGCTAAGAAACAATTAGCATACGCCGGCAGTTGCGTTAGCCCATATAAGGCAAGAGAGGCAGCGTTTCGCATTTTTTGTCATCGAAAATCGTGAGAATTATGCAAAGTGAAGAATATCATCGGATCAGACGGGGCCAGGGTTGAAAAGTCGCGAAGCGGCTTTTCAACCCTGGTTTTATTAAAAATCCGATAAGTGTGCTGTAATCTATGCTTTCGACTACCCGTAGCGACCTTTTGACCGGACCTGAAAATTGTTCCCCTTCCTGATATCATGGCAATCCCCATTTTTTGGGCCATTTTTGCAGTGTCCACACAAAAGCACACAAACACTATTTTTGTAATTAGTAGGGCTCCAAAATGCCAAGCTTCCGGCCCCTACCTATTGACAGCATAGCCGGATGGTCGGGGACGTACACGCCATTTAGCGCGGGGCAGCGATGACGGCCTCCGGCGCGGCATCACTGTCGACCGGCCGCAGCTAGAATCCAATAGACGAAACTCAATACTATTTTCGGTCCACTGTAAATTTACGCCGGTTTTAAGCAAATTTTTATGCAATTACAAGATACGCTAAAGTAGCGCACCCCACAACTCCAGGCCGAAAACTGACGCTTCCATCTTTATTATTTGTCGGTCCTTTCGCATTAGCGGGGGGATTTCTCGGCGTGATCCGATCGAGAAAACAAGAGGCCCGGGACTGAGTTTTTGGAGCGGCGGTTTTTGGCCCCTGAAAAATTGACGAAAAAGCTAAAATCGCTAATGAATAGAGTCGATAGTGTAGTTTGATTCGGTTTTGCTAAGGATATGTTGGCCGAATCAAATAGAAATTCAACAAAATGCTCCGCTAGGCCTTCCCATGATTCCCAAATAATCACTGCGAGCTAGCTCGGCACGTGTCACTCGATTTTATATAGTTTTAATACCGACCCAGCGAGTTCTTTTTGGTTGTCGAAAATTAGAACGTCAAATTGCTATTTTGTCAAAATTTCAGAATGCCGAAATGTTGAAATGAAGGATGCTTAGCTTGGGCTTGTCCTGGGCTTGGATTAGGCTTGCTTAGGCTTGGCTTATACTTAGCTTAGGCTTGGCTTAAAGTTCGCATAGGCTTGAGATTGGCTTAGGTGTGGCTTAGGTGTGGCTTAGGCTTGGTTTAGCCTTGGTTTAGACTTGGCTTGGGCCTGGCTTAGACTTGGCTAGGATGCGGCTTAGGCTTGCTTAGCGGGGGCCGGTTGGAACCCTTTTTGGGCCCCTTCTGTACCCCTCTCAATTTCAATAGCTGCACGATTCAGACGGAATTCGAGTACCAGCAATACTTGGCGAACAAGCCGAGCCGAGCACACCAAGGCCAACAAGGCAAAAGTTGATGAGCGAACATTATATGCTAATTTTTCGAATTTCAGGGTAGAAACGATGAAGCGGAACCTTGGGACGATCATCGTCTCGGTGACGGCGCTGAGCATCTGCTCGGGTAGGCAAGCTAGCAGAGACGATCTGGGATTTTCAGTCTCGATCCTTGGCACGATCTTCTACTGCCACGGGCTGCGCGCGACGAAGGGGCGTTTTGAGAGCGTACAGGGTGTTTAAAATAAAAGATAAAATATGGATAAAGGAATTTAAAATTTTTAGCAGTTTATGGCAACATAAATAAAACGTCCGTATACATTGGCGTAGGCTTGGCTTGGGCTTGGTTTAGGCCTGGCTTAGGCTTGGCTTAGGCTTGGCTTAGGTTGGCTTAGGCTTGGTTTAGGCCTGGCTTAGGCTGGCTTAGACTTGGCTTAGGCCTGGCTTAGACTTGGCTTAGGTTAGGCTTAGGCCTGGCTTAGACTTGGTTTAGGCCTGGCTTTAGCCTGGCTTAGACTTACAAGGAGTGCTTTTTGATCATGGCAACTTAGAGACAGCTCATTCTAGAACCTTGTTTTGCAGATCTATCCCTGATTTTATACATTTAAAAGCACCCAAAAGCCTCTTTTGGCCGAAAGGGACTTATGGTAAGACAAGGTCACTAGTATTTTAATTTTATAAAATCAGGGATAGCCATTCTGCAAAAAAGAACAACGAGGTTTTGTTCAGAATCGAATTCTCTATCAGAATGAGCTATGGTCTCGACAAGGTTTTGCAGATGACTCAAAAAAAGCACTCCTTGTTAGCTTAGGCCTGGCTTAGACTTGGCTTAGGCTTGGCCTGGGCTTGGCTTAGGCTTGGCCTGGGCTTGGCTTGGGTTTGGCTTGGGTTTGGCTTGGGCTTAACTTAGGCTTTTGGCCAGGCTTGGCTTAGGTTTTTTTCGGTAACTATTTTTAAATATTCCGTGAGTATCATAAAAATTTCCTGTTTATTAAATCGAATCGTTCATTCATTCGTGGCGGGACCAGCTTTTTCAGGGGGCAATTTTTTCGTATCTGATAAACGTGTGCTCCTGCATGCCGTGCGTAAGGGTTTCCATGTGTAGCCGCGCCTGTAGCGTATTCCTGTCCAGCAGGGTCCACTCGCGGACTAGCTAAAAAAAGATAAATTATATTTTAACTTACAAAAACTCATTTAATTTAACTTAGAAAATGATATTTTGGTTATTTAGCTGTTTTTACTTACATCATGCACCGGCAGATCCCTCGAAAACGAGATGCGCCCAATGTCGCGCAACGAAAACTTGATATAGGATGTGGAGACTTTGCCCTCTTCAACGGTCACGAAGCCTGGAAATTAAAGTAGATTTAAAAAGCTGTTGCTCTCTGACCATTGTTCATCACCGTCGTCAGCGCCAACTCCTTGGTGTTCGGCTTGACGGCAATGTAGCCGTATTCCGAGTGCAGCTCGTCCTTGTCGTTGATTGACCAGGCGAACGCGCTGCAACAAATTACGTAATCACGTAACGCCAATTTTGGTGGATTTATCGGAATTTGGAGCATACTTTATAAAAAATATCGCGAGATATTGAGGGTTTTTAAGCAATGAAATTTTGCTAGAAAGGACTTAACAAAGGGGGCCTACAAATTTTTTATGCCTTGGGATACTGAAAATCGTGGAAATTGCACGCTTTTCAACTTTTTTTTTAAGTTTTAAGTTTTCGTGGCCTTAACATAATTTGGATCATCCGGTGTCAGGAAAAAAATACTTGGCTAAACTCCAGATACCCCCCCCCCCAGCCGACCCCACCTACCGTATCTCGGCTCCCTGTTGATTTACTAACGTTATACCGAAAATTGATTATGCAGAAAACCATTACGCAGAAATCCATTATGCCGAAAATACATTATGCAGAAAACCATTACGTAGAAACCCATTATATCGAAATTTCAATACACAGAAATTTCAATACGCAGAAATCCGTTACGCAGAAAACCATTATACAGAAAAACCAGTACGCAGAAATACATTACCTAGAAAATTCATTACGCAGAAGATCATTACACCGAAATTTCCGTACAAGGAAAAATTCTCTTTGCTGAAAATTTCTGAATTGATGACAACGCATCATAAGGCAAAAAATTTGGTGGATAAAACCGGGAAAGTTAGCAAACAAGGTTCGGAGAAAGTTTTCAAAATTTTTTTCAAGAAGTCTAGAGAGGAGGGTGAGTATCGGGAATCTCGCACAATTTTCGAACCGATAGAACTATCTGACTGGGTAAAGTCCGCGAGTCAATGATGGAAACAACCTCAACGACCGCGGATACAACTTTTTTTTGTATATAGAATCTTATGGGGGTGGAACGGTTGGGGTAAGAAATTTCTGCGAAATATTTTTTCTATATAATCAATTTCTGCGTAATCGTTTTTCTGCGTAGTGATTTTCTGCGTAATGGGATTTCGGTATAATGAAATTTCGGTCTAATGGATTTCGGCTTAATGGATTTCTGCGTAATTTCTGTGTAATGGTTTTCTGCGTAATGGGTTTTCGGTATAACGGTTTTCTGTATAATGGATTTCTGCGTACCGAAATTTCTGCGTAATGTTACATCTACAGGTGTGTGAAGTATACCAAAACACTCGCCAGAGCAAGACGAACCTTTTGGTATACTTTACACACCTGTAGATGACCAGGCGACCGAGATACAAAAGTTGGAGGCCGGCTGGGGGTATCTAGAGTCTTACCGTTTTTTTCTCGGGCTGCGATACATTCAATAAGGGGTCTTTTTCAACAAAATCAATAGATTATTTTCAAACCTACGTGTAGTTTATAGCCTTGACCGCTTGCATCTTCTCATCGGGCACCGTGAATTCGATCTCTTCGCCGTACGTAAATTTGGGGATCGTTGGGAAGATGGCCTGAAATGGAAAAAATACCGACGTTAACAACGTTATAACAAAGTTTTATGGGATAATCGGATCGGCATAATCCATTATGCAATGGAAAAGCTGTCGTACTCGTGTCACAAATCTGCCATACCCTGCCTAGCCGGTACTCATAAACTCCGATCCACCCGTGGAAAGCGTCAAAATACCGGCAGGCAAAATACCGAGCGGCAAAACCCCGACAGTAAAAAACTCGACAGGTAAAATCTCTACATGGAAAGGGGCTTTTGGAAAGAACAGTGGCATAGAAGAGATAAGGAAAGCCTTGGCCGTCGGGAGTTTCGGCTGTCGGGATTTTTTGCTGTCGGGATTCTGGCTGTCGGCATTTTGCGCTATCGGAATTATGGGTTTCAAGATTATGGCTGTCGGGATTATGGCTGTCGGCATTTCAACGGTCGGTATTTTTCCTGTCCGGATTTTGGCTCTCGGGATTATGACATTCGGGGTCTTCGCTATCGGGATTTTGGTCGTCGGTATTTTTACTGAGTTTCCCCACCCACCTTTCCGCCATGCTCACTCCTCCACTTCCCAATCAACCAGGAGAGCGGCGCGAGGTCGGGCGTCAACCGCGTCACGTCGTATTCTAAAAGTTATCGGGTTAAAGGTACTGGGAAGTGGGCTACAGTACTCGAATCGCCTCCTCCCCCGCAATGGCCACAGGATAGCGGACAGTGCGATCGGATGTAGTCTGTGGTTGAACACGTCTGCGGGTCCGACCCGACCCAGTCGCGACAATTCGGGTCAATGTCGCGACAACCTGAAAATGATTATTTTTTACGCATTAATGGCTCTTTTCAAGTTTTTAATAACATGTCGTAATGGATTCCGGTCGCTAATTTAGCTGCGTAATCGGATACGCCGGTTTTTAGGAGTTTTTTATGCGTTTTGAAGCGCTCGAATATACTCAAAAGTTTCTTACAGCTTAAGAAAGCTTCAATTAAATGACGTAATCGATTACGGTAGCTTTTGTAGCTATTTTTATAGCGTAATCGATTGCATCATACTGAAGGTATATGGCCAGCCATTATTGTTTCTAATTTTCCGTCTAATCGGTTTTTCTTGTGAAATTTACCTATTTTTCCGATAAAGCATTAATAACGCGGTTTAAAAAATTTAATTTAATTGCGTATACGACGAATTTTAATGTCCTTTCTCTCTTTAAAACATAGAAAATCTTAAAAACTCACTTGCGGCGTCGACAACGGCGTGGAGGAGAAACGCAAAAAATGCAGCTAGGACCCGTTGTGTAAGCATTTTTGGGCTGCAAAAATGGGCGGTAAAAGTGTAAGAAAAGGTTAAAAAAGTTGAAAAATAAAAAACTTTCTTCATCGCAATTTGGAACGCGATGAAACGCGCAGCAAAGAGGTATGGAGGAAACCGACAAGTTGCGCAGGGCAAGCTAGCAAAGATCTTTGAGGAGCAGAGTAGAAAGCCGAAAAACACAGTTTTTTGAAACCTGTCAAGCTCCCTTAAAGCCTGAAAAATTTCTGTGACCGGAAGACTGGCTTCGGAGCGGAGCGGAATCGGCGAGCAAGAAGAGAAACTTCGGGAATTAAACAATTTCTGAGAAGGCAAGCTAGCAGAGACCTTTGAGGAGGGAATCTAGTGGAGATAATTGAGGATCTGGCTCCCATAAGTGGGCAATCTAGCGGAAAAACTTATGAAATCAGCTCTCGTGTGAAAGGCATGCTAGCAGAGAATTTTGAGGTTACAAAGAAAGCATACCAGCAGAAATTGGCGCGTATGATTCAAAAATCAACTTTTGCCTTCCCAGTCCCTTTAAAACTTCGAAATTGGCGTCAGGCAGCTAGGGCTGGCCGCTAAAAAGCGAAAATACGCGCCCTTGGGCTACGGCCACGTAAAGAGTTGTGTGCCGGAGGGCAAAACCGAAAAAATCCGGAGGGGAAAGGCAGGTGGAAGGAGGGGTGAGGCGGAATGAGGAGGAGCACGAGCTTGGGAAGAGGAGATCGGCATCCGGAGAGGAAGATCTTCATGAGATGGATATCTTCTTGAGGATGCACCCCGACAGGGGATACCCACCTTTTAGGAAACAGAACAAGAAGAAGAAGAAGCTACACGCTCACAAATCATCGCTGGCCTGGCAACTTGGAGCGGTGTGGAATTGGGTGAACTGGCAGTGGTTCTTTGGGAATTTAGGGCATGGGAGGGCAGGCTGGCAGAGATTCTTCAGGAATGAGGTCAAAGAGGGCGAACTAGCAGAGAATCTTGAGGAACCGATCGATTTTCTGGGAGTCAAGCTTGCCGGGAGATTTTAGGAATCAAGTTCGACCGTGGCGAACTAGCAGAGAATCTTGGGGAATCGCCGGATCTTGACAAGGGATGTCATAATTGGTTTTAAATTGAATTTTAATTTTTTTTTGAATCGCTCAAATTGAGACAGGGCGAACTAGCAGAGATTTTTGAGGAAAAACATAAAAATGTAGAGTTTTGTTGGTTTTCAAGCCTAAAGGGAGTCAAAAAAAGTGGATTTCGAGTTTAAAGGCTTCTTGTAATTCCGGATCTTTTTAAAATGATAGTTAGCCATTCCCGAAAACGCCGGGTGTCAATAGGAGTGAAGTGGACAGAGAGACAGACAAGCGGAACGCGCGACTCGGCAAGGGTTGCTGTCCGGCTAAAATGGACAAACTGGTTCGCTGGGAGAGTCCGGCAAAAGCGAAAAAAGAGGGGGAAAGAGGAGGTGTCGATAGGACCATCCTGTTGCCATTCCACCCCATGCCCTCCGGTCACAATGGGGGGCACGCGTTGGCAAAAAAACAACACGATCACGGTGCTCTTTGCATATTGATCTCGAGTGCGGTTTTTTAAAGGGACTGCCAAGGGAAAAATTGCTATTCTGGATAATTTCCAGGGCTCCAAAAACAGCCTAAAAGGCCCAATAGCTCCTTTAAAGGAACTTGCAAGTCAAACATCGATAACTTCAGCCGGTTGGCAAAGAGCAACAAGTTTAAAATATGCTAATTAGGTTGCAAAAAGGCTTACAAAACGCAGTTAAAAAAAACTAAAACGGTCTAAATATCCTTTCAAGGATTTTAAAGGGACTTGCGAGCCAAAAAACCGAATCAGGACGGTATAGCAGGGAAATTAATTTTAGTTTTTATTCTATTAAAAAAACCTAAAAAATAAACATGCTGTTGAAAATATATAGTGCATTTTTGTAGTGTTTTTGTAGTTTTGGATCGGTAGAAATTTTCATACAATATTTTAAAAATTTTTGGGACTTATTTTCTATAAAAAACAGTGTAAAATGCAATAAAAACTGCCTATCTTTGATTCTCTCTACCGAATTACTCGAAAAATTGTTTCCCCCCGCTAATAGTCCAGTACCTCATAAATCAGTTTGTGACTTGCATGCTCCCTTAAAACCAGCGTAAAACTACAATGGCAAAAAAATCAGCGTGCAAGCTGGTGCTCAGGTGATGATGATGATGATTTGTCGAGTTCTAGGGGTCATCCGCCCACCAGCAGCCATGGGCAGCCAGCCGTTGATAGGATTGGCGCGTAACTCTCGAGACAGACAAAACCGCCGAAGGAAAGAGATAGATAGATAGATAGATAGCCCGTGCCAAAATGAGCACCAGCCGAAGGCGAGGAGTAACGGGACAAAGAAAATAGGAAAATAGGAAAATATCGGAATGGCCGATGGGAATTTATCGATTTTTCGGGGTTTAAAGAAATTGTGAAGGCAGATGTGCATTTTCAATTTTCGTTGATAATCTGAATACAAAACCGCATCGATAAAATAATAATAATTTAGGGAATTAGCTACAAACAAAAAAGATTAAAATGCCGGATTATCTTACTTATCGTTTTGAAATTAAATTATATTATTTGGAAAGAGTTATTGCGAAGATTACGGATTATGATAATTTTAAACGGCACCTGAAATAGATATTAAACTATTTTACGCATTATGATTTTTTTCCGCAGAAATCCTTCAAAACGGAGTTTTTAAAAAGGGTTAATTTAGAAGAAAATTTAATTTTTTTTTAGAATCAAATTATGGGAATTTTTTTCAGGATTTAAAGAGATTAAAGGGAAAAATGGAGCAAGCCGTTCGAAGAGTATTCAGAAATCTGGGGCAATAAAACGAAAAATGTTTATCGTTTTCTAACATTGAAAAGCTTAACAACATGTGAAAGGAAGGACCACTTTGGAATATTTTGGTGAAATGAGCGAGCTGTCGAGCACCCGGAACCAACTGGGAGACTCGGCTGCCCCGGCAAGCAAGGTCAGAAAACGTGCAGTCCGCGCGGCAACGGATAGATAGCCGAAAAATGGATACCCCCGGCTAGAAAAAGCCGATCGGAATGGATAGGTAGTGATCGGAATGAGCCCACAGGATACCCTGGATTCGATGAGGGAAACATTTCAAATAACTTGGCTTTTTAGCTTTCATATTTCTGTCTGCTTCGGAATAGGCCTAGGCTTAGGCTCAGGCTTGAGCTTGGCTTAGGCTCCGGCTTAGGCTTAGTGCTGGCTTAATTCCGCTCCACTCCCTTTAGCCGGGAGTGTGCTGTGGATGGAAGTGGATTTGAGGATTTCGAGCTTGTTGCTCTCTCTGTCCTTCACTCTCTCTCGCTCTCTCTCTCTCTCTCTCTCGCTCTCCCCCCTTTCCTCCCATCCATCCATTTTCTGCAATGCCAATCTGATCAAAAATGGGCCGGATCCATGCGCGCCACGCCCCGCGGGGGTGCCACCCAAAAACCGGAAGCGAGGGGGTGCACCTGGAATCCAGGTGTGAATTTGTGTGTCTGTCTGTGTTGACAGCCACAACAAGCAATGCACAATTATCTCAAAGACATCTTTATTAAAAAGCCGGGTTGCTGAATAAATAAAGAAAGATATTTAAGAAATAAAGCATTGAAAAAATGCTTTTCTAGACCTCTTGAGCCGGCTCCTGGCATTTGGAGGTCCACTCAGGGCTGAATTTGGCACGAGCGGATGTCGAATCCTTGTGACAGTCGATGATGGCACTAAAATTTTCTCTCTCGCTCTCTCGCTCTCTCTCTTTCTCTCTCCGTATCGCAACGTACTCGAGGTAAAGCAGACATTCCTGTAGCCCATCCAGCGTCCGTCGCCCGCAATCAATTTCGATCCCAGAACAGAATTGATGGCATTTCTCCGGCACCCCTAAAGACGTTTCGTTCCAAATTACGCAAAAATGTAGGCTGCAAGCTACGCACTTTTCGACGCACAACATCCCGTGGAATCCTGGCCATCGGAGAGGCAGTAGATCCAATTTGGTAGTTGCGCAGCACAGCTGACGGCCAGTGGGGACGACATCTGAGATGGAGAGCGGAGAGAGAGAGACTCTTCTTACCTGTTGATTCGTAATATTATAACCGCACAACGGGCTACAGTAACTGAGCGCGGGCGGCGTCACGGCCGCACAGCAGCGCTGGATTCGCGAGTAGAGCGTCTATTTTTCAATTATATTATCACTATAGAGAGAATTTAGATATTGTATCGAATTTAAAGGATAAAATTAAGGTTTGCGTACCAATTGGCAAGAACAGGGGCAATCCGTGCGCAGCACCCTGGCCGGAAGTGACGCCCCAAAGCAATCACCCTAAACCAACATTAGGAAAACTAGAAAAATTTATAGAACTCAGCAAAATAATTAAATTCAAACTATCGTACCTGCTTGGCCTTGAGCGCACAGTAAGACTTGTCACCCGGGCATTCTTCTTCGATTTTTTGCAGCGATACCGTAAGAATTGAGCCCACCAGCAAAGTACAAATCAGAATATGCTCCAGCATTTTCCCCCAAGCGTTGCTTTTGTGAATATATAAAAATTTCGAAGATCTGCTTCGCAAAAGCCCGCTTTACAATCTGCACGCCCGTATCGTCACGGAACGTGTGCAAACAGGCGTATAATGGAACGGGTACACCGTGTTTATTGTTGCGCGGAAAAGCGGTGCCTCACAAAGCATCTGGTTATCTTATAGAAAAGCCGGGCGGCTCTAGGGGAAAATTATAAAATGGATAGAATGCTTGAGAAGATGATTTCAGGCAAAAAGCAAACGCCAATGCACCGCTGGGAATCGAACCCTCGAGGCTCAGACTATGAGACAGCCGCTCTACCGGCTGCGCCAAAGTTCGACGCCGCCAGGATCGGTTTAAAAGTAAGCTTAAACTTTCTATAGTCATCTTGGTCGCTGAAAATCATACAAAATAAATTTTTACCTTTTAAAAATGCATCTTCCATTGTGCTTTTGAAATCCAGTTTAAAAATAATCCCTTCTTTATATGACGACGCACGGAAAATACAAACTACACGGTCTTGGCGATCAGTTGGTTGAGCAAGAAGAAGAACACACAAAAAATTACACAAGTCCCATCGAGAAGCGGAAAACTAGCAAAAAACAATGTCAGAAGAAAAAAGAAACGCACAAAAATCGGACCCAACTTTTTGGTGTAAGCGCAATGGGCTCAAAATCACAACCTTGCTTTCGCGTTTTTCTTCTTTTGATTAGCTACCGTAGTTGCGTATCGCGTGTTATTTGGACAATGGTGGAAACTCGACGGATGAGAAGAAAAAGGAAGAGAAGATGATGGGGTGTCTCTCTACGTTTAAAACTAGAAAATAAACTTTTCGAGGTTTTGGATGTGTTTTAGAGGGCCTCTAGCCTACAAAATCACTTTTCCAAGGTGCGTGCGAGGTAAGGAATCCAGCGTAGACCAGTTCTGGCTACGCAACGTTCCAATGGACGAGTTTCAGACATTTTTTAACGTACCAATCCTAAAAAAATTTCTAGAGCACCCCATAAAAACATAAACAACGAAAAGCTCGGCGTTCTAAAGGAAAATGGGAATGATGTCGGGTGGTGGTGGTTGGAATAAACGGGATATGCTTCTCACAACGTTCAGAGTTCAGTCAAATCAATAAATAGAAAGCGGGTGAAATATATCATATTAAATGAAGGTGAGGGTGGAATAATGGAGTGCTTGTGTTGAGAAAAGTGTGTGTTTTTGTGCAAAGTGAGCGGACCCAGAATGGGAAAGAGACACACACACAGCAATAAGCGTTGGACAATAGAGGAGGAGGAACCGTAATGGCGGGCGGTGTTTTGGCAATATCAGGGGGGTCCAAAGCATCCGGATATTCTTAGTAACGTAATCCCCAGTATTTTAACAGCAATTTTCGAAAATCGCAATATTTCAAGGCAAAAACCTATATAAAAAGCTTTAAAACCTAAAATCTCATAAAATCGGCCTTTTTAATTGAAAATCATATTTTTGTATTTTTCAATGAAAACTGGCATGGGATTTACGTTTTAGAACGGTGAAAAACAGGGTAGTTTCTTAAAAAAACCCCCCCAAAAAAAAGGAGGCTACCAAGAAAAGAAGTATAAAATGGCTAGAAAGACCGAGGGATCGTAGGAGTGGGCGGTGGAGCACAGCGTGGAAGAGGTACAAAGCTGTCAATACACAAAAATGTATTTCGAGGGGACCGTGAGGCTGGGGGACGGCTAGCAGAGATTTTTGCGGAAATTCAGGATTTCGGCTTCACGGTCCCGTCTAGAACACCTGGGAAAACCAAAGAGGAGTTATGTGCACAAAGTCATGGCTGTAATTTGACGGGTCCTTGGAGGGATTCCAACGCCGAGCCTTCTTTTAGCAGGAATTCCACGATTCGACCCTGCATTATCATCCGGAAGGCGAGGTGCGAATTTGAGGCGGCCGGAGGAGGGGGTTCTTCCTGAAAAACGGCGAAATAAAGTTGTATCAGTTGATATAAATAATACTCATCCAAAACTTTCCAAAGTTGTGCTAAAAAATACAAAGAAACACCAATTTTTCGACCAAAATTATTTTTTTAAAAACAGACTTTAGGATTTTGTCAAAGATTCTAAATAGTTTTCCACTTGAAATCTACCCCAAAATTTTGCTAAACACGCCGCTAAATAGCTGCTATTGCGCTAATGGAAATACGGAAAAATTTTCGGTCGCTCCCCCCCCGTTAATGCAAAAGAACCGAAACCGCTCAAAATCTAACCAACCTTTCCCTTTTTCTTCTTATCCTTTGGCTTCTTGTCCTTGCTGCCCGCCGCAGGCCGCTCGTCGCCAGTTTGAAAAAGCGTCGGGCCGAACATCAGCGCCAAGTTGTGAATTTGCATACGATTTTCGGCCGAGTGCTTGTCCACACTAGAAATAAAATAGATGTAAAGCCGAAGTCTTAAAAGTTTGAAAACGTTCCGAGATCAAAGAATCTCACAGTTTTAAAAAAAGCTTTCCAGCATTTTTTTAAAGAAGATTCAACGTTCAAAAGTTTTTAAAAAACCAACAGGCATAAATGTCGCAAGAGCATTTTGAGCGTCTCGCGATTCTCGGGCGGCAACTGCTTCAACAGCTCGTTCAGCCGCTTCAGCTTCTGGGGCGTCGTGGCGAGCTGCATGGTGGCGATGAACTCCTTCGACATCTTGGTGGGAAAGACGGGCTCGGCGAGTTCACGGAAGAATAACTAAAAATGGTAATTAATATCGAGATTCACTTTTTTATAGATTTTGGTGTTGGGCTGCTAGCGGGCTGGCAGCACGAGATCTTTAACATACCTTAAGTGCTCCGGTGAGTACATGAATGTCATCTTCCGCTACCAGGGCCTGGTATCGATTTTGGTCGACGTGGCATCGAATCTTTTGCACGGACGATAGATTGCCGCTGACCCTGTAGAGCCCGTCGACCTAACAAATGACAAATAGCATAAAAGTAAGAAAATCAAAATACCTCAAGTCCCTTGCTCTCAATCAGCTCGATGACCACCTGGATGAAGCGAGGCACCAGCGAGTTTTCGAGCTGGCAGATGGCACTCAAGGTCGAGCCGAACACCGGTTCCGCTGCAATACAAAGTTACGATAATTAGAAGGTTGTTTACGTTTGTAGATGCCCTTCTCTTTTAGCGATTCGACGGTCGGGCGTGAGCGAAGGAATCTGGAAAGTTTTAAAGTTTATTTAGTTCGTTCGCAAACTTTTTTTCATTAGCATCTAATTTCTCTCATATCATGCAGGCCTACAGTGTTAAAATTTTGCCAGTTAGAAGACAAACAGAAAAATATAGATTTTTCGACCAAAAGAGTCTATTTTCGGACAAATATTTCAGGCATTTTCCGCTTGAAACATTGCTTAATAGCTAAATGTCACCAAGAACTCAATGAAAATATCACCTATTACAGACTTAAACATTTTTGATTTATGGCAAAATCGCGAAAAAACTTGAGCAATTTGATCGTCTGCTTGGAGGGCCGGATCATGTGAGGTGGGAGGGGGAGGAGCAAGGGAAGATGGCGGCGCCTCGTAGGCCGACGCGCTCATCGGGTCCATTCTAAAATTACGATCAATTAAACACGTTGAATACAATACAAACATATGAAATAAATACAAATAAAAACCCACCTCGGATCGCGCTTCTTTGTGGAGACGTTATACGTTGAATGGGGGCGCTGCATCAGCGAGGCGCTGGGGTTCTTGATGACGGAGGTGGGCAGAACCATCGTAGAGGGGCCGGATGCTGCATCGATGGTTGGCTGGAAAAAGGGGGATGTTATTGAGGGGGGCGAAGGGCAACAATTCCTCGAAAAATCCGCGCCATTTCCATGATTTTTCGGATTTCATCCAATTTTTGGCTTTAGTATTTGCGGGGGCACCAAATTATCCTTAAAAGTTCAGAAACGCATATTAAATAATCCCTTATGTAAAATTAAACTATCTCAAATCTAGAATTCCCAAAAAAAATTAGAAATGAATCTAAAATCCAAAAGTTCATCGAAAAACCTAAAATGTTTAGCACCTTCAACCAACTTCATAAAGTTTATACGTTTGAGATATATCGTTCGATAAAAGTTACTTTACTTCAAGCCGGAAACCCTCTAAAACAGTTAGAAAATGCACAAAATGTGAAATCTTCAGCGACAATTGGTCAATTTTGTCGAAAAATCGATGGTTTCCGTATTTTTCATTGATTTGTCAGAAAAAATTGCGTCCATGGATAATAAAACAAGTGGAAACATGCTTCCTTCATGCCTAGTAGGAAAATTCGATCCTAAGGACACATCTTTGATCCCCTAGAAATATTAAGAACCCTCCGTTGTTCGAATAGGTTTTTATTAGAGTTGATTTCCGACCACCCCGCACCTTCCGATCCTTGTTCTCCCGAAATCTGTACAAATTCTTGATAGAAACGGTCATGCTCCTCATCAGCTTCGGTCGTTCTCCCGTCGAGTGGCTTTTTCGTACGGGGTCCGGGCTGGCCGCGATCGACAATAGCGAGGTCGTGCTCTTCGGCTTGGCCATCCCGTTTCGAACAATATTCGTAGCGGGATCTCCGGTCGAGATTGAATGTAGCAGCTTAGGGCGTAGACTTCGAATTTCGTCTATAGGCGGCAGAATGGGCGGTCCGGAAGGCACGGAGATCTTTTTCACAGGTCGATCCATGCCCATCGAAATGTGGGCAATCGGTTCTCGCCAAAAGGTTATTTAACCGCCCCGGTATGGGGCGGTCGGCCGCCAATTTTCAGCTCAGCCGCCACGCGCTCGCACTCTGCCTTTTCTCGCTTCGGGGGTAAGGAAATCGAGACAGCGCGAGACCCATTGCCAAATGTTCTTTCGTCTTCTCCACTATTCGGAAGACCTGAATGGTCATCAAGCCCCGCGCCTTTTCATCTATTATTCACCGGTTGTCGGTTGTTTTTCCGCGTTCTGATCGAGAGCTCAAACTCGTTCATTTTATCAGATTTTGGTGCTTTCGCATGATCGGGGGGGGGGGCTTTCCCTAGCATAAAATTTTTCGAAAATAATGAAGGCAGCGTTTCTACGACTAAAATTCCGTTGCAAAATGTTATTCAACGGAATTTCAAAATGCTATGCATCTCTGGACCTATTTGGAAAATGAAAAAAATAATAATTTTTAGAGTAAAACGAACCAGATGCGCGATGACCTGGCGGATGGCGTCGAACCACTGCTCGGTGAGCACGTCAGATTGTGAGCGCAGCAGCAGCGGGGAAGGGTTCGACAGTGCCGGGATCCAAGGTGGCAGTACGAGCTGTAACACGTTTCTATCAGTAAATTCTAGAAAAAAATGCGAACCTGGAAGACTCTTCGTTTCCGCTTCTCCCGCTCGACCACCCAGCTGATGGAGGCGCCTCGCAAATCGATCGCTAACAACGGTGCGTCATAGTGTTTTCCTTGTTTCTGAACGGAAGTTGTTGTTGTTCTATTCGGCATAGCAAAGCGAAGAACAATATTTTTCAAAATTTTAATTATTTAAACTCACTAAAATGTATCTTTCAATTTAAAAGCCGTTTTGAAGTTAGTTTTTGTCTACTTTTGCCTTCGTTTTGTCTCAGAAGCCAAAAACTTGCCTCTGCACTCCGCTGATCCTTGTACACAAGCAAATGGGCCGTGGAGAGGAAGAAGTAGCACGACGCCCATTCCCTTTTACGCGCCTTTTCCGAGACCTAAATGTAGGCGATGTTTGTTCTGCCCGGGAAAAAGGTTACGATGCCAATAAGGGAGATCGATTTGAGAAAGAAGAATCAAGCAAAAAAAAATCTGCCCAATAAAAGGGATCGAAAAATTTACCATTCTCTCCATAGAGCCTTGTCTAACGGGCCGAGGCACGTCGATATTAGCCAGCGCATCATCCCGGGGTGGATAGCTCGAAGATGGGGTCTAAAAAGCTGTTTTGCTTCCTAGTTAAACTAATTACATCGTAGTCCGCGGTCCCGGAAGTGGAAGGTATAGATATTTTTGTTGATGGAACCTAAATTCATCGTTCTATTCAGCTATTAAATAAATTCCTACCTCGGGTGGGAAAACCTGCTTCAACGACCCTCGATTTCGTGTAACAAATGATGGCGGTCGCCCGTCGGTAAAATTTGGATTGTGGAGCAGCATGTGCTAAAAAAAGGAATATCTAAAAATCTGGGCGGAAATACTTTGATTTCGCCGCTATCCTTTCGCGCCACTTCAACAACGTCCTCTTGGTCAGCTAAAAGAATCTACTATGCTTGAAAACGCGCCAACTGACATGCTCCCTTAATGATCGACTCTTCCAGGGCTCCGCGGGCATCCAGTGGACTGACCTCTTCGAAATCCGTGTCACTGGCCACCGAGTCGAACGATTCTAGATAAGGATTATCATCTGCGGCGTTGGCTTTTGTAAAATACGCTCACCATCAATTGAGCATTTTGGGAGGGCGTCATCTAGGTGTTTTGTAGCATCAAGGAACGCCTGAATTTGCATTAAAATTAGTGAATACAGCAAAAACGCACCTTCACTTCTGATGGTGATCGCATTAGTCGTGGTGGGCACCATTGACATTGCGCCGTTTCGGCGTTGAAGAAATATGGTCTAAAATTAACGAATTTTTAAGATTTTAGCGTCTTTAGCGTAACGATAACACCATTTGACTTACAAACTTTCAAACGTAACAGAAAATTTGAAAAAGCTAGCTTTAACAAACCTTCCGCCCTCACTCATATATTCCGCCCATCCATTCAGCAAAACCCGTCTCAGTTGATCGCACGGCCCCGGCTTCGGCGTGTCGGGCAGAAAACCCATCGGTCTTGCAGGCATCTCGGCCAGGTTGGCGTAGACCGGTTCATCTAAAAACAACTTGATCAAGCTTTTCGAAAACTACCATCTTCGAGTACTACGCTTTCGTCCTTCACAGCGCCTTCCGGTGACATTGACGCCGAATCATGAGCCTGAAATCCTTCATTAGTGATTTTTGAAATAATCATTACCGAATTTGCCTCCGGGGATGAAGAAGCTCTACTTCGAGAGCTGGCGTCAAGCACCGCCTCAGAATCCTGCAAAAAAACGTCTAGGAAAACACGAAATCGCTTACATCGGTGAGAAACAATTCAGGGTTCGGCTCGTAGGGGGACGCGTAGACACTGGCCGTGTTCATCTCATATCCTGGAAGCAGAAGCTGTTCGTAAATGCCACAAGCAAAAGGAAGAAGGGCTCAAATATTCATAAAAATTCGGGGTGCCCGAGGTCGGCGCGAAATTGATGAATTCATTCTCGGGGTTTCGGCGCGCCAAAGAAAACGAATTTGTTGATAAACAATCCGAAAAGGTCCGAAATGAGAAAAAAGAAGAGAATAGAGTACGGAAATTAAAAGGAACTGGCTTCAATAGAGTTTCCAGAACAGAAAAGCTTAAACGTTTGTGAACGCTTACAAAACTACATCCAGATGCATCAATTGTCTTATAAAACGAATTCTGGATCCCAGAACTTCTAAAGAATTCACTAGCGGGTTTCCAGTTTTGAAAAAAGAAAGTTTAAAGCAATGTTTTGAAAGGGAAAAGTTGCCAGAAGCACGTCTGGTTCAGAGAATTCGCTTCAACGGAGCATCTGGTGTCAAAAAGGCTTTTGGTTCAAAAATGACCTGCACCAAAACTCGTTTCAAGCCTACAACTTTGTGAAACCCTCCAAAAACTCTCGTAAAGTTTCCTCCCCGATGAATCAAGCTCTTATGAAAGAAATTCCGAAGCGGGTGACGCTATTTTGCAAGCAAGCCCCCTTGGGCCGGCAAATCGAAGCCAATGTTGACGGGGGCAGAAGGACGGAGAGTGGAGGGGGATGGATGAACCACATAAGATGAGTCACGGTGGGATGCGTAATCGACTCTGTCTGTCGGTCTGCCATGCGTGTCGTGTGTGTGTGTGTGTCTCTGTATGTCTGTATGTCCCTTACAAGTCGTGTGTGTCCTTCCGTCCTTTGTTAGAGCGCCCCGGTGAGGCCGCGGTGCGACCGCCTCGCAGTCAGAACACCCAAGCCCCACCCCCTCTCGCATACACAACATCTAACCCGGGGCACCTGAAGCGAACGGACGGAGGGGGAGGCCATGCTTGAATGTTTGGACTAGCACCCCCACTATTGGGCCCCCGGCTTCTCCGTTTCGCGATATAAACACTCATAAATCTTTTAATCCTCTCGATGGCTCGCGTTTCAAGTGGTGTTTGAATATGAAAATTGTTGTACCTGTTAATTATATTAGTTATATATTTTTTAAATATGAAAATAAAATCTGTGCTATAAATTCCGAGAAACACCAATTTACGTTTGAAACCCATAATAACGTACACTTCGTACCTAGACCGTTCCGTAATTTGTTTTGATACGTAGGGAAAAACTGGGGACCATGACATTTCCGCCAACGACATTTCCGCCAACGGCCAAAATGCTTGTAAAATGCGCTGTTTTATGCGTGTAATAGCCCTAACCATTTTTTTTTCTCACCCGGATCTAGCTATTACAGAAGAAATGACCAACCTATGATGGCTTTTTCTTGAAAATCAGTTTTTGCCCCGGAAAAGGTAAAAAGCGCTATATGATGCCCAGAACAACCCTCCCGCATCGTAATTTCTTCTCTACTAGCATGTACTAATGCTAATTGAATTTATTAATGCCAAAAACGCAACGAAAATCCTTAAGTTGAAAGGTTTTGTGTGTTTTTGACCTCAAATTGGCGGAAATGTCGCTGGCGGAAATGTCATGGTCCCAAAAACTCAATGAAAATTTTTGAAATTGAACGTTATATTTTTTGTGGTTATGGTTATATTTTGTTTTCCTGACTCGCTAAAGCTCTTTTTCCAGAGATTTCAAAGATTCATAGCTTTTAGGCGCCTCATGGCAGACGAGGAAGCTTCACGCTCGGCCCCTTCCGAACCAAATGAGGAAGACGAGGATTTTGAGGCACAAGACGATGGCGTAGATGATGAGGGTAAGTAAAATGAGCGTTTGGCGATTTTAATTGTGGAGCTTCAGGTACAATGGACGAGGAAGAAGCTTTTTACGGCGAGGAGGCTGACGACGAGTTGGCCGCGTTGGAAGAGGAGGGAGATCTGGATATAGAAGTAGGATCTTGTGTCATAAAGTTGCGAAAGCATCAGAGAAAAGTATCAAAAGATAGAGTTAATATTATACTTATGTTCAAGTCAATTTCCAGGAATTGCGCAAACGATATGGCTATGGTGCTGACTTCGAATGCGAAGAAAATGGCGAAGCTTCAACTTCAACAGCCTTGGAGGAGCCCTCCGACTCTCCCGACCCTCCCGTAGCATCATGTACGTCTTTTAAAGCTAATTAAAAGTTTTCTACTCTATGTAAAAACTAAGTTGAACATGATTACAACTGATTCAATCAGATGTCGTTGAAAATATGCGTTTTCAGCTTCAACGATGCGCCTGCTCAATTTCTATGACCATGGCGATCAGCAGGACGAGGAGGAAGACAAGGACTACGTTCCGTACGACAAACGGGAGGTAAATTTCAATTTTTAAAACTGAACTAAAAATTTCCAGGTCCGGATCGACCCTGTGCTTTACCAAATCACAGTGTCAAAAGAAACGTTGCCGAATGGGACGCCGGTCGACGATTACCCGTGTACGACGTTGTGGAAACCTAGCGAGAATCTGGGTGCGTTTTTAGTTTTGTTTTCGTTAATTATGTAATTTTTAGCTGACGACCAACTCCTGCTGATCCAAGAGCGAATGCGGGCCAAAGACGCGAGCATACCGCTGGAGAATTGTTCTGCCACGTTGGCTGTGATGGATGCGGTAAGTTTGGAAGCAGATCTTTCATTTTTTTATTTTTTTTGTCCTTGTAATAAAGCCGTTTCAGCGCGGTGACAACGAAGATCTGCTTTATACGCTTCACAAGGTCGATAACAATGGAAACAAAGCCATCCAGGAGGCCGCTGAAAATCGAATCCGACACGCTAATCTGCCAACCTTCACGGTATGGGCTATCCTCATCTTTAAATATATTTTTATTTAGTGGTCTCGAACATACCCAGCTGATGGCAGTTTCGATCATACGGTTGTCCTGGATGAAGCCGAAACCCAGGAATTTGAGGCCGGCTTCCACGAATTTGGCAAAGATTTCTATCAGATTCAAAAGAATAAGGTATGATTGGCATTATCAATTCAACCTATGTTTTATTTAGCTAGGAAAGCGGAAACTTGGCGAGCTTGTCGAGTTTTACTATCGATCTTGGAAGAAGTCTGGACGGTAAGTACCAATTAGGACATCATTAAAAGGGCATGCAAGTATTAGAATAATTTACAGCCTGATTTCATCACATCAGAACACAATTTCATGACATCAAATCAAAAACAACAAGTTTTCAGCTATGATAAATTCGTACACCGGAAGCGAATTGTCGGTGAACGAGAGGAGCTAAAAGACATAAAGGAAGCGGTGAGAAAAATTTTCAGGAACGCGGAAATCGAATCCGACCCTACAATTGACACACCCAACACCGCAACAGAAATCTTAAACACAAAAAAACTGGATAGAAAAAGTAAATTGTAACTGTTTAGATCCATCATCAACTTAACACGATTGGCCGAAGCCGCCGAGCTCGAGAGGCTGAAAGCGCAGGAGCGCGAACGGGCGGAGAGTGAAGGACCGTCATGATTTTCAGTATTTTGCTGTTAGGTGTCGATTTACCTTGTATTCCAATGGTTTTTACAACCTATGCTTTACCCGCAAATCCAACGCTATCTCATCCCATTACCTCCGATCTTGCAATTACACCTTATATACATTTCCTCCAAACTGCCTCGAAAATCTCAACTCCTCGAAAGATCTGCCGTTTGATTGTTGATGTGCATTTTCTTGTTTTAATGTTGTTTGACCTTTTTGATAAAGTTTGTCACATTTTTCAAGCTCGAAAAAGCCGCGTTGAAACGGAGATTATTTGCCAAGGTTTATTTACGCAGGAGGTCATCCTAAAGTCTTTTTAGAATGCTCCCAAGAGCTATTTCGTAATAATGGACATTTTCGAGGAGCTCGACGGCACCTCAACACGTAAAAATTCTCATAAAAATACATAATTTCGGTTTTAGCCGATGAGCAGCACCCGCGCGGCTCGGTTTTTCGTGGGCAAACCGAGGACGACGTTGATTTTGAACAGTATTTATACTATTAAAGCGCTATACGGTCTTCTAGAACTAATATCGACGATGTTGACGTCTTTCCCGGTGAAGAGCAGGGCTATGATGATGCTTTTGCATCTCCGGAAAAGCCGACAGAACCCTCTCTAAAACCCTTAGAAGGAATCCGCCTTCAAATCGGCCAGAAAATCTTTCGATATAAGGTTTGTTTAGTAGCTAGCGTTTTATAGTTCTTGATCAGCTAGTCGACGTCGCCACGATTTCCACCTACGAAACCGAGGAGCTTGCCGATGATTCTGAAGGTGCGTTCCTTTGTTTTGCTATACGGTTTTTCTGCAGAAGTTTGGCAGCCGGAATGCGCGGAACCGGAACCGGTTCCCGACTCGTACAAAGCTCCCGATCTTTCGAAAAATCGCTACGAGTAGGGGGGAATTTGTTTAGGTAGCTAGTTTTTTAGCTGCCATGATTGCTCGGCGGCCTTCTCGACGAAGCGGCAGTTGAGGAGCCATGTGTCGATGCATACTGTAAATAAGTGAGTTGATGATCGGAATATATCCAAAATAAGATGATTTTTATAGTTTTTTGCATAAATTCCTCTTAAAAGGCTTCAGATTGCACGTTTAAGTCTAGAAATTTTCAAAATGCTGAAAAAGCTATTTTCAGACCTTTCCATTGCCGTTTCCGGGAATGTGGCAAATCATTCACAACTGTCGAGGGCCAAAAGATACACGAAAAGCTGCATTTGGGTAGGTTTTTCACGGAGTTTTTTAAAACTAAAATTCGTTAAAAAGCTGTTATCAAACCCATTACGACGCTAATTTCAGAGGGCAAGCAGTTTGAGTGCGAGATTTGCACGAAAACCTTCTCTCGCCACCACAACCTGCTCACCCACCTGCGGCTACACCAGAGCGGCAAGCGCCACTTTTGCACGTGCTGCGGAAAGTGGTTCCACACATACTCGCAGATGTACGAGCACCAGGTAGGGTTTTTGGACGAAATCTTAGAAATGAATTTTGTAAATGAAATTTTTTGTAGTCTATTTGCTCGTCGCGAGTACCTGGTGAGGCGCCAACGTCGGAACGGCCGCTACGCTTCAAGTGCGGGTATTGCGATCGAATGTTTCATCATCGGCGTGACAAGGTGGGTGTAAAGGGTTAGCAAATGGAACCCACTCTTTTCCTTGGTTTCCAATTTGTTTTAAACTGTTTTTGGCGATTTGCAATCGCAACACTGCAAAAAATACGATTTTTCGAGCAAAAATGGCCGATTTGGACGGAAAAACTCAAGGAGTTCCTCTATTTATATTAGGAAAATTACAATAAAACGCAAATACGAAAGGCACATGTAAGGATTTCAAATTTTAAGAATTTTTTGCAACTGAAAAAATTAATCATAGGTGATCCACGAGCGCGTGCATACCGGCGAGCGGCCGTACGCTTGTGGATACTGCGGCAAGGGATTTACCCAATCTCAGGCGAGTAGCTTTAACCATAAAACTTAACTAGAGCATGATGTTTCCAAACTACAATTTGATTTCAGGCCCTAACGATCCACATCCGGCTCCACACCGGCGAGAAGCCGTATCCATGTACACAGTGCGGGGAGGCGTTTCGGGATTCGTAAGTGTTTTGTAAATAATTTATCTATTTGATACTACTGTCATACTAGTATCACTATTCTTAATTAGAAGTAAAAAATAAAAACGTTTTAGGTCTGCACTTCGAAAACACGAGTTTGCGCGCCATCTCCAGCCTCCCAGCTACAGCCCCTATCAGATTGAAGACCAGTGATTTCCCTCTCAATTGATCTCATGCCCCAAATTCCAGTGTGCTGCCCTCACGATTAGTCAAAAACTCTGCATAAACGTGTATGGTTTCTGGCTGATTCGTCGGACATAAAAGACGAGAGAGAGAGAGAGAGGGACAGAAACAGACATAATGACTTTAAAAGCTCAAATTCTGCAAAGAAAACGATGATTTTTAACGCATAAATAGCGCATAGATGGCACATGCATAGGCAGAGCGCTTAGCTGGCCTTCCGCTACGCTAGATTCCTATGTACCCCCAAAATGCTGATTTTTACCTTTAGAAGGATGATAACGTACGCGTAAATTGGAATCCTGCGTAGCGAGCCTCTACGCTACGCTGGATTCCTCTGACCTCATCCTTATTCTGTGCGCTTGACGCGGAAAAACAGGTGGGCCGGCGCGTAAACTGGAATCCTGCGTAGTTGAAACTTACGCTACGCTGAGCTCCTTAAAACGCCTTGTTTTTGTGGGCAATTTGCAATTTTTCTAAAATTCAGTCCTTTTTTCTTTTTTTTTCCTTTTCAGTGCCAAGCCAAACCCACGCGATCAAGAAGCCAAAAACCACACAGCACCCCCGATTTCACACCTTCCCCAATTCTCATTTCCGAAATTTCCTAATTCCGATGGTTGACCATTATCCCGGTATTGTCCATTTTTGGGTGGGAGGGAAAAGCCGGCCGGGAATGGGGGTAACAACACCTTTTCTTCTTCTTTCCACCCCCCAAAATAGGGATACAATGCCCGGAGGGGGTACGGGAAGAGCGGCTGCTCTCATCTCTCATCCCCCCTCCGGATGGTTGGATGATGTTTTTGTCGGGAAGAGCGGAAAAGCGGCAACTTCCCCCTTTTCCGAAACAATACCCGCATTTCGGGCCGTGTTTTTTCTTCTTCTGCGATCGGCTAAATTCTCGAAATGGCGGGGAAACGGAACGCTTGGCACAATTTATTTTTTTTCGCAAAAAGAGAGAGAGAGAGAGAGAGAGAGAAAGAGAGAGAAAGAAAGAAAGAAAGAGAGAGAGCGAGAGAAAGTCAGAGAGTGTGAGAGAGAGCCGGAAATCTCGCATTTTATTGTTTCCGATAAATGTTTTTTCTTCCGAGAGAAACCCAGGGTAATTTTTTTGCGATTACGGTAGCAAAATTACTGAATTAGAATTATCAAATATTATCAAATTTAGCCGTAATTTGTGATCCTTAAAAATCGTAGCCGCTTTAGCAATGATATACGGCTTGGGGTACGGTAGGACAGCGAGTTTTAGCAGATCGGATGAGTACAAATGAGGAAAATACGGTAATTGCTTTTTTGCATTTTTTATGGAATATTACAGTAATCGATTGCTATTTTTATACAATATGATAGCTGTCACAGAAGTTTTTCGATTTTAAATTTTTTTAAGGATTTTTTTACCGTAGTCAGGCCAGCTTTCTACGTTATGGAAGGCCATTAATCTAGTCTAAAGGATAACCCAGCTACAGTAACTTTTTTTGAGCAAAAAGAATTTGCCGGTGTTCCTCCATTTCCACCAAATCCGGCCCTGGCAACACAAGCATTCAGTGGCATGCATAATCCGGACATGAAGTGAGTAGGGGGCTATTTTTTGGGGTAACCAGTTGTATGTGTGTGGAGAGAGAGAGAGAGAGAGAGAGAGAGAGACGATCAAATGTCATTTTGTACCTGTGCGTATCAATAGAGCCATGGCTGTGTTCCTCCTTTCTGTAAAAAACGAGACATTCCGGCCCAGGCTGTTGACGGAGGCCGGGCAATCTCTAACCGAAGCCACGCCCCTTTTTACCGCCTCGCCACGGTCTGTGGGTATAAAACGTGAAATTGAAATTGTCAAAGCTTCTAAGGATTTTGGTAACGAGTTTTGTGCGTTAATTACAATGTCGAAAATGGGATTAGGACGCTCCGAAACGCCGAAAACTTTCTTTATAACTAAACACTTAAAAACCCTTGTCTGTAATTTTTCTATTGATTTTCTGTAAGCTATTTAATAATTTAAACATCTTAAATCCTTTATGAAATTGCTATTCAAATTTTTTAAAACTAATTCTTGCTATTTTCGGCGTTTGATCGAAGCTTTGGGACTATTTTCAGCCTTGCCGGTTCCTTTCAAATGATTCACGAGTCGTTTCCAAGCCGTTTGGTGTTATTTGTGCTTTCTGACCGGCAGAAATGTGCCGTAAATAGGCGTAGCGGATCGGAATCTCCCTTTTCGAGGGTCGGAAAATCGGAATTGGCTGCCAACGGCTTGACTTATCCTATCCACGATGAGCTCATAGACCCCGCATTTCGCGTCATGGCCGTCGGCTTTTCGCGGTTTAAAGGGGCTGGCAAGGTGTAGTTTTGCTTTATTATCGTAATTCCGGTTTTGCTCTCACGTATAAAATGATTTGATACATTATTTCCGTTTTTATTGAGACTACAAACTACAAAACACACCGGAATGACAGATTTTGATTTTTTCGAGCGGCTTTCTCACATCGTTTTTGATTCCTTTGAAAAAATTCTATCCAGATTTCCGCTAAATTGCAAACTACAGGGTTTTGCCTAGTTTTTTTTTGGGTTTTTTAACCAGATTTTTGTCTTGATTTTTGTATTTGTCGTTTGTACTTTTTTCATACGTTAAACTACAGGGTTTTGCTTAGTCTTTTTATATTTTCCCACGGTCCTTAAACTAAAAACGACTGCAACCTACACTTTCAGAATGCGCGCCCTGTTGCCCCTAATTTCGCTGGCCGCTTACCGTTTTGTGGAAGCGGAAAAGCCGTGCAGCCTTCTCACAACTTGCGCTGTCGAAAAATGCCTGAATTATGGTAGATTCCTCGAGACTACGTGCACTCCAAACTACAGACAAAATGCGCGTCGATCTCAGCGCCACCGCGCGGGAGCAGTTTTTCGAGTCGGTCGTCCTGAAGTTTGACATGATGTGTATTGCGGTGAAATGTACAAAGGCGTGTAAGGTAAGCACTATTTTAAGAGATATTTAAATAGCTAAAACTATATTTTTAATACGAAAATTATTATCAATTTTAAATCGAAAACATTTTAAATGGAATTTAGTTTAAATTCTGCATAATTTATTAAGTAAATTGTATCAATTTTTATAGTCCTGCCGTGCTTGCCACTATGCCCTGGAGCAAATTCAGTCACTCGTGAAGGGGCGTGATTCTGGTAAGTGGGGGAAAGCTAGAGACTACAAACCACAGACTACAGATTTCAGGAATTTTGTTGGTATGAGAAAGACTACGAACTACAGACTACAAAAAGTCAAAGTCTATCGCTTAGTCTACAAACTACAGAGTATGGACATCAGGCTGCACTCTAGACTACAGACTACAGGCCGACTAGAGTAGCCTAGACGCCATGCTATATACCAGACATGGCAAGTGACCGCGGCCCGGCCCGGCCGGCCCGGCCGTAGCTACCCATCCGGAATTAAACCCCCCGCGGCCGTCCCAAAAGAGTCTGGCCGGCCCGGCCGGGCCGGCCGCGGCCGGCCGCATATGGAAAAAGGAAAAGGCAACGAGCAGTTCATTGCAAAAGCCGCGGCCGGGCGCGGCCGCTGCGGTGGCCCCAGGACGTTTTGCAGCCCGGCCGGCTGCGGCCGTGGGTAATTTTTGCGGCTTTGCGACCGGCCCCGGCCGTAAAAAAAATTTGCATGCGGCTTCCGGCCGGCCGCGGCGGCCGTTTTGCCATGTCTGCTATATACTACAGGCCATACCTAGCCGCTTCGTCTTGCAACTACAGACTACAGCTTCACGACTAGTCGAAAGCGTGAAGACTACAGATTACACTAGGCTACAGACTACGGCCGAGACCATACTACAGAATACAGACTACAGACTAGACCACAAACTACAGACTAGAATATACGAGACTACATACTACAAGCTGCACTTAACCTCTTCGTCTTACACTTCAGACTACAGACTACAAGCAAGCCTTTTAGAAAAACAATTATGTCCGCTGCTCGAGAATTGCGTGGAGACGTGCGTGAAGACGGACGCTGGAAAGGTAGCGAGTTTTTCGGGCTCGAGTTATGTGAATTTTATGATTTTCCAAACCTTTTGGCTGTGAAAACAAGAATTAAACTCATTTCGACATATTTAAATTTGAACTGATCCAAATTAGGCCCTCGCCTGCGTGGCGGACCGTTGCAACGTCCACTGCTACGACGGGGATTGCCCGTCGTGCAAGCAGCTCAGCAAGCGCATGTTTTCCAGGGTTTGCAAGGTGGGTTGTGATTTTCGATGATTTCGAAATTCCGACATCTAAAATGCCGATAGCCGGAGTCTTACAGACAAAATCTCGACAAGTCGAAATGCCGACACGCGAAAAATTACCCTATGTCCAAAATAACACCCCGAAGTATGTACTTGTTGGCATTTTTTGGTGGTTGCAGCTTGACTTGTCGGAAATTCAGCTGTCGGCATTCTGCATTTGGCATTTTGGCTTTTTTCGTGTCATTTTTGAGCTTTTTTTACCTTGAATACCAAATAAATAAGTTTAGGACTTTTCAAATGGTTTAAGACTTTCAGGCTAAAAATATTCAAAACACGCTGTCGAAAAAGTATCATTTATTAAAATATTTTTAACGTAGTACGTGGAAATTCATTTTTACGGCATCTATTTTTACGTAATTTCAGGACCTCTCGCTGACGAAACTCCCCCAAATCGCCTTCCCCGGCGAGTGCCCGGAGCTGTTCCAGGCCATGTCCGACGAGTTTGTCGCCAAGAAGAAGCGGGTTTAATGATCTCAAAAATCGGGTTTAAGCCATCAAAAAATCTTTAGAAAATTCTACAGTAATTTAGCAGGCTGTCATTAATGTGTGTGCATATTTTTCGCTTCCCGGTCCCTTTAAAAGCTAGAAAACGGCCCGCTATCGATTCCGTTGGGTGTCTAATGACGTTTCTGCGCCTATCATAGCCACATAGGGTAATTTTCTGGTCGTTATTCGAATGCGCCGACCTGTCCTGGCCCCTGTAAAAGTTAGAAAATCATTTTTCTCAATTCCACCACTTTCCTCTTGACATTTTTGGACATACCGTATCCCCGCGTATCCCCGCGTACAAGCCGCCAAAACCGGGTATTTCTTTGTGTGTATATTTTTTTGGTCGGAGTACTGTAACGTATTTTCGGAGGGATTTGCGATTATGGATAAATTTATGAAACGCATCATCACATGGTTGGGGGGAAGGGCGACAAGTGCAAAAAATACAAATACAGTATAATACAGTACACCAATTGGAAGTTCGAGCACCTAAATATACTAATGACATGGTGAGAAAGAGGAGGTTTTGGCACTTTTTAGGCTTAGACATGAGCTTGGGCTTAGGCTTAAGCTTAGCAAAGTTTTACCCTAAAAAGTGCCATTTTCGAGCGCAAATAACTTACTGAATTTCAAAATGACCTGGTTGCTCAAATTCGTGATATTACGGTACAGTACGCAGAACGTTCGGAGGTGTCTGACGGAAAGAGCGAGGGCAAGAAGTAGAAAACAAAAGCGAGAATGAATGGATGAGCAAGTGAGTGGGATACGGTAGTTGGGACGACATTTAGCAAAACTAAAAAAATTGAGAAAATGACAAGATACACAGCGTAAAAATGACAAGTACCCGTTTTTTGTGGTGATGAAGGGGCGAGAGATGAGGGGGTGAAAAGTGATAACACTAGACCGTGGACCCGCTACAGTATGACGGGGCTTGGGCGTAGCCTTGGGCATAAATTAGAATTAGGAAAAGGCGGATTGATCGTAGGCGGCGAGGTACTCGACGACGGCCTGAAAAAAACGGTAAAATTTTCACCAAATAAAGTCGAAAAACATAAAAAAATACAGTACAACTAGCTGCAGATTATTTAAATTTATATTTTCGTTAAAAAAAAGAAATCAATGGCCTAAAAACATTTGCATAGACTTAAACATATTAACGCTATTGTATCGATCGCGAAAAAAATTGTAATAAAAATTTAGAATTTTGTAAAAATTGCTCAGGACCATTTAAACGGGATTTGCAATAAACTGTAATTAATCTAAAGTAGATACAGTACTAGTTACCGTATTTTTTACATAATTTAGCCAATTTTATATAATCTTAATATGCGTATGATGCAAAAATTAGCCCTAAATTTACCTGATACAAAAAGTGGTAGTGCTCCTTGTCGCCGACCATATTTGAGCGCTGGGTGCGGAGCTGTTTGACCTAAAATACGACATAATGCTACCGTAATCCCAAAAATTACCGTAGTGAAGACATCGACAACGTGCTCCTCGTGTATTCTGTCGATGAGGAGGGCGAGGGCGATGAAGACGCCGCTCCTCACAGCTCCACCACCACAATGCACCACCATCGGGCCGACGACACCGAATTGGGCCTTTGTACGGTGCACCTAGTATTTTGTGGATATCAAACGTAGTTAGGAGCATAGCTGAATTGTGAATAACGCTCGTGGGGGCAGACGAGGAGCTGGGAGCAAGGAGCTAGTTTTTAGAGCTATAAAATGCCGACATCCCAGAAATACCGCATTCAAGAACCCGAAAGCCAAGATGCCGACAACGAAAATTTTGTCACTGACAAATTGAATTATACGCATGGGATATTTGAAATCCAGGACTCTTCGTGTCGACATTTTCCTGTCGGCATTTTCGATGTCGGTATTTTCGCTTCAATTTTGGTCAGAGAAACGATTTTGTCGGGGTTTTCGTTGTCGATATTTCGCCAATTTACCCTAGGAGCTAGCAACCGGAAGCTTAAGAGAACACTGTAAAATGAGGACAGCGACGCGCATGCTACGCTTGCTCCTGAACTCCAAGCTCCCAGTCCCAGAATCAAGTTGTCCCTCGGATTTCCTTTTTAAAGGGACTAGAGAAACCGGATTTTGGGAAGAAATAGCAAACAGCTTGGGAGCTAGGAGCTAGGAATTAAGGAGCAGCGACGTCGAGGAGATCCGGCTCTCAGCTCCCGATCCGCTCCAAAGCGCTTACAAATCAAATTTAATACCTGCTGGATGAAGTCGAGGAAGGTGTCGGCGGATCGGGGAACGCCCTGCTCCGGCCATTCCGTGTACTGGAAGTGGCGGACGGTGCGCGAGGTGGTCGACTGAAAAAAGGTCTTATAGACGAGAGAAAGAGAGGGAGAGAGAGAGAGGGAGGGAGGGAGAGAGAGAGAGAGAGAGCGAGAGATAATGGGAGAGAGTGAGAGAGAGATCACTCACCTGCGGATCAGATATCCTGAATTCACGCAGAATATATTGTGGCATATTGTACTCAGCGACCGGCTCGACGATGACGGCTCCAATCTGGACGCCCGTCTCATGGGGCCAATATTCACAGCTCCATTCCCTGCCCGCCTCCATCGTCTTGGTGAGCATGACCACGATGGCGGCCTCCGTCTCCCAGATCATTCCCCAGAAATCTTCGACGGTGGCTGAGAGGGGGCCTTGGGTACCGATGTACGCGTTCCGTTCCCTGGAATTGAAGGTTGTGGATGTGAACATAGGAATCAAAACAAGTTTATGAAGGTTCCTACCAAAAAGCAAAAAGTTTGCCAAGGCCAGGAATCGAACCTGGATCCTAAGTTTGGTAGGCCAGGAACCTTACCAATTCACCACCAAGTAAAAATTGGCTTTTCCGTTTTTAAAGCGCACGTTCAGGAGGGGCCGTATACTCGTCCCAACGTATACACCCTATGGACGTAGGGACCGCGCGCACTGCCTGCCCGTGCTGTGACAGGCCATTCCCCTCCTTTGCGGCGTGGGGCGCCCCTCGCCCCCTCGCCAGGTTGTAGCTGTGGCTGACTGGTATCCATCCGCGCCTCCCGAGCGGGGGGCCCGGGTTCGACCCCCGGCCGCGGCGAAAATCTTTGCTTTTTTCCAAAAAAAGTCCCTGAACGTGCCCTTTAAGTTCGATTTCGGCATTATCGTACTCACCTATACCCATCCAGCCACGACGCATTAATGTAATCGCTGCCCTCGACGCCGGGGAACATGTGAAGAATGACGCGTGACGTGTCGTAAGGCACAGCCGCGAATTGGCGATTTTTGTGTCGATTGCAGGCCAGGCTGGCGACGTTCGTTTTCGAGGTGGTCGTCTTCATCGTCGAGAGGTGCTGAATCAGATAAATTTACATGTCACTGAAATTAATTTTTATTGGTTATATTTAAACTTTAATTATTAATTATCAGCTATATTTTACTGAATTTCTTCTTGCTTTTTAATATGGAATATTGGTGTTAAAGTTAAATTGCGCTTTTTTGAAAGCTAATACTTCAAGACCAATTTTCGGCGTAAAATCTAGGTTTTAAAAGTAAAGGAGGAGCCGAATTTTTGAAATAGCAAAAAACGTAGAAAATCGGTTTAAGAAAAGGGATTTCCAATTTTGAAAATACTCTAAATGGCCAAAATTAAAATATCGAAAAATGACAATTTTGTTTTAAATTAAATTTGAATTTGCATAATTATGAATGAAATTTTGACAACTAAGGGTTCGGAAAAAAAGAAATTTTAAGCGGCCCCAACTTACCCTGTACTCGACGTCAATCCCGGATCCCACGTCCAAATTCTGCGTGTGCGACAGGGCCTGGACGTGCTGGTAGAGTCGATTGGCCGGCACCTCCGTCGAGCCGCTGTTGACGGCGTCCAGGACGGCGTCGTGGATGAACATGTATTGGTCTTCCGTCTGGAGAAGATACGGAATATAATGACCTAGATTAATTTGCATACCTGGACCATATAACTTCGCTGTCCCCGCAACACCGTCACACACCCATACACATCTACCGTATTCTCATAGCGTAATCGTTCGAGCATGATGTCGATGGCGATGAAGGCGCCGGTGCGGCCGATGCCAGCACTGAAAAACGGGCGTTTTAAGGGGGCTCGGAAGCCAGATTTTCAGTCGTTTAGAGGAGTCTAAATCCATATCCAGAGAAATTCCCAAATTCTCTCTGCCAGCTCACCTGCAATGGCTGACGATCGGGCCTGCATCTGGAGGGTTCAGGGTCCGGACTCGCTTCAAGAAAACGAGGAACGGGGTCGGGTGATCGGGCACGCCGTGATCCGGCCACGCCGTGTACTGTAGTTGTTTGACTTCGCGAATCTGGAAAAGTGGGATTGGAATCCAGACCTACGGGGATGAAAATATGCCTTGAATGGTCCTTTAAAGGGACCGGGAAGCCAACAACGCGAAAGGTTTTTTTAGCTGCAAAAGTCGCAAAAACGAACATTTTGCCTTTAATGGCCCTTTAAAAAGACTGGTATATAAAAAAATTACAGAAAAAGCATAGAGAAATTTATAGGTTTCAGAAAGATGCCAAAACCCGAAATTTCACCCGGTCGACCCCTGAAAGCCGCCCAAGACGCAGAAAATTGCTGCAAAAAAAACTTCGAATTTTTTATTCCTAATTTTAAACTTTGGATTTATGGCAAAAAGCCAAAACCCCGGATCTTGGCTTCACCGGCCCTTTAATACCCTCAAAATACCCACCAATGGCTCGCCGATGGCCTGTACGCGGAACGTGCGCAGGGTGTAGTGGGCAAAGACGGACGTGTCGAGGATGGTCACCTATATTTGTGGAATTTCTTGAGCTTGGTTTTAAGGTATTTGAAATACCCTTCAGATCGGGTATACTGTAAAAAAGTAATTTTTTTACTTACCTGGATGATACCATAGGTCATGCTCCCGCGGTTAGGCCAATATTGATCGCATTTCACTCGGCTTCGCTCTTCCAGGTTTGTTAGCATCACGATCATTGCTGACCCTTCTTCCCAGACCTGAAATCGCGAGATGGATAGGCTTCGGCTTTGGCTTTGGCTTAGGCTTAGGTTTAGGCTTAGCTCAGGCTTAGGTTCAGGCTTAGCTCTGGCTTAGGCTTAGCTTGGGCTTAAACTTAGGCTTCGGCTTAGGCGTAGCTAGGCTTAGCTCGAGTATAGGCTAGTTAGACCAGGAATTAACCCTTCAAACCACGCACCATTCTCCAGAACGCGTCGAACGTCTCGGGCAAGGGCCCCTGGGTGGCGATGTACGCCTTCGGCTTCTCGTACCCGTCGATGTAGTTGGCGTTGATGTAATCCGAGCCGGGTTGGCCGTCAAGGGAGCAAAGGATTACCCTAAAAATGCATTTAATGAAAATTTTCGGAATTTTTTTGAATTTTGGCAGCTTGCCAAGCCTTGCTGGCACCATCCCTTTAAAGTTTAAAGTAGAAGGCCGACCTCGAATGATCGTAGGCGACCACATTTGCATATCGGTTTTTGTGCTTGTTGTACTCGTTGTTCGAGTGGTCCCATGAGTATTGTTGGCTCGTGTCGATTGATTCGAATTCCTGAAAAAATTGCAATTGACGAGAGAGCGAGAGAGACAGAGAGAGAGAGAGAGAGAGAGAGAGGAGAGAGAGAAGAGAGACAGAGGGAGCGACAGAGCGAAAAGAGAGAAAGAAAGAGAGAGAGAAAGAGCGAGAGAGACAGAGAGAGTGAGAGAGAGAAAGAGAGAAAAAGAGAGAGAGAGAGCGAGAGAGAGAGAGAGAGATACGGTTTCTAATCATACCTGCTGGAATCCAAGCCCATCATTTCCGCGTAACCTATCGATATGCGGTGCCAGTTGACTGATCGGGATCGCTGAGTGGCTCCCCGATTGACTTGTCGTCACTGAAACCAAGTGTAAAGAGTACACCCCCCGTAGCCCTACTCGTCGGCATCAGCGAGGTGTGTATGGGCAGTGGGGCGTAGTTGTTGATCGTATCCTTGCGTAGCGTGCCGTTTTGCCGACTTTGTAGGGTCATTCCATAATCGTCCATCGTGGATTCCATCTGGCCATTTAGCTAGGGGTACGGTAGGAGGGTTTAAAACGAGGATTACCTGCTCGTACGGATTGACCATCCTTTGCGTCCCATTCCCGTAGACATCGTTGGGTAACAATTTGCTGGTCTCGGAGGGAATTCCGTTGATCGGGCCTCCGAGAGCGACTTTTGTGATCGAGCCGTGACGATGGTTAGGAGGGAGGCGTTTCCGGCTGCATCGGAGCCACCTGAAATTTTTTCTAGTTTGGATTTGGCTTGGCTTAGGCTTAGCTTAGGTTTAGCTTAGGCTTAGCTTAGGCGTAGCTTAGGCTTAGCTTAGGATTAGTTTAGGCTAGCTAAGGCTTAGCTTAGGCTTAGCTTAGGCTTAGCTTAGGCTTAGCTTAGGCTTAGCTTAGGCTTAGCTTAGGCTTAGCTTAGGCTTAGCTTAGGTTAGCTTAGGTAGCTTAGGCTTAGCGGACCTAGCCTCGCTCAAATTTCAACTCACCAGCACACCAGCATAAACACGATAATCGCGATGACGAATAGCGCAACGGCCGGCCCGATAAACCACATCCCTGTCGCGCCGCGGCCCTGAAAATGGATTTTAGAGTTTGTTGCCTTGATTTCACAGCGTAATTTAATGTCGTAATGAAATTCGGGCACAAACTGCATAAAAAACCCGAGGAAAAACCGTCAAAAATCAGCGCTAAATTTTTAGGTAAACAGTGTAAAACCGCGCGTGAGTCAACAGAGCGGGAGAGCGGTTGTTGACGCTCCAAAAGCAAGCTATTTTTTAAGTTTTTGATGTCCAAGTCAATTTGCATAATTTAATTAGGAAGCATGGGATCCGGCAAGGTAATTTGGATAAATTTAGCAGAACGCTGAAAATCAGAATAATTTGCATCTCGAAATCTAATAAACCAGCCCTAATTTGCATATCAAAAATTGTGAAAATTACGAAAAATTGTCACCAAATATCGCGAAAATTAGCACGATAGACGCAGATTTAAATTTGCATGAAAAAAAATTAAATTGATGCAAATTACTGAAATTTGGTTTTGGCATTGGTTGGCGCTCAATTAGCATGTTTCCACTTCAAAACTCAGAGAAATCGACGGGAAATTAGCATATTTCAAACCATACCTTGGTGAGGGCTTGCGGCGAGTGGAAGATGTCAGATGGGGGCGAGTCGGTGTACATCTTCAGCGTCTTTTCGGACATGGGCGGGCGGTGTTCCCACTAGAAAATAGGGGTAAGCTACGTAAGTGGCCAAATTACGGAGGGATTTAAGCCTCGGAAAACACCTAAAAACGGACCTTTGGCGCCTTCTGCTCGGCGGCAAACGCGCGCATCATCAGCCGATATTTTTGGCTGGGCTCCAGCGGGTAGTTCGTGATCCCCTCGTACACCTGAAAATTGCGAAATAGCATGATCATTTCGATGAAAAATAGCGTAAAATGTATTGGAAATTTTTGCAAAGGTTTTGGTTCAATTTGCATAAATTGCTTGGTATAATTACCATAAAAATTAGCATAATAATTTTTGCCTACTTAGCATAAATGCCGCCTGGAACTTGCATGAAATAAATATGTATCGAAATTGGGGTAGTGTCTTTTGTATAATAAGCAAAAATAAGCATAAATGTTTCCTAGAATTTGCCTAAAAATTATCAAAACTTTGAGAATTTGCATGAAACGCTGAGTTCAAAAGTTTTTCGTAAAATTTACATAAAACGCTAGCTTTAATTTTGCTATCTAAAAAGTTATCTGAAAAAGTAGAAAATCGGTATCTAATCAGCATAAAAAAAAGCAGAAATACGAAAACAAAAGATGCAAATCCCACCTTTTCATCGCCAACGACAAATCGACTTCCGGCTTGATGTAACGACCGCATCGCCTCGGCGTTGATTTTGGCCGTGATGTAGACGCCATTAGTGTGCTGAAAATATTATTGATTGGATTTTACGATGTAAAATAGTTTAAAACAATAAAAGTGTTTATAAACATCTTATGTTAATTTCTTAATACGAATTTAATCTTTTAACTCACCGATGACAGCGCCCTCCTCTCCCTCCTGACCACTTCGGCCGGATATTCATGCGTTTGCACCTCTTCCGAGAACCGTACATGTTTCTTGATTTTCTTCGTGGGTTGGGCCGATATTTGGCGGGCAAGTTGGGAGCGTTTCTCGTTCGTGGCGAGCTCCATATCCCGGGGTTCCATGTTCGCGACGTGCTCCTGGAAATTGGTGCATTAATGGGAGGGTAGGAAGTTATTTTAACGGGCCGCTGAAGGCAGTATCTATAGAGCGAAAAAGCGTAGAATTACTGGCAGCCACGGTATCCTTAATGGGCGTTAAATCCAAAATCGGTAAAGTTCAAAAATCTCGAATTCATCATAGCAAGAAATGTTTCTTTAAAGGCCCATTAAAGGCCAATCCATAGAACTAAAAAGATGTAAATTAATGGGTGAAGGCCCACTACATGCCAAATCATGAAGCTCATAAAGCTTCGAATTCTAGGCTCGAAAAGCTCTCTTTAAAGGGCCAATGAAGGCAAATCCTTAAGGCTAATTACTGATGCGTTACTGAAGGCCGTAAAAGTATGGAAATAAACCATCGAAATCGTGCATGAACTCATTTCTATTCAAAAACTGCCAAAAATAGGCCTTAAAGAACGGGAATTCTGGAGGGGCCCATGGCCAACATCGACCAGCCGGCCTTCCCTGAATCATTCACTACCCCGTCGCAGCCATTCCCCCTAGGGGCACCATGTCACACACACCCTCCTCAACGCCCCGAACACCCCACCGAAAAAGTGGTTTCCGGCCCCGGGCCGTGAATATTTGAGGAGCCAGTTTGGCCGCGACAAGGCGCCGGGCCACGAGGGGGGAATAATTAGGGTTTTTCGGGGGGTTGAGAAGCAGGGAAATTGGCTGGATGACTCGGAAATGGCTTGGCTTGAAAATATTCGTATTGACGGCTTAGAACCTTAAATTAGTTATTTCAATAATTTCAATTCATGTTTTGTTACCGAATTCTTTACTAAAATTACAAAACCAAACTGATTTTCCTGATTAAAAGCTGATGGCAAATTCCTATATATCTTTAAAACAAGAAAATTCGAAGTTAGGTGCTATAATTCATAATTAAAATTAAAAATAAACAATTAACTATTAGGATAAGTAGGTAGTTTTATAGAATTTGGCACTACATGAGTAATTTTAAAACAAAAAAAAACTAATCCAACTTACGTAAGAAATATTGCCGGGGATGACGATGATCCAGTAGTGGCTGATCGGGCCGTACTCCTCGCTGGCGGGGCTCGGTGTGATGGCCAGCTAAATGTATGCTTAAAGGTACACTAACGTCTCGTTGGTTTGGTTACCGGCCGGTAACCGTCCGCGGGATAGCAAACAGGGTTACGGTAGGGGCTCGCCGCGGAGCAAAACCGAACCCGGACCACTCGCCTGGGGCAAGCGCTTTCGACCACTAGGCCAAGGGACAGACGGGAGAGGGAAGAGGGGAGGGGAATAAGAAGGGTCGGCCTGGCTCCTGCTGCTGGCCAAGAGCCCGAATTCCCGACCGCGAACCTAATTTTTGCACGAGATTGTAGTGTACCTTTAAGGTGGATGTAGACGAGAGAGAGAGAGAGAGAGAGAGAGAGAGAGAGAGTGAGAGGGCGAGATAGAGAGTAGAGATTGAGAGATAGATAGATAGAGAGAGAGAGAGCGAGAGAGAGAAAGCGAGGGTGAGAGATTGAGGGAGTGAAGAGGGAGGGAGAGAGAGAAGAGAAAAAATACCCTACCTGTCCAGGCTTCACCCATTCCGGCGGCGAATCTATCATTGGTGCGTTGACAAGTGGTGGCCCCGTCGGATCGGTGACGACGATCACCTCCTTTGGCCAGAACTGCTTGGCGCTCTCGCCCCTGACGCCCACTTGGAATGTGTAGCGCATGTACGGCCGCAGGTTGATCCACCTAAATTAAAAAACATTCTTGGTTTTAGGCTTAAACAAATTTTTTAGATATTTCAAATATGTAGTAATTTCGAATTTCAATTTAAAAGTTTTTGTTTTTTTATTTTTTTAAAAATGAGCCTGCGCTTACAAATATTCCCGAGCCGCCGGATCCGTCTCATGCCGGAATCCCGGGGTGTAGAGGCTCTTGGCAGCCAGCTGCTGATCGAGGTACTCCTTCTTGCCGGTGTGGTTCAGGTAGAAGCCGGCGAACCGGCCGGGAGGGTCGTAGTCCCACCTAAAAATTGGATTTTTGAGGCCAGAAAAGAAAAAACCAAAAAGCAAAAATTTTGACGCCCTGGGGAATCGAACCCGGGCCGCTCGAGTGGGAAGGAAGAGCTTAACCAATTAGCCAAGAGACTTAAGATTTGTGAAACCATATTTGATGAATAAACACCGTTTAAAGGGACAGCGGCACCGGAAAACTTACGCCAACATGACCGAGTTGCTGGTCTTCCACTTGACGCGCAGGCTGCGGACCATGTGGGTGGGGGCGAGGGAGGAGATGGTGGCCGGGGGATCGGAGCATGAGCCTTGGCGCTAAAAAAACAGCCAATTAAGTTCCGAGTTCGTAGATAGCATTTTCTCGAAGTCGAATTTTCTTTTTACGGCAGCCCAGAACAGAAATACATAGCGTGTACGATTAGTCGTGATGGGTTCATCAATGCTTTGATTTTTCTATCGATCTCTCTCACCCATTCGTTCTCCTCCCCTCTCACTCTCTCTCTCGCTCTCTCTAACTCTCTCTCAAGCTCTCGCCCCGCTCTCTCGCGCTCTCTTTCTCTCTGTATCTCTGCCGCTCTCTCTTTCTATCTCGTCCTTCTTTCTTCTCGCTCTCTCTCTCTCTCTCGTTATCTCTCTCAGTCTCCACTGACCACAACTTTCGCCCCCCCAAAAGTTATTGCAACAACAACAATGTCCACTATTCCCCCCAGCTGCCATTTTTCGGGTGAGTACATCTTGCCAAGTGGGCCCAAAAGAGGCCCACTTGGGCCTTTTTGGGATCCCCGAATGGGGCCTGGGGGGATAATTGTTCGTGGGGGGCGATTGTGAGGGTAGTTGTATACTTCTCCCGGGTACCCTAGAATTTGCGGCTAACCGTTCCGCTCGGCAAAAAAATTTAGAAAAATTTGGATTTAAATAATGCATTAATTTGCATAAACAATTGCGCTGAATATAAATTGACTTAAAATAGATTAAGGCATGAAAAATAGGTAGGTAAAGAAGGTACTCACATTCTGGCGTATCGCCAGCACGCAAAAAGCGTAGGGCTTATGTGCGGTGAGCTGGCCGATTTCGAGGTGGCGTGCGGAGGGGGACATGACCGTTCGGGCTGTCCATCTGGAAAGAGGGGAATTAGGAGTGGGGGATTTTGGCAATGTACCTCTCGGTATCCTTGGTACCCCGGGGCTCGTGGATGTACTTGATGACGAAGCCGTCGACCTGTAAAATGGGTTAAAAAATGGAAATTTAGAATGGTTAAAAACATAAAATGGTTTTATCAAAAAATTTTAGTTTTATCGATAAAACTGTTTTTTGAAAGCGAGAGAAGCGAGAGAAAGACAGCGAGAGAGGACGTGAGTGATTAGTGAGAGAGAGAGAGCGAGAGAGAGAGAGAGAATGAGAGAGAGAGAGAGGGAGAGAGAGAAAGAGAGCGAGAGAGAAACTCACAAAAACATCCAAAATAATCGTTTTTCGAGCTTGAGACCATCAAATTTAAATTTTTTTGTGATTTTGCCGATTTTTAACTTTTTTTTGTAGTTCTTAAATTTATAAAAAATCTTCTCAGTTTTCCAGCGAATTTCAATCCCACCTGTTCACCCTCAAAATCCCATTCGACAACGGCTGAACTGTTCGACGTCGCTTGAACTCTGACGTTTGTGGGAGGACCGACCAAGGCTAAAAGAGATATATTTAAAAACTGTATTAAGAATCTAGTTACGGTTTGTCAACTTTTCGGTTCCGCAAAGTTTGCTTGGGATACAGACTACAAGCCAAAAACTACACTCACAGTACGATAGACTACAAACAACACCACATAAAAATCAGCATGCTAATACGCATCGGTGAAATGCGATTTGGCTGAATACAAACTATAAACTACCAACTACAAGCTGCTCTGTACCCAGATCAGTATTCAGCAGCCCGCCAACGATGGCCCCAAAAACATTCGAAGGCATCTGACTCGAGTCGTCGCCCGTTCGGAGTAGCGTAGCGTTGTGTGGCTGATAGGGCTGGAGGTAAGCGTGGAGGCCGTGGTCTTCGGCTTCTTCTTGGTCTTCTCCTGCTCCTTCCTCGTCCTCTTGCTCCCCTCGATTATTATCCGGTGGTGAGGGCTGCTTGGGGCGGCGTGGTGGCCCATTCCACCCCTCATCCGTCAGGCGACCCGCCGGACTACGCGACCTGCCAAATTACGATGTCATTTCATCCGGATTGGGGCGGACTGGAGGTGTATAAGGGACTAGTAAGAATGCCATAATGCTAAAAATTAGCATTAAAGGGATCGAGAAGCATTGATTTTTTCTCAAAAAATCCACAAAATTGGAAATTTTCGAAATTGGCGAAAAAGCTAAAAAAATTACTTTAATTTTTTAAATATTGGAAAGAGGAGAAATTACAGAAAAATGTATTTTCTAAATTTGCAGATGCTAAATTTTAAGTTTAAAGGGCCGGAAGTGCTTTTGACGAAAACCCAAAAATCCCAAATTTTAAAAATTTTGAAACCAAATTTTACATAAAAACTATTTGTGTTTTTAGTTTAAAGGATTCAGACGGAACTAAATTAAAAAACATTACAATTTAAAAATCATCAACGTGTTAAAAATCGCTAAAATCCACCGAAATCCGCAAAAACCCAAAAATCTACCTCGCCTTCTCGCTCCAGTCAAAATCCCCTCTCGCAAACGGCAATCTCTGGCGGGCGCGGACGCGCTGGCCACGCGTCACGCGCTCCGCGCTGTGCCTGGCGGCCGGGTAAAAGGTCTGGGAATACGGTGGCGGGGCGTCAAATAGGGTAGTGTCCGTGGAATTTGCAACATTTAGCATTTGGCCCAGCAGCATGCCGTGGATGGGGCCAAGGCCCAGCGCTGCCCCCAGTTCAGGGATGAAGAGGTGGGCCACAAGGAGGGCCAACTTCGGGCCCATTGTCCTTTTTCGGGGGGCCCTTTTCTAGGGTTAGTGGGTCCTTAGTGGGGCCCGAAAGGCCTTAGGGCCAAGCCTTGGGGGGCCCTCGGCAATTCATTGCTAATCGTCTTTTCCGGCTATTCCTTGCGCGCTTCCTTTTCCCGTCTTTTTCTTGGGGCCCCTAATCGGCTTGTCTTTGACTTGTGTTAGGGCCAGGGAGGGCCCAAATGGGATGTTGCTGCTCTGGGCTGGGGCGCTCCTTAATAGCGCTTTTTTTGGGCCCACCACCAGGGCGGCGCGCAACCCGTAATTGGTTGCCGCGCGGAATTGGAGGGGTCGGAAAGGGGAAGGTTCGAAAAAAATTGCAATGTTCTGGGATTTTTACAGGGCACGGCTACCGTTTAGCTTAATAAGTTTCCGCGGTCATCCGATAAAGCTGTATTTCGTAGCGTAGCGTAGTGTACAGTAACGTAATACAGCAGCTCAGCGTCGCAAAGAGTAGCGTATCGTGGCGGAATTGCTTGTTTTAGCTTACTATAGGCCTTTTAGCGTAGCCAAACGTAGCGTAATGTAGCGTATCGTAACGTAGCGTAATGTAGGGTATCGTAGCGTAGTTCTGGCCTGTTTTGACAGACCGCCAAATTCACAGGGCCAGCTGTGGGGGAGTGGATTCGATTGGATCAGTGGTGAACAATGGAGTATCGCGTAGCCCTCAATATAAGAGAAGAAGAGGGGCGAATCTACCACCCGGGGCAGAGGGTGGTAATGGGCGGAAACAGAGGGAGGTGCAAGGAGGATGGGGATGTATTCAATACTCGAGCACAGCAATTTCGAGCATGCCAGCGACACCTGGCCCTCCTCCTCGTCCTCCTCCTCTAGGAGCCCCAGATATTTGAGGATTTGCTTCCTGTGGTGTGGGCCCTCTGGAGGGCCCTTCACCCGAATCCATCATGGAGAAGGAGGGGCGTGGATTCTTGAGGAAAACATGGAAAAGCCCCCGAAAAGTCGAATTATCCATGCTCGGCTACCTCCTAGCGGGCTCTCTCTCTCTCTCTCTCTCTCTCGAATACGCGACGCTACTACTTGCTTGACCACGCGAAGAGTCGGGAATACGAAATCGGACGAAAACGAGGGCGAGAAAATAATATGCAAAATCTGGAATGGATCAAAACCTTATAATAGAATGGAACTCGAAGCTTAAAATTTTTTGAAAACCGATTTAAAGGGGCTGTGAAGTCAAATTAGCATAAAAACTGGGCAGGCCATTAAATTTAAACCTTTTAAGGGACCGTAAAGGCAAATTTGCATTAGATCTAATAACTGTGTTTACGCAGGAAATTTGGATAAAACTCGATTTTTTTCAAAGCAGAAAATAATTACCATCTAGTGATGTAAAATCCGTATACGGTACTCGTAGAAATTCTCAAAAACTGTCATTTGCAATGTATCGTAGTCCATCAATTATTAAGAGTATCCGCACGGGAATGAAAAATGCAAAAACCGGCGGACTACACAGCACTCCAGAAGACGAGGGAATACAGACTACACAACACTGCAAAACCACTACAAATTTACATGCCAGATGCCAATTAGTCTTTACGTAACATCTCGAATCTTTACGTGGTCTCCTCGGGAAATTGACGAGTGCCGGTAGCAGTGGGGTGGTCTCGGGCGGATCCGCCGCTACCGTAACCCCCAGCGGGCCCAGGTCAATAGGCGTCAATCGTAGCTGTGATGTCCCAGGCGTCTTGTGGAGTATCGCGGAAAATATGGCCGCCGTGTCGGCCTCCTCCATGTCGGCCGTCGTCTCCGACAGGATCCGCGTTGACGTCTCCTCGGCTGAACGGGGGTGTCCAGTGGAATCACATGGAATTCGGGGGGTTTCTGGCTTTTTTGGGCAATCGCGGCCCTCTACCAAGTTGGCGTAAGCCGGTGTGGGAGCGGAAAAATCCCGGAATTTCACCTCCGTCGCGGCGGGACCCAAAAAGCCAAAAATTTGCATGGCCTGCGACAACAGGGAAAAAGCGGAGTTTTTCGTTTAAGTTAAAGAATTTAAATTTGACGCAAATTTAAATGTGCTGTTTTATAAATTTAATTCACTAATAAAATTATTTGAAATTAATTAGAAAAAGATTCATTTTAATAAGTTTTTTCTCTGCTATTTTATACGGTTTTTGATGAGTTCAAGGTAAGTTTTTCTGTAGTTACAGTAATTAGCTTCTAACATACAAATCCCTTTTATATTTGTGGCATAAAAATAGAAAACTTTAAGCAAAAAATTTCAATTTTTCGTTTAAAAAAGTAATTTTTCCATACCTACAGTATGCCTATGCCCAGTATGATTAAAATAGCATATTTTAGCTTTTATCATAACAAATTAAATCGATAAAATACGTTAATTCTAATAGTACGCTTCGAACGGCACGGAAAGAACACTTGGCGTTTTTTGGAGAGGCCAGGATAGCCCGGGCGGGCCGGCGCGTGAAGCTCATCCATTTCAGGGCACCAGCTAGAAGGCGGCCGGCAGAGAGACAAACAGACAGAGAGACAGACAGGAAGACACACAAACAGACATACAAACATTTCCTATCCACACCCCCCGGCTGTGCCCGGAATCCCGTTAAGTGATGAAGAGAAATTGGGGGCCCGCGGGGGCCCGGATTTGGCCCCAAAAACAACCCTAACGTTCGGCCGGGGCGAGGGGTCGAGATTTTAGGAATTTTTTAGCTTTTTTAGCCTGACTTTAGCTAAATTGCCAAAACACGCACCAATGCCGGGCGGGGGCAGTGGGCCCTGGTGGGCCCTGTTGGACGATGAGGGCCCTCCCAGTTTGGCCTTCATGCGAACCTTCTGCTGGGCCCTGGAGAGACCGCCGCGGCCCTTGGTCGCACGAGGGCGTCGTCGCGACTTTTGCAGCATCCTTATTACGATGGTGGGTTACGGTAGAAGGGGCGGCATATAGGTTTAGACAAAAATGATATAGAAAAATGAAGGATTTAAATTAGAAATTAAATTAATAGAATTTAAATTAATGGGAGACCAAAAATTCCGGCAGTAACTATCATTATTAGAATCTATTAAAAACTGTGGAAAATGAAAAAAAACTTTTTCGAATTTTGTCGAGATTTTTAGAAGATTTCGAATTCACATTCCCTTTCCGTAATCGATTAAATAAGCAATTGCTAGTTTTCATAGCGTAATCGCTTACACCCGGCAAAAAAAATTGAATTTTTCATGCCAAAAACAAGATTTAATTTTGATTAAATGCGCTAAAAATAAAAAAGTTGCAAATTTCATATCGTAATCGATTAAACAAGCGAAAATTTGAAAAAAAAAAATTTTTTTTAAGGAATTATTTGCTTTAACCCAAAAAGGGGGTTCGTGGAATTTTTGGATAGTGTAGACAAACAACGGAATGAAGCAGTGAAATGTGATCCTCGCCTGCCTTGGATGCTTGCACCCGATAGGGAGGGCAGAGAGCCGGAAGGAAAGATGGAAAAAGCCGAAATTCGAAAAAAGGCCCCTAGTAAGGGGGGATCGAAATGTGGAAATGTCCTCGGGGCACGCAACATTGACAAAGGGGATGGCAAAAGCGGACAGAAGGGCCTACAAACGAACAAACTGACCCATAAAATAATAGAGAAAAGGCTAAATTTCTAATTAGATTTTAGTGCATTCAATTTAAACGCTGCAACTTTTTAAAACGTTAAAAATGTCTTAAAAATTGACCTGGCAAATTTTTTAAATATTTTGTTATAACGTTTAACTGTGTGGAATCATAGTTTTTCAAACGACCTAATTTGCATATATTTTCGTTCCAATAAGCGAATGTTTCGCGGTTTTTCAGATAAATAAAAATTAGCATAAAGCTTTAGGATTAAAAGTCAAAAAATCGAGGACCAGATTTCCGGAAATTATCCTAATTTGCATACCACCTCCTGGTATTCAATATAGGCGATAAAATTTTTCGATTTGCATGTTGCTATGCTATGGAATAGGCCCGTGAGGTCTCCAAACGGCAAAAGGAACGATCCGGAAAGGGCAAAGAATCCGGATGAGTGATTGGAAACATTCTGCTGGGCATTTGTGGCCACGGCGAGAGAGAGAGAGAGAGAGAGAGAGAGAGAGAGAGATGGACAGACATACGGGCAGACGAATAATTTGGAAATTGAGAGCCATCTCGCCTGATTCGGGAGGCCTCCGCGCGAGAATCGGGTGGGGGTGACTATTGGAATGTGTCGTAGTGGCGGGGTAGTACATGCCGTCATTAGTAGCGAAATGGAAAAAGAGGCTTCATTTAAGGTGTTGTGAATTCGATTACGGTAGGAAAACAGCGAGAAGCTTGAAAGCTTCTGGGGCCTTTAAAATCTAATTATGGCTTTTTATTTTAAAACGTTTCATATCAAAAAATTATTATTTGAGCTAAAAATGTCAAAATTCCGTTTTATACAATTTCCGCAGCTCTAAAAATTTTTCTAGGTACGGTAGTATATCCAAATCATAGGCAAACGAGCCAAACTTGCGAAGATTATGCAAGAATGAAAATTCCCCCTGCGTTCGGAGTAGCAAAACGGAACTCGGCTGCCCCCAGGGCCTCCCTTCTAAATGCCACTAATACCGCTAAAAACGAGTGCGTTCCCCTCTCATCGTGCCAAACGGCACACCAATTTGGGCCCTCGCCCCCGGGGACCTTAGGGCCCACTCTTAGGGCCCACCCGGGTGGTAGAAGTAGATTGGAAAACGAGCGGGGACGTGTGGAAGGTAGGTGGAATTAGTTGCTTGTCGGAGCGGAGAGGAAAACCGGAAAAGGTCTTATTGCGCTAATGAGCTACAAAAAAATGGGTAGGGTTGACTGCTAAAATTCGCCTTCTCGGGCCGCGGGACAGCTACAGGCTACAAATTCCGGGGCAATACTATGCACTAAATCTGTCTTTTAAGAATTTCTAAAAATCGTAGTCTTATAGACCGTAGGCTACAGGCTACAAACCACGATTTTGGAATCTGGTCTTAAGCGTAAATTCGCATATGCGAGCAGTTTAATTCAGTTGGCAAAAAACACTCATAAAAATTGATTTTTGCAGGCGTAAAATTTTTGTGAAAATGCCGAAACTTCAACATTTTCGAATTTTCGTAAAAAAATGCCGAAATTCCCCTCAGCCTATCTCAAAATTGCTTTTTTTGGCTTATTTTCGAAGCTTGGCCGTATGCAAATCAAAAATATGCAAAATCCGGCTCTTCAAAATAAAATTTTCTATGGAAACTGCCATAAACAAAAAGGTCGAAGATTTCGCATGCCTAAATTTGCAAGAAAAAACGTCAACTTGGATACAATTACTTTGAAATATTCCAATTTCACTGTGTTTGAGGGATAAAATTTTATCTTCAATTTTAAGTGTACAAGCTTTCAAATACAGACTACAAACTCCAACCTATAATTCCCCAAAAGCAACCAAAAAACGCTAAAAAACCAGGTCAATATTCACATTCTGCTGGGCATCGAATATAGACGATAGCATAGACTCACCTCGATTTGATTAGGCGCGTCGGCGGAAGTGGGCGGAGGTAGATAAAATTATTTTCCTTTCCGTTCAGGCGTAGCGCGTCGGAATCAAGGGGGTTTTTCGATTTTTCGGGACCCAAATAGAATCAAATAGATGTGCCACCGCTCCTGCTGAGGGCTTTACGATGATTGGTGTCGACAAAAATTGGGCCGTATCGCCGCGTAGTGGTCCTGGTGGGGGCAAATGCGAGGCGCAATTACGCAAATGCCCCCAGGGCATCGAAGGGAAAAGTCAAGTAGCCGCGGCGCATTTGTGAGAGTGGAAGGAGGCCCAGCAACGGGCGGAAATCTCGGCGGTAAATCTGACCAAATGACCACCCCGGGTTGTGGCCGAGCTTTGAGGGGAATTATTTAGAGAAAATGCGCTAGGAATGCCAGAGAATAACGAGTTTAGTGGCCCCTTTAAAATGATGAAAACTGTAATAAAACGCCTTGGAAAAAGAAATCCTTAAAAATATCGAATCATAACTTCAACTGTCCTTTAAAGCGGAAAAAAGTGGCTTCAATGGCCCTTGAAAACCCCGATACTAATAAAATTATTTTGTGCAAATAAAATCCAAAATTTGAAAACCTGACTTCAGTGCTCCTTTAAATCGTCTAAATGTTCCAGAAAACCCCTTAGAAGTACCCAAAAATCAAAAAAAATTAAAACTTGGCTTCAATGGTCCGTGGATACCTGAAAAAGTCTAATAAAATTTTATGATAAGCCAGAAATACAAAATTTCAAAAAGTGGATTCAATGGTCCTTAAAAAATTAAAAATAGTAGTAAAAAATGTACGAAACTGTCTTTACTTTACTAATAACAAAAATTGAAAAATGAGAAAATTCGTTGAGCGAGATAACGACGAAACACACTACAAAAGACTACAGACAACACTAGTAAACAACATCGATTCCCTAAACCATGCAAATATACGATTATCATAATTTAATAATATCCTTAGTACGAATTATCCTCTTACCAGTCATCTGCCGGCAGATGAACGTGGAATACTCATCAAATTGAGCCCAGGCCTCGCGGATTTGCTCTGTATTTGAGACGTGATATTTCCAGCCGGCGGATAACTTGTCGAGAACTGCTTCTACGTCCTCGAGCATACGATTCTTGCATCGATGGGGAGACAGCTGACCCTCTTCCCCATCTACCACACCGTCTACCGCCTCGACAAGGTCTTCAAGGAGAGATGAAGGGGAGGTGTCGTCATCCCCTGTTGAAGACGAGGCATCGGCTGTCTCGCCCGACATTGGGGGACTGGAAATGGTAGAATATAGAGGAGAGAGAGACCTAGAGAGAGAGCATGAGACAGCGTGTGAGAAAAACTCTTGCAAACTCAAAAGTGTTTACTCGCTTTGAAAAAGTCTAAATTCCTGTAAAAGGTGAAAGCTAGAGAGAGAGCGAGAGAGAGAGAGCGAGAGAGAGAGGAAGAGAACGAGTGGGTGAGAGAGTGAGAAAGAGAAAGAGAGAAAAAGAGCATCGGAAAACGTCAAACCAAAAAAGCTGAAGCTCCTCTGATGCCCCAAGGATTGATCGAAAATGCAAGGAACTAGAGTCGTAAGCCACCGGAAAATAGCTTTGTGGTCATTTTAAAGGGATTGGCAAGGCAAAAAGACAGAAAATTCTTAAAACGGCCTCTAGAGCAACTTTGCAAGCGGCATAAACACCACCTATGAATGGAGTTGCACTTGGAATGTGTTTGTAGCCGCGAAGTGTGAGTATGAGAGGATGGGCGACAAATCGGCATGAATTATGGATAGGAATCGGGATGGCCGAGGGCCTAGGGCCCAGTTAGGGTCCACTAGGGCCCAGAAAAGTGCGTGAAGCGCGAGGTTGAATAAGTACGAAAAATTCGAAGGGTATAAACACCATGTCTGAGCTAAGATAATCCTAAGCTAAGCCTAAGCTAACCATAAGCAAAGCCTAAGCTAAGCCTAAGCCAAGCCTAAGCCAAGCCTAAGCTAAGCCTAAGCTAAGCCTTAAGCCAGCCTAAGCAAAGTAAGCTAAGCAACAGCTCATTCTCTGACGGAAAAAACATATCCCGAGGGCATCTGCCCCATCCCGTGTACCACCGTATTTTGGGACCGGAAATGGGTGAGACAGCAGCGATTATCTCTCTTTCTCTGTATTTCCACGCCAGGGCCCATCCGGGTTTCCGGTCGTCCGGGGGCGAATCCCCGCTGCCGACCGGAAAACCGTCGTCCACATTTAGATGCTGATCGGATTAGAAAGTCGTCGCACCAGATTTTTAGGGACTTGCCAAGTAAAAAAAACAATAAAAACTACAACCTGAAAATTAAGGAAAATCGATAATAAAATCTTAAACTCTGCAATTTTCATGGATATTCATAAACGTTCATGAAAAATCGATGCAGCCCTGGACTTTTCGGAAAAACAATTAGAAAAACGCGGGCCAACTTCGACAGGTGCAAATTTCCGGCAAAAGAAAGGGGTGTAGGCAGTACAGAAGCGGAATGACTGGCGCTGTCAAGAGGAGCCCATCGGAATAAAGACACCCCCAGGAGGTGGCTAATCCAAAATGTGTATAATCTCGGTCCCGCAAGAGAGAGAGAGAGAGAGAAAGAGAGAGAGAGACGGATATCCCTCTTTTATCCCTCTCTTTCTCTTTTGCCAGGTGCTTCTCCCATCCCTCATCCGCTAGTCCAAAACAAAACCAATGCAGCGCATCGATCTTCTTTCATCGAATTTATTAACATGTTTATTTAAAAGTAGTTTCAGGACATATTTTGCTAAATTCTATCTGCTCTAAGATTTACAGACACGAGCAAAAACTAAGGTTTTGCCTAAAGCAGCCAATAATTTGTAGAAAATTGTCTGCTCTCTCTCATCCTCTCTCTCGCTCTCTCTCTCTCTCTCTCTCTCTCTCTCGCTCTCTCTCTCGCCGCCTCAAATAGCTCCGGCCCCAAAGTTCTACTGGTCGTACGCAAAGTGCGGAACTCTTACAATAGAATCAGAGTTTGCACCGTAAAGTCAAAGAAAAATGGAGAAAGAGAGACAGGGAGAGCGAGAGAGAGAGAGGGAGAGAGAGGGGGTGAGATTCGAACCCTTTTCGGTCCTTATCCCCCTCACTTCACTTGATGCATAACTTCATTGTCGGTTGATTGCGCTCGATTTAGCGCCAAAGTTTTGGGTTTCGCAAAAAAGTAAAAAAATATCGTAATCCGCGCAAAACTACAGCAATTTAAACCCCTACAATTCCTATTTTTCACTTCAAAAACTAATAATCAAAATCGCTGTAAAAATCGGTTTTTTATCGATTTTCCAGAAAATTGCGGCTACGAAAGGCTACGTAAAAACGAGCGGTCTGCAAACGTAAGTTTTGCCGTATATTACGAAAATCTGGGGGATATTTTGCGCCTACCGTGCTAATAAGCCCACCCAGCCGCCCGCGCCAAAATTCTATTATTTTGCTGAGGGCCCAACCGGGCGGAAAACGAATTCGATTTTTTGCGCGCGTTTGGCGGCGTTTGAATACGGAATTTTAGGCAAATTTTAGGGATGAGAGCTTCTTACAAAAAATCTTGAAAATAAATCTGGAAATTTTGGAAGAAAAAGTGAAGAAAAAATTCATATTAAAAATTTCCAGGATTTTCAAGTTATTCAAAGGTGTCAAATTTTCACTTATCTAGGTGTTAATAACCGCTGGTTTCATAGCTGAATTATTTATAAAGATAATTGCGATAATTTTGAAACAGACAAATTTTTTAGGAAAATCAAGTTTCAGATTTAATTATGTGTTTCGATATTTTCCTATTTTTTAGATCGGTTAAATACATCTTCAATCAAATATCAGCATTAATTTCCATATGACAAAAAAATGGAATACGCAATTTTTAAAAAAGATTTAATAATTTTTGAGTTTTAAATTTTTGCATTTTTCCATTTTTCTCAAGTTATCAAAGTCCGTTGTTAGTGTTTATAATAATCAAAAAAACCAAAAATCCATATTCCACCCAAAAGCCGAAGGCGCAAAAACAAATACGGGTCACTCAGGGTGAGTGCGTGAAATGGCTGGTGGCCAGTGCCCGCCGATAGCCCCCGGGGGCGCTAAAAGCCTAAAAGGCGCGCCCGCGGGGGGAGCGCTGAAAAATAAATAAAGCGCCCGGAATATGGGCATCGCCATGCAGGTAGTGGCTAGTGGCCGACGAGATTCTGAAATACTCCAAGCGAAGTAGTAGCGAGTTGTAGGCTTAGGCTTGGCTTAGGTTTAGTCTTCGCTTCGGTTTAGGCTTAGTCTTAGAACGTCGGCTTAGGCATGGGCTTGGGTTTACGCTTCCGTTTGGGCTTGGACTTGGCTTAGGTTTGACTTAGGCTTAGGCTGGAGCAGCGTTAAGCTTCGGTGTCTTCGTCTAAACCTTGAGTCCGCTCAAGCTTAGATCTAGGCTTAGCTTTGGCTTAGGAGGCTTGGGATTAGGCTTAGGATACCTTAGTCATTGCTGGATTAATCTACTCCAATTTTCGGCTATTTATAGAGAGAGCGACGGAAAGAACAAGAAACGCCTCAATTTTCGCCTAAACAATCTAGAATTTTGTCACCAAACCAATTAAAGTACGCTAAACTACGCTACGTTCCTCCGAACACCCACCTGTTTGGGGCATTAGCCAAATGTTGGGGACATAGCCTGGGGCAACGAGTGTGCATCGGAAAGCTGAAAACCAGTCGCCCCAGCTCTTCCCCCTCCCAGATGAGTTATGACTTTCCAAACCCGGGCTGGCCCCGCGGCGGCTTTTCCTTGTTTTTAGCCTCGAAAATTCACAAAAATGATGTAAAAGCCGACTTCAGGGGGAGTCGGACTCGCCGGGATTTTTGGTGAGCTCTCGAAATTCGATCCAAAGCTACCGGAAGTGGCGGAAGAACCCGGAAAAACGCGAGAATCTGCGCTTGAAAAATTATTGGGGGAAAATTTAGAACCGAATGGAAAGAATTAGGAAGTCAAAAAAAATCGGTAAGTTCTTAATTATGTAAATTTTTGTAGTTTGTAGGCGCCACGGTTTTAAAGGGACCAAGACAGCCAAAAAAATCAAGATTACGGTATGAAACCCTGAAAAAATATGCACTTTCTAGTCTAAAAAAGCGGAAATATTCATCTCGAGCCAAAATAGGCTTTAAAGAAACGTGGAAGTCAAAATCTATCCAGTTACGCTAGGAAATACGTCCGAAAAAGTTGTAGTTCGTAATGTAACTTCGATTTTCGAGTCAAAAAGTCCAAGAATTTCCGTTATTCCGGCAAAGTGTCGGGGGTGTAGCCTTGCGGAATGCGATTCGTAGTGTCGTTTAGAGTGTAGCGGAGGTGGAGGTGGAGGGTGGGGCTTTTGCCTCTCTGTGAGGACGAGGTGTCAGCGCAGATCAAGTGGAAAAACGAATTTGGGGCGTTGAAGTGGGGGGCTTCTGCCCTGCCAGCTGGGGGATGGATGGAACGGCTTTTCCGGAAGGAATTCCGGGATGCTACACGTTGCAGGGAGTTTAGTGCGTACAGCTTCGGAGTTTTACTCCAGTTCCACCAAGACACAAAACTAAAACGATAAAAATTCCACAGCACTACAGTACACACTACAGTACCCCAAGCAAACTTCGCGATATATCCAAAAAAACCCCTAGAAACCAACCGGTCGGGTCGGGGTTGATCGTCAAGACGGGCGAGTACGGCCCGTAGCCCTTCATCGTGGCGGCGGCGACCTGAAAAGTGGGTTTTAAAGGAACTGTGAAGTGAAATGGAGCTTTTGAGGTGTCAAAACTTACCTTGAAAGTGTAGCTCTTGCGCGGCTCGATGTTGAAAACGGCCGCCTTGTCACTGCCAGCCACCTGGAAAGGATGGGTTGAGGAATGTTGCGGAATAGAAAATTGTAGGGCTGTCAGAAACAGGAACGAGAAAGAGCGAGAGAGTTGGTGAGAGAGAGTGAGAGAGAGAGAGAGCAAGATCCCAACAAAACCTAGTCCAAAAGCTGTAAGCTGCTACATCTTGGAAGAAGCTGAGTCTCCCCGCTGGCCCCCAAAAGTTGTGAACAGATGTGATGTCCGCCCCGATACTCAAGACGCTTATTTGCCATTCGACACGCCATTTCGCCCGCCCAGAGGGGCCATCATCAACCCTTGGACATATGCCAAAAGTTAGGAAGACACTTAGAACTTCTCTCTCTGCCTTTCTGACTCCTTCTCTCTCTCTCTCTCTCTCTCTCTCTCTCTCTCTCTCTCTCTTTGTCTCTCTCTTTCCTTCTCGATGCACACTTCTACACGGTAAAAAAGCTTAAAAACTATAAAACCGCCCTACCTACCCAACGGCCCGAAAAAATGGCGGCATTTATCGGATTTCAGAGGGGCCCTAAGAAAAATGGATGGCCCACAAGGAGACGAGCCAACACATGGCTATAAATTGGGCCCTTAGAAGGGCCCAACAAGGGGCCACTAGGGTTGTAGATGCGAGAGAGAGAGAACGAGAAAGAGAGAGAGAGAGAGAGAGAGAGAGAGAGAAAGAATGGCCCATCCAATTACTCACTTCAAGACCCAACCCCGGGGGCACGGCTTTTCTTTTCGAGCAACACAGCCCCTAAGAAGATGGCCACTACCGATTGTTGCACCTCTTTTTTGGGAGAGGGAGAGAAAGAGCGAATGAGAGAGAGAGAGACCGGGTGAGAGAGAGAGAGAGAGCGAAAGAGACAACAATTAAAAAAATTAGAGGGAATTCCAGAAAATTACCTTAAAATCTGACGTATTAAGAATTAAGCTGTTTTTATGCATAGAGAGCATAAAAATTAACATCTTAAAGATACTTAGAAGCGGCAATTTTTCATAGATTACCCAAAAACTTCGAAAAAACGTAATTTTTGCTTAAAATTTTGCTCCCCAGATTCTGCAAATGTTGTAGATTTCCCATAAATATATCCACAAAAATCCATAAAAATTTCATGGCCCAAAATCGAAGGTCTATTTGCCTGGCAACGCGCCAAAATTTGGGGGATGGGCCCCCGGAGGAGGGCCCACGGCATGTAAATTGCCCCCCTGGAAGGTGGGAATTAGGGGAAGGCAGGGATCAAGCCACTCAAGAAATGGCAATACGAATTTTAGAAAAATTGAACTGATGATTTTGATCTTTGTCAGTGTGTCGAAAATTAGGGATTGCCGTGGAATTTAATTTTTACAGGGAACCTAAAATATTTGGAAAAAACAGTTTCTATTTTAGAGGATTTTATCACGGTATAATCTTTACAGTAGCCCTGTTTTACATTATTATAATGCCAAATTTCTTTATTATCGTAAAGAATTAGAGGTAGTATGAGTAGGGTTTTACAGTACACCGTGTCAAATCCGAAAAAATGCAACCATTTCCCAGCCGGTGGCGTCAGATTCGGGGTGCGGATTTCTGCCGGGCCGGCGCCGCGGTCAATTCAATTATCGGGTTCCCGGGGGTGCGGCCCGGAATGGGAAAATCTGATATTTTAGAAAGTGTAAGGAGGAAAAGGCGGAAACTGCAAAAACACCGCTAAAAAACTGCTTTAAAAAGGCTTGGAAGAAAAAACAAAAGAGAGAGCAAGAGAGAGAGAGAGAGGAGAAAAAAAGAGCGAGAGAGAGGGAAAAATGAGAGCGAGAGAGAGAGAGCGAGAGAGAGAGATGGAGCTAGCGAGTAAAACTTTGCCTTCCAAGTCCATTTAAAAACACTCCAAATCCAAATTTGGTTATATAGCCGATTTCTTGCGAGTAAAGGAGACCCAGCGAGTGAGTGAAGCGGCCCTGCCCCACTTCCCTTCAATTTTCCCATGATTTTCAAGCGGGAAAGGGGGATAAAAAGTGAGGCGATGAGAGAGAGAGAGTGTGTGAGAGAGAGCGAGTTAGAAAGAGAGCGAGATGGAGAACACACCAATTTCCTGCGGGGAGCCCCCGTGGGCCCCGACAAACAAATATCCCCTAGGGGGCCCACATAGCTTGGCCCATCGAGCACGACGGCGATGGGACGAGGCTCAATTTGAGGGCGAGATTTTTGAGGGGGAGGATGAGGTTATGAGGGTATAAAGGGGCTGAGAAGGGTAAGAGAGAAGTAACCAACTAAACCCACCGTTTTCTCAACAGGTTGTCCCTCGGAGTGCATGGGCGTCAGAATGGCGCGGTAGGAGGTGATCTCGCCGTTTCGTCGCTCTTCTGCTGGCGGCTCCCACGAAATTCGCATCTGAAAATAGAAAATTGTGGGTTTTTTTGGTTTTTAAAAAGCGCTATTATGGGATTAATTACGCTAATTTTAATGCGATATTAAAAAAAGCAAGTCTTTACGAAAGTTCCATAATCCGATTGTTTAAATCGTCTACAAATGCTTAAAAAAATATTGTAAAGGCGAATATATAGCCGGTGAACCTTCCTTGCTCCTTTAAGGACAGACACGCAAATCCAGGGCCGACAAGGCTTCCTAGTGCCTTTAAAATGGATTTTTCGTAAAAAATTTGGATGAAACGAGTGTTTAATCGCTTAGAAATATATTTTAACGAGCGTAGCAAGGCAAATATATAGCCATCTAAGCTACCTAGGCTAGAAAATGTGTTTTAAAGGGACCAGGAAGCCAAATATATCGGCCGTATGCCTTGCAAGTTCCTTTAAAGATTTTTTTCAAGAAATTTCGACGACAAAATGTGTCAATAGTATAGTAATGGAGTGCTTTGAGGGTGGATGAGTGTTCCTGACTCATCTTATCGACACCCCCAGCACCACGAGAAGCCCCCTCCCGGCCAGGAAATGCCAACGACACATGGGGATCTCTATGGCCCCCCGGAACGACAGAATGAAAGAAAGGTTATGGCCAACCCTTGGGGGAAACTCTGGTGCTGTACCAACTTCACCACCACTAGCCCCCGGTCATTAAATTTTGTCGAAAATGGCCGCGGGAGAGCTGGCTTTCTCCCTTCCGGGGACCTTTAAAAGCCGAGAATCTGGTTCTTTTGCATTGAATTTTTTGCAAATTTTGCGAAAAATACGTGGTGCAAACTAGTTCCATAACAATTTTTAACTGAATTATTACATTTTTTTCGAAAATGACCTGGGTATACTGGCCGATTTTCTGGCTTCCTGGCACCTTTAAAGACGCGTAATTATTTTTATTTTGTTGCTTTGAAATTTGGTCATTAATGCGCCAAAATATTAACAAAATCTAAAAGATTTTTCATGGAAATTCGTAGAAACTAAAAAAAGTTATTGCAAAAACACACAAACAGCCAAAATTTTTTTTGGTTTTTAAGCGATAACTTTTGCTTGTTCCGATTTAATTACCTAAAAAAAATTGAGGGTGTAGTTTATAGGCTAGCGCATTTATGGTATAATTTCAATACGTTTCAAGGTAAAACTGCAAAGTTACGAGCAGTTAAAGGTACACTCAAGTCGGAAAACGGCTAAATTCCCATTTTGAAAATTCTAAAATACTAAAGGCCCGTGCTATGTAATTTTGAGTCTTCTATAAATGTGCCATTAGGGCTGAATAAATTTTGAGGGCATGCGGGAGGGGATAAATTGGGCAAAAATTACAGCAATCGGGGTGGACATGCCCTCGGGCTCGCGGCTCAATTAATCTCGAATCATGACCGGTGACGAGGAGAGTGAGTGATGGGAGATTGATGATTGGACAAATGTAAAAAATTTCGAGATTTAAGGAGAGAGAGAGGAGAGAGAGAGAGAGAGAGAGAGAGAGAGAGAGAGGAGAGAGGGAGAGAGCGAGAATGCGAGAGAGCAAGAGAGTGAGATGGTGAGAGAGAGCCAGAGCGAGAGGGCGACAGACATAGAGACTTAGAGAGAGGGAGAGGGAGAGAGAGGAGAAAGAGGGAGAAGAGAGAGAGAACACACACAAAAACCTTACCTTCTGTGGCGGCGATCGAAAAACATTCTTCGACCTCGACAAATCCATCAAATTCGGCATTTTTTTCAAGCTCAGATATTTCAAGTTTCCGAATAAAGTGTTCCTAGCGTTTCGTCGGGATTTTTAGTTGCCAGGCTTCGAATTGCACGTACAAATAGGGAGGGAAAAGGCGGAATGGATATCTAGACGGGGTTCGGCCAAAAAACCACCCGAAAAGCGGCTCAATTTCCCATTCCCGGCATCGAGTTGCCGGGCAGAAAAACATGGAAAGTAAGTGGAAAATCGGCCATGGTGAAATTTAGAAAATGAGCGCAGAATGTTACGGTAGGCCGGCTTACGGTAAAAAAATAAGAAATTCTGAGTTTTAGGGCTAGTGGGTCGTAAAAGTTGTGGAAAACAACTTAAAATGTGCTAGAAAGCAAGGCTTAGGCTTAGCTTAGGCTTAGCTTAGGCTTAGCTTAGGCTTAGCTTAGGCTTAGCTTAGGCTTAGCTTAGGCTTAGCTTAGGCTTAGCTTAGGCTTAGCTTAGGCTTAGCTTAGGCTTAGCTTAGGCTTAGCTTAGGCTTAGCTTAGGCTTAGCTTAGGCTTAGCTTAGGCTTAGCTTAGGCTTAGCTTAGGCTTAGCTTAGGCTTAGCTTAGGCTTAGCTTAGGCTTAGCTTAGGCTTAGCTTAGCTTAGCTTAGGCTTAGACTTTCAATTAGTCTAGATGTTTGCTCAAGCTCATGCTCACCTGTCCATCGGCGACTTCGTAGTGTACACCCTGCGGCTCTGCATCCGGGGTCCCAATCGGTGTCACCAGCCTTTCCGTAACGTTAAATGAGGCTCCCTCGGCATTTTCGGCACAGATCATGATTTCGTAGGTCTTGCCCAACCATAGTCCTAAAATGCACTTTAAAGGGACAGGGACAGGAAGCTATACCGGTTAGCCAGGCTTCCGTTTCGGTACCGTTGACGACGAGTTTTGTGTACTCCTTGCCCTCGACGCGGTACCATAGGAGATATCTGGAATTGGAAAGGATTAAGACGTTTCAGAGAGAGCGAGAGAGAGAGAGAGAGAGAGAGAAGAGAGAGAGAAGGAGAGTCGAGTCAATTCCAAAACCCACCTATCTACCGGCTGCTCATGCGAACTCTTCAACTCCGGCGTTGCCCAAGATACGCGAGCTTTCACCGGATACCCATCCGGATCCCTCGGCTCCACCGAAACGGACACGATTTGCGGAGGCGGAGGCGCTGAAAAAGCTACCGTATCGTACTGAAGCGTATCCTTACGTATCCCTCCGGTCATGATCGTTCGGCTCTCCGAGAACTCGCCATCGCCGTGTCTGTTAAAAGCATTGACGCGGAATGCGTATTCGGTGTTCGGCTCCAGACGCTCGACGATGAACTCGGTTTTCTGGAATGCAAAATTGTGAATTCCCTGGCTTTCTCGCTCGCTCTCTCTCTCTCTCTCTCTCTCACTCTCTCGCTCTCTCTTTCTTTCTCTCTCTCCCTCGCTCTCTTTCTCCCTCTCTCTCTCTATCTCTCTTTACCTCCGGATCTTGAATTGCAGCCACTTTGTGTAGTTTATCATGCACCGGCACACCGTTCACGAGCTTCTCCTTGTAGACGTAGAATCCACGGAGGGCCCCGTTTGAAGATATTGGCGCGTCCCACTGTAGTCGCGCCTCATTTGCATCTGTCAATTCCACGCGAAGATTCAGGGGAGGAGAAGGAACTAAAAAATTTGATTAAGCCAATTTTTTGGAACCACCCATTTTTTTGCTAATGTGAATTCCAACTTCAAATTTTTTCAGGGTTTTTTATGAAGTTGCCAGTGCCTTTAGACCCTCAAAATTTTATGAAGTTTTTAGACGCTAATTTGCATAATTTAACCCTTGTCAATCCTTTTATATGCGGACCCGGGGATGCTTTTTACCGACAATTTGACCAGGGCAAGATAGCAGCGATCCTTAAGGAATTTTTGGCCTTTTTAGAGTCCCTTTAAAATGCTGACATCCGGGGCCCCTAACCGGCAGCATGTTTTTCCGGCCTCCGTCCATCTGTTTGCCCCCGTTGGCTAATGGCCCTTGACCCAACCCGGGCAAAAGGATCACAGGGGAGCGAGACCCCCCGAGGGAAATGAGTAAGGAGCTGCAGATCCGGATATGGGCAAAATTATATATGCAAATTAGGTGGGGGATGAAGTCAAAGGGGCCGCGAATGGCTGTGATTGGATGCTGGGAAATTACGGATATAGCGAGATAACAAATATATCATTATCCCGCTCTCTCGCTCTCTCACTATAACTCTCTTTATCTCTCACTCTCTCCCTCTCTCTCTCCCCCTCTCTCTATCTCTATTTCTCTCCCTCTCTTGCTCTCTTTCCATCTCTCGCTCTCTCTTCTCTCTCCTCTCTTGCTTAAATTTGAATATTACAATTTCCACAATTCTACACATCCGTCCCCCGCGGGTGGGCCCCGTAAATATTCGCTAGCGTGGGAATTTTTTGCGCACGCGTGTGTGGTGGTGACATGGGTATCCCTAGCGCCGCGTAACGCATAATAATGGACGGATGGGAATTGTTATACATTTTGAGGCCTATATGCAATTTTGCCGTTTTAAAGGGGCTGGGACAGCAATTTTCTAACCCAAAAACGGCTTTACAAAGTCCGAGAAATACTTTCTAGTGATTGAACAGAGCCGGAAAGCACTTTTTAAAGATTTTAGGTTAAAATGCCAATCTAATATATTTTCGGAAAATGTCCTGAATTTAAAGGCCGAGTGACCGCTAATTTTAAACCCAAAAACAACCAAAAATCGGCAGAAAATCAAATTTTTTTTGACGTTTCAAGGGACCGGGAACCTATTTTTCGGCATATTCTGACTCTGTTTTCTTTATCTCTCCTGACCTCCCAAATTGACCACTACCTGATCGGTCTCTTTTTTATCTGAAGTGTGCCCCCTCCTGGCCGATCCGCATGTGCCCTGGGGTCACGAAAAAATATCGATCGCCCCGGGGTGGGCGATGGTGCAAGAGTGCCATTGTTCGACTCAATGGCCAGGGCATCGAGGCCACACACCATAATTATCCAGCCTTTTATGGGATTATAGACCGGCTGATGGCTACGTTATGATCCTATTTACAGGCGAATCGACCTTTTAAAGGGATTGGCAAGTGAAAAATGAGGGGATTCCTAGATTTTCCCAGCTATCAATTTGCATCCAGCCCCTCTGGGTGAAGCATTGGCTAATGTGAGGTGGGAAAGGGGAGCGGGGTGGGCGAGTGAAAGAGAGAGATAGAGAGAGAGAGACGGAGAAACCCCACAGCTGACCAAGAAAGGAACAAAATCCGGGGCACCCTCGATGGGTACGAATTTTCAGGGCCTTAGGGAGTAAATTTGATGGGCAGGCGAGCAGAGATTCCTTGGGAGCGATAGGGGAAAAATTTTACCGATTACTTTAAAGCGCAGTAAATTGTAAAAAGTCTACTTTCCTAAACGAGCTCTGCTAGACTGCTCGATTTTAGAGCTTTCGATTCCCTTTAAAGGCTTCCAAAACACGACGAAAAATTTCCTAAAAAAATTCTGCTAGCTTGCCAGGTCCTTAGGGTTACCCATCGCACTAAAAAACGGAAATTTCAAAAACCTCGGTTTTGCTCAAGGGTTTTGGCTAGTTTGCCCAATTTTCGGGTTCGGTATGTTTTTATTGCATTAGCCTTGCAAAAGGAGTTTCCTGAAGGATCTCTGCTAGTTACCCAGGTCAGTTTTCCCAAAAAATTCCCGCACGTTCGCTTTTTACCCTTTCCGGGGGATTCGGGTCACATCCTGGTCAGCCATTTTTCGGCCTACTCGGCTCATAAATTTCAGGAGAGAGAGAGAGAGATACAGAGAGAGAGAGAGAGAGAGAGAGAGAGAGACAAGTTCAGATCATTTCGCAGTCGACTGGTCAGCCGATGCGGGACATTTTGAAAGGATGCTGAGGTTGTCACTTGCATCCCGCTCCCCGGAAAGGGTCTGTGCATAGGAGCGTCTCGTAGCTAAGGGGATAAAGCCGAGCAGTGGCCGTCAAATGGCCCCAGGGGAGAGGAGGGAGGAATAACCCGTTTACTCGACACAATGCTGCTCCTAGCTTTCCGGGAGGCTTCTTCCTTGGCCAGTGGGGTCCCGCCACGAAGGAAGTCGGGTGGAAAATGAGTCGGGATGGATGGAGTAGTTTTTGTTAGTGGAAAAACTCTTGGAGAGGTAGAGAAAGAGCGAGAGAAAGAGAAAGAGAGAGAGACAGCGATAGAGAGAGAGAGAGAGAGAGAGAGAGAGAGAGAGAGAGAGAGAGAGAGAGAGAGAGAGTATAGAAGTCAACTAGCAAAGATTTTGTGGAAATGAAAATGCTTGGCTGTAAACGCCAAAGCTCTTAAGAAAGGGAGTCTACCAGAGCGATGATAGAGAGATGAGGGAGAGAGAGCGAGCGAGAGAGAGCGAGAGATAGAGAGCGAGATAGAGGGCGAGAGAGAGAAACGAAGCAAAAAAACTACAAAAAAATACAAATCATAAATTCCTCCAAAAATCACCTTTCCGCCGCTTTGCATGCACCCCGGCCAGGTACAGGCTGAGAAAAATCAGAATAATTTGCGTTTTTCGGCTCATCTGCGGGCCATAAATCGTGGAATACGGCAGTAAAAAAGCCCTAAATTTGTCAGAAAATCGCATATTGAATTCAGGAATGAAAAATGCGAAAAACAAGGAATTCTGTGAACCTAAAAATACCAAAATTCGCACAGAAAAGCGCGGAAATAGTTTTTGATGGGTTAGAACCTGCAAATTTGCATATGCTAGTGGTTCAATCAAGGAAAAATCAAGCGAAATCTCAAAGAAAAGAATGATTTGAATACTAGGCAGAATTTCCACGTTCAAAAATTAACGCAATTTGCATGAATAACTTGGGAATAAGAGGAAAAAAATATAAAATTTATATTAATAAATAGAATTAGCGCTTATATATGCAAATTTCCGGGCGGCTAGTGGCCACCGCAATCGGGTGGGGGTGGTTGCATAGTGGTTGGGGGGGATGTGGCTCCGTATTTGGGGGGAGGGGCTAGGAGAAAGAGAGCGAGAGAGGGAGGGTACCATGGGAAAGAGAGAGAGAGAGAGAGAGAGAGAGAGATTTTTTGGCTGGAATGGTGCCCGGTCGAGGCCGTCCAGTCATCACCTCCCCCCCTTCACCATGTTGATCCATAAATTGGCACTCACCCAGCCACCGGCTCGGGGAATAATTTTTTGGATTTCAATAACAATTGGAATGACCAGATTTTTGAGGAGTTTATCTCTCTCGCTCTCACTTTTTCTCGCTCTATTTCTCTCCCTCTCTCTCTCTCTCTCTCTCTCTCTCTCGCTCTCTGTCTCGCCTTTATGCTTATCACAACGCTCCCAACAATCCAAAAAAACCATAGAAGCACTACCGACTAGAGCCCTATCGTGGGCCCTAAGGGCCGCGGGAAGAGTTGTCCGGGTGCGTGCGGCGTGTAATTAATTTAGGGGCCCATGAAGTGGGCACAAATGAGCCGGACTCCCGGGGTGGGCCCCGGGCTCTGGGAGCCCCAAACTTTTTAGGGCCCAGACGTGGTTGGGCCATTTCGAGAGGCATTTGGCAGCGTGGCAAAAATAGTCGAACATGGTATGTGGAGAGAGCTAGTGAGAAAGAGTGAGAGAGATCGTGAACCTCGAAGAATAAGCGCTCAATCACCGGCCCGAAAATCTGGCGGGATGTGTCGGCCGGGCCCAAGAAAAAGGATTATGCAAATGAGGGATCGACGGGAGCGTGAGAGAGTGAGAGAGACGCAGAGAAACAGATCGGGACCAGCTGGATGGGCTGTTATAAGGAGCCGAGATTATTGAGAGTGGAGGGCACAGCATAACAGGAGCTCAATTTCCACTCAACCCCTTTAGGAGGCCATCTGGTGCGCGTTTCCGGGTTTTTAGGAACAGGGAGGGTGGTAGGCCGAGACAGAGAATATGTTCCCAACCCGACAAAAATATATAAAGTACTTTATTCTGCTTCTAATCTCTCTCTCTCTCTCGCTCTCCGTTCACTTTCTCTCTCGCGCCCGCACTTAAAAGCTCGCTATATGCTCACTTTATCTCTTGCTCGCTCGTTCGCCATCTCTCATACAGTCTTCTCTGGCCCTCGGTCGCTCTATATATCTCCCTCGCGGACCCTCTCACACTCTCGCTCTCCAGATCTTTCTCACTCTCGCTCCCCCTCCAAAAATCGTAACGTCAGAAATCCGGAACTCGCGTTTTTGAGAACCAAACCGAACGGCCGAACAAATGACGGCGCGTAGGAAAATTGAGTGTGGGAATGAGAAGGCAAGGGCCAATAGAGGGCCCATGGGTCCTCCCCTTCCCCTTCTCCTCCTCGTTCACCGCGTTGTCGTGAATTATGTGGCGGGGTGGGCGAACGTCGAATGCCAAAACAACGAATTCCGTCCCAGGGCCCCGGCCACGATTTCAGAGCCGACTGGAATTTGGAGGGCATTGGAAACTGGCGAGAATTCTGGGGGAATTTGGGGGTTTAAAGGAACTGGGAAGTCAGGAAAAATGCTCAAAAATATCCTCAAACGGCGTATCTTTTTCCGTATCGTAATTTTGACTTCTAAGCGCCTTTAAACCCTTCCTTCAAAAATTTTCTAAATTGTGCTTTAAATAGACGAAAAAGATGTATTTCTGCTACCCTTCAAAATTAGCATAAAAATTGCGAAAGCGCGTGGGTACTGTAACTTAAAGGGACCGGGGAGCTAGTGAACAGAATTTCCACGTTAGAAATTACAATAAAATCAAGAGTACGAGAGTTTCCTATCGACACCTGGGCGGAAAACAAAAGGCCATCTCCAGGGGCGAGCAGTAGTATCCATCGGGCCAAGGCACGCTAATTACTGGGCGGCGACGGCAACTTCGAACTCCCGTCGCGCGAAATTCGAGACGAAATGAAGGGAGTGAGAGAGAGTGAGAGAGAGAGAGACAGAGAGAGAGAGAGATGCCGAGTGTGCTATGTAGAACAATGCGCTCATTCACGTCACACACCCATACCCAAATATTCGCCCCTTGGGAGGTTACGCAGTAGGGAGTCGGGCTCAAAAGTCGTATTCTTCGGGGTATTTGCCTTTCAGAGAAGGATATATATGCAAATATTGCTATTTTAACGGTATTGGAATGCGAAAACACGCTCAAAAATTTGAACATTTTACACCACGAAAAACACAAAAATTTGTATAAAAAATGGCGTAAAAAGCCAAATTTTTTAGTTTTTGAAGTGCTAACCGCGTTAAAATTACTTTAGAATTAACATACGCACCACCAAATTTACTGTAAATTCTTATAGAATTTTTTAAGTAAAAAATTCGGGCTGAAAACTTTAAAATATGAAATAACTTTTTAAAGGAATTGGCAACTTTTTAAAAATACACCATAAAATTACCGTAACCCAAACATCAATAAAACCCAAAAAAATCCAATTTTCCGCCACCACTCCCCGAAACGACACGACATTTTTGCACCAACCTGGCGTCACCGTTTCGCCGGCTACTGAAAAAATTTGCATTTTATAAAATGTCCATCAGCACGTTAGAATCTCAAAAATGACAAGTACACAACACTACGATATTACGATAGATTTACAGTACCCCAAAAAAACAAAAAATTTAAAAACCAAATCCGTTACCGGTCTCCAGCGTCCTGGCGGTTTTCGCGTTGCTCACCCGGCCGATGCCCTTCTTCGACATCCCGGCTACGGTAACCTCGTAAGTAGTATCGGCGCGTAGCCCTTCGAGCGTGGCCGTTCGTGAATTTCCGAGGATCTCCAGCGACTCCCATTCCAACGGCTTTCCACTTTTTGACTTTTTCGATTTTGGGCGTTCAATGGAGTCCTCATCTTCGTCAGATTTTTTCGAAGAATCCGTGATTTGTCGGTATTGGAGTCGAAAGCCCGTGATGGAGTCGCTTTTGACAAGTTGCCAAGTGGCGGTGAGAGCATGCGGGGAGTCGGAGGTAAGGCTCAGGAGTTTCGGCTGGGGGACGGGGGCTGGAACATGATACGATACGATACGACACGGTACGGTATGAAGCCATACGAAACGATACGTTATGATAAGATTCGAATTCGAGAAAGTCACTGTACTGAACGCTACGGAATGAGGCTACAAAATACGCTACGCAACGATACGATACGATACCAAGTCGGCCCGATACGACATATTGCGAAACGGTACGCTACGTGTGCTACTCGACAATAGGGTATGGTATGATATTTTACGCAATGCTAAGTTACGATACGACCAAAAGTGCTAACTGTGGAAAAGAGATGGGGAAAACTGACCACTGGGGAGCGTCTGAGCAACTACGGTAGGGCAGAAGGGTCCACGGCCGCGTTGCGTCTCTGCCGCCACCCTAAAAATTTAATTAAAAATAAGTAAAAATTAAAGTTAATAAACTAACTTATAAACTTATAAAAATAAATTAACAATCTAAAACCAAGAAAAAATTATCAGCGCTCACCGAAAAGCGTAGTAAGTGTTTGGGTCGAGGCCGGTGACCGTATACTTCTCCTGGGCCGTCGTGAGGGTCAGTTCCTGAAAAATTCCGATAGGCTCCAAGCTCTGGAGTACAGTACTGTACAAATTACGGTCGTTACAGTAGCCTGAAAAACCAACCCTTTCCCCGTCGGTTCCGTTCATCCAGACGACGTAGCGGAGTATCGGTTGTACCTGAAAAATGCGTAGTCGTAAGTACTGGCGGGAAATTTAAAAATCATGGTTCCGCTTCGATACTGTTGATTTCTAGCCGTTTAAAGGAACTGGGAAGCCAAAATCCACTAAAACCATGCTTTCTAGGTCCCTTTAAAACCGGAAAATTACCTGAAGTGGCTGCTCCCAAATCAGCTGGATACTCCGCGAGTCCTGCGCTTTTCCCGACGACCGCTTGAGGCTGGCCGGGGACTAGAAAAAAAAGATAAAAATCTTTCAAAAATGCTTACTTCCTTGTGTGGTGATTACGGTGGCCTGCTGGCTCAGCGGGCTCAGGCCTTTCCGGTTTCGGGCCTGAAAATGGGTTTTATATGGATCCATTAAGAAAACCTGGTTATGATTTGATGGATTCTCTACGGAGGAGCGTGGCACGCAACCCATTACCTAACAAACGCGATACCTAATGCGCAACGTAACGCGACACGCAACGCGGTACGTAACGTTTTAACGCGACAAGCAGCGCTCTTTGTAAGACGACACGATCGCGATGCGCAACGCCGCAATGCGGCACGAAACGCAACACGCAGCGCGATACGCAACGCGCCGTGTTTCGCGATACACGCCGCGGCACACGAAGCCACACGCAACAAGGTTCTCGGGTTTTCGCTTAGGCCTCCAATTTTTTACCAAAAATTCGCCACAAATTTGCTGACCTGCACGTGCAAGTAGTAGATAGCGTCGATTTTGAGCTCGTGCAGCTGTGATGGCGGTTGGCCGGTGACTTCTTTCTAAAAAACGAATAAAATGGCGAAAAATTCCGAGACGTTCCGTCTGGATTCCGGATTCCGTCAGAATACTTTTCGCGGAGCGCTCGGGAATGCTTGCCGGTTCTTAGATTTGGCCTGAAACCCGATAGCCGGAGGGCAAATTGGGCCGGGCCTTTTTTTCGGAGGATAAAGCCGGAATTCCAAGGCGCTACGTTCCGTAAATTGTCAAAAACGTACCGTTTGCCACTGTTCGATGGGGGCATTTTTGTCCTTGTCGGTGTAGAGGATACGGTAGCCGATCGTTTCGCCATTCGGATGCTCGCTCGGCTCCCAGGTTACGTAGATCGCTCCACGATTCATCGCACGGGCTTGCAACTAAAAAAGCACGGTAATCCGGATCACAAAAAATTTTGGGGGAGGGCTCTTTTGGATCTAATTTTTTGTATGTAAGTGTCGGTATAATTAAATTTTATAAACTGTATTTTATCATTCTTAAACGCAAAAACTTTACAAATTTTTCTCAAAAACTAGAAAAATATCGATTTTTCGACCAAAATGGCCATTTTTCAGCAAAATTTCGACTTTTCGAAAAATTTTCAAGTTTTTTGATAGTTTCTCTATTTAGATAAGGTTATATTTTGCTAAAAACATTATGAAAACACTTTTAATTAAGTTAATAGACATTTCTGGATTAATACAAAAAAAATTGCAACCCCCCCCCCCGATAATGCAAAAGAACCGCTTAAGAAAACACTTAAAAGAAAAAATCCCTCAAAAAACTTTCTATGCCCAAAAAATTTTTAGATTTGCCTTGACAGTCCCTTTAAAATATACCTTTCTGGGTGGTGTGCTTGGAGCAGCTTCGGCGGTTTGAGCCTCCCTTGGTGGTGACGGATTCCCGGGGCCGATATTGTTGACGGTAGAGATCGTGAATTCGTACAACTAAAAAGGAAAATTTAGGCTTTGATTGCCTCAAGGATCTTCGCTAGCTTTCCCGAACAAAATTCCATCGCTAATTCCATACCGTAAACGGTTCCAGGTCGCCAATTGTTGCGCGCAGCAACTCCGACGAGATTTCTTTCACTCGAAATTTTGACGAGTCGCCGTATCTGGAAAAAGAAGTTGAACTTAGTGATACAGTAGGCCGAGTTAAACGCTTTTTTTAATTACTATAAATTCCCTTAAACATGACCCTTTTAGTTGAATTTAGAGGTGCTTGGACCTTTTTACGGCTATATTTGAATTATAATTATAAATTTTCTTCTAAATCAAATTGATAAAAGTTCATGCACGAAACACAAGCACGAGCCGGAAAACTTACTGGGTTGTCGAATCGGCTCCCCCAGCTCGTGGGCCTTTTCTGGAAATAACACAATGGTTAGAAAACACATGCAAATGCGGCGAGAGAGACAATGAGCGAGAGTGAGAGGGAGAGCCAGAGTGAGAGTGAGGGAGTGAAAGCGAGGTAAAAGATGAGAGAGTGAGAGAGAAAAGAGAGAGAGAGAGAGAGAGAGAGAGAGAGAGAGAGACAGGGAGAAGGAGCGTGAAAAAGAGAGAGGGAAAGAGAGAGCGAGAGAGCGAGAGAGAGTGAGTGAGAGCAAGATTGATGAGAGAGAGTAAAAAATTTAGGGTTTAGTGAATTTTCAAATCGCAAAAACGCATGCCAAAGATCATCTTAATATCGACAGCACACCATTCATAAAATATAAATTCCAAATAATTACTTTTGACGGTATTTGACGATGTACTTGACGACCTCTTCGCCGTCGGGCAGTTTTGGGGCATGCCAAGCCAAAGTTACGGATCCACCGGTGACTCCATCGACTCGAAGAGCTGAGGGAGGGGGAGGAGCAGCTAAAAAAAGGTTTTGGTGGATCATGGATGGCAGAAAGATTCGCAAAAAATTCCTGTTACTTGCCCAGATTTCAAAGAAGAATCTCTGCTTGCTTGCTAGAATCTAGAAAATTCAGAAAAACTCCAGGATTCTGCCAGTTTTGCCGTGTCTGCAAGACCTACAAAAGCCAAATAAAAGGATTCCCCCGATTCCCGAAGAACCTCTGCTTGTTCGCCCTTCAAAAATGGTAAAAACATTTTTAAAAATTTTTAAAAACCCACGTCTCGCCTCCACGGTCGTCGTGGCCTCAATATTGCCGAGTTTGCTGACCGCGACGCATGTGAAATTCTCCGATCGCTCGACAGCGCTGAGCGTCAAGATATTTTTGCCGATCGGGGCGGTCAGCGGGTCTCCAAGAGCTACTAAAACGCCGAGAAAATTAAAATAAGAAATTTCAAAACGGACGAATGGCAAAATTGGAATTTCTGTAATTTGAGAACTAATTTAAGTACAAAAACAAGGCTTACCGTCTCCGCTTTTCCTCCAGAATACCCTTGGCATTGGGTAGCCGACGGCGACGCACGTCAAATTCAACCCGCCGCCCTGGTGTACACGGTACTGCTTCTCCAGTTTGAAAGAGAAGTAGGGAGGGACACGGCGGACTGAAAAATAAAATGTCTTATTGGTGCGTAAAGTACGGCTGGCCCCCATTTTCTTCCTTTTTTCAAGGGCCCGTCAAGGCATAGCTATGGATTTCGGTCGATTCATACCGCTCTAAGTTTTTACGCGCCGCGACACGCAACGCTCACGCCGGTTTGAAAGGAGCTCGTAATCCATTACACAGTGGAAATTACTTTGGTCGCGTTGCGGGTCGCGTTACTGATCGCGGGGCGCTAGCGGTAGCGTTGCGGGTCGCGGAGTTACTGGTCGCGTTGCGGATCGCGCTTCGGGTCGCGTTACCGGGCGCGTTGCGGGTCGCGGTGCGGCAAAATTCCAGGATCTATTAATGCACCAGCCGTTTGCTGGTCGGCTTTTCCGCTGCAAGCGGCTGGACTTCGGGCTTCCCCCTCTGCGCCCCTCCCCTTCGCCGAAACGCGCGCAGCCTGGCTCACTATGTCCGCCACTCCTTTTATTAAGGAAAACTTTCAAAGTTAAATTGAATAATTTAAACGAATACTTTTTCATAATTTTTTGATCAGGTTGGGGGTTTCTGACCACGCTCTATCCGAATCCGAAGAGTGCTAAGCTCTAGCTCCTTTCCCCTTCGAGTTGAATTCGGGACCGGACAGACGGAGAACACAACAAAATTATTATAGTTGACTGTCCGCCTTCCTTAAAGGTCCAAAGCAAAAGCTCAAACATATTTTTGTGCTAATTTATTGATTCCCCGCCGATACCAGTGTATTCTTTCTCGGGATGCGGCTTCCCAGCCCTCCTCGCATCTTTCTGAGCATTCGCCGGCTCATGGTCGATATTCTCGAATATATGCAGTGGGAGGGTATTGCCGAGGAACGGCTCCACCACTCCGCACAGTATCGCGAGTGTACACAGGAGTGGCGTGTAGTTGTTGAGCATCGTACGGCATTAGTACATGGGCTGAGAAAATTCGGTAAAAATGGCAACAAAAAAAAGGAAGAAAAATGAGGAAAAATGGATATAGAATAACTTTAATCAAGTAGGAGCCAATTCTGAGTCGAAGCTTAAGCTAAGCTAAGCCAAACTTAAGCCAAAACCAAGCTAAGCCTAAGCCAACCTATGTCAAGTCTAAACCAACACAACAACCAAGCATAAGCCAATAACCCTACGCTAAGGCTAAGCCTAAGCCGAAGCCAAGTCTATACCTTGGAACAAAAATTTGAAATTTGAAAAGTTAGTTATAATTGCACGAAAAACTTTAAAAAATCCTAAAAATTATTGGTATGTTTTTTAAAAATTCTAAACTATCATAATTCAAAAATGCTCGATTTCCAGGTGAGACGAGGGGGGAGGCAAATGGGGCAACGGCCGATTAAATATTCGAGGAAAACAGCCGCGCCAAGGCCCCAGCCGGGGCGCCAACATGAAAAATGGGGGCCCATGATTTTTGGGGCACCAGGGCAAAGGTGTGGGGATTAATTGAGGGCTATAAAACAATATTAAAAACGTAGACAATACAATAATTTAGGTCAAGGAATCGAATTTTACAGCAATAAGAAAATCAGGAAAAGCTTAGCTTAAGCTTCGGCTTAGGTTAGGCTTAGCTTAGCTTCGGCTTGAGCTTTGGTTAGGCCTAAGCTCAAGGCCAAGCTTAGCCGAAGCTTGGCTTTGCTTAGGGTTACATCAACTAAGCGCCAACTAGCAGAGAAAATTTAGGAACCCCAGCGAAATGGTGCTGCGGGTGGACCCGAAATAGAAGGGTATTCCGCGCGGTGGCGCCATTCGACCGTGGCGAGTATGGGGCGCCCCATGAATGCTTGGACACACCATTTTGGACCCATTTTGGGCCATTGGCCCCTGCTTAGGGCCCAGCCCCGCCGGGCCATGCTTTTGCCATGGGAACATCCAGTCGGATTGCTGTCAAATGGCAGGGGCAGCTGGATTCAAATGGTGGTGTTCTGGTTTTTAAGCCCGGGGAGAGCTAAACGAAGCCTAAGTATGACTTAAGCTAAACTTAAGCCACGCCTAAAAGCCAGCTAGGACCTGCCAAAACTCGCTTAAGAGGCATAGTCATCGTAGAAAATGAAAAAAATTCATAAGAAAGCTAAAAATTCAGAAAAATCAGGAGCCTATTTTCGAGTTTATGCTAATTTTTGCAAAAATTCGATGAGTCTAATATCGCCGTGGTGAAGCAAAAACAACTTCGTAAAAAATAGAAAAGAATTCCCGTAGCCCAAAAGGCGCCAATTTTAGCCGTGTACAGAAAAAGCCGTAGAAAATGCCATTTTCCCGGGTACGGTAAGCGTACAAATTTTTAGGAGGTATTACCATGTAGGAAATGTTTTTCTTTAGCGAATTAGATACACAGGTATGTAAAGTGGTTGTAGAAAATCGCCAAAAACGCAAATTAACGCAAAAATTTGGGAATTTCCAGGCTTTCAAATTTTCGCGGCTAATGAAACGTGCGAAAAATCATTAAAAACCGTTATTTTTCAGGAATCGGTATAAAAACGTAGCAAGAAAAGCGAGGCGGTGGATGAGGGGCCCATAATTAGACGCTTTTCGGGGGTGCCGGGTGGAAAGGCATCGTATCAAGTAAGGAAAAGGAAAGGAAGGCCCAAGGAAGGGAATGGGGCATCTGTTTGGCTTTCTTCGGCTAATGAAACGTGCGTTAGATTTCTTCGTCAGCTTCTTCTCCTCGCCCCCGAAAAGCCCCGCTCGAAACTCATCCGGCTCCCTCCCCTTCCCTGGCCCTCCCGTATGCAAATTGGAGTGTGGCGTGTTGGCCCCCGACCCCGGGGCCCACCCCTGGCCCCTGGGCCACACGGTAAAAAGCGTCAATTGGAGCTCGCCGTGTACACCAGTCGTGTGTAAAACACATGTCCGGAGATCGGGCTCCGGAAATCCCATTCTGGGGCCCTACGGCGTCACTTTTTCAGGCTGGCCTTGGGGGTTATGCTAATTAGTTATCGGCTTTGGTTTAAAGGGATGTCGGAAAAGAGAAAGAGAGAAAGCGAGTGAGAGAGAGAGAGAAAGCGAGAGAGAGGGAGGGATAAGGAAATGGAGCTAGCACTGATTTTTGAGAAAGGGGTCTGGTGGAACCCCGGCTGAAGGGCAAACTAGCAGCGATTCTTCAGAAATTCCATATCAGGTGGCAAGCTAGCAAAGTTTCTTTGCAGCAAGCCGCATGGCTGGATGCAAATTTCAAAGGGCAAGCTAGCAGAGACCCTTTGCCCACCCGAATCAAAGGACAATGAAGTACTGGCCGAGAGAAACGGCGAGAATTCGTCGTTTTCGTGGCCTTCGAAGGCGGGAAAGGCCCGGCGGCTCGGAGACAAAACGGATTACCCTCTTCGCGGCCAGTTTTGAGGGCGCAGCAACAGCAGGCGGTCAACTTTAGAATGGCTAAATAGTTGGCGGGAACACCCTTGAAAAGCTTCAAGATTCGCGTCAAGAAATGGCGTTCGTTGGGGTTTTGACGGTTCTTTTGCATTATCAGGGGGCTGACGGGAGGGCATCATACTTCCGATCCAATTTTAATACGAATGACGTACACGTTTCGGCATTATTTTTCCAAAGTAAATATTTTAGAAATTTTACAAATAAATACCAAAATTTCGATGCCAAGATGGCCGATTTTCGATAATTTTTAACTTTTTCAAAACTGTTTAGGTTGGCTAAACAGACTAATGTAGCTAATGTATTATGGGGGCGTTAAATGCGCTTCCCTAGCATCCCTCGGCTCTCCATTAATTTTAAGCGAGTGCATAATAAATACCAACTCTGGAAACTCTGGAAACTTTGCCTTCAATGCTCCTTTAAAATCGCTTGAAACTGTCAAGGTAATGTTTCAAAAGTTGGCCGGCCAGTGGGATGGGGAATTGAAATGCCAGATGTGAGGCTGTGTATTTGGATAAACGAACGGAATGAATCGACCATATGCAATTGGGTGAGAAATGGGGGTGGCCGAATGCCTCTCTGCCTCTGCCTCGGCTCTCCGGAACGTTCCGGTGGTCGATTGACAAAAAATTAGCGATTTGTCAAAGCGAGAGAGAGATAGAGAGCGAGAGCGAGAAAGGGCGAGAGATAGAGGGAGATAGAGATAGAGTTAGAGAGAGAGAGCAAGATAGAGCGAGAGAGAGAGGCAGAGAGAAAAAGCTAGATTTTTAATGGATGTTCCAATAATGGCACAAGAATGGCAGCCAAAAGCGCCAGAAGCCTACCAAGCCCGGCTATCCCACCCAGTTAGCCAGCTAGAGGAGGGGCTGGATTATGCAAAAAGTGGTTGATAGCCTGGGAAGGGGGAATAGCTTAAGGGTGCCTACAACCTAATCGAATCATCCATTTGCTAGGGCACATCTCTCTTACTCTCTCTCGCTCTCTCTCTTACTCTCCCTCCCTCTCTCTCGATCCCACTCTATCGCACTCTCTCTTTCTCTCTCCCCTCCCTCTCGATCTCACCCTATCTCACTCTCTCGCTCTATCTCTCTCTCACTCTCTCTTTCTCGCTCTGATTCTATCTCTCTCTCATCTCTCTCTCTCTCTCTCTCTCGATTCCTCTCACTCTAGCGATAAAACTCTAGATCAAATTTGCATATTAACGATATTTTTGGGCGTTCTTAAATAAATTTTCCGGAAAAACCGTAAATTCGCGAGCAGCTGTACCCGCGCAGATTTCACATGCAAACGAAGGGCAGCCACCGGCGGGGGGAAAGTGACATTACAGGGGATGTTCAATTTTATGACCCGCACCGGGCAGCAGGGGTTAGTGGTTCCAGATGTGGGCAAAATAGAGCGAGAGAGGAGCAGGCTTGACCATGCCGTCTAGAGTACAATCGCGTAGACCCGGAAAAATGAAGCAGGAGGCGTTTTAAGGGGGCCGCGACCTGGAGTAAGCGGAAACTCCTAAAAATTGGCATACGCAACCGATTACGCTACGTTAAAAGTTCTGTCAAACCGATGGTGTCACGAAAAATTCTGTTTAAATCTAATATATCCGAAAATGGCCTAAGGAATCGATTACGCTATGTAAATAATCTTTTTTAATCGATTACGCCATGTGGAGGGAATTTTCGCGCCGATTACGCTATGTAAATCACCAACGATTACGCAGTTAAATATTAGCCACAAAATCGATTTAGCCGTGAAAAAGCGGCCTCATTTATTTTTTATGCACTTGGAAAGGCCTAAAGAATCGATTACGCGATGAAAAATCGGGCTAGATAATCGATTACGCTATAAAAAATGCCGGATGATCAATTACGACATGGAAAACAACGACTTAATCTATTACGTCATTAAATTGTACTTTTCAGCTCCGTTAAAAAATGGCCCAGAGGGAGTTTTTTCGGTTTTTGTGGTTGCTGGGTGGGAAATTGAAGGGTGTGTGGCTGGGACGATAAAATGGACGTAAATTTGTCACTGAGCCAAGGCCAGGGGGCTAGCGACACACCCTCCTCTCTATCTTTTGCACCCCAAAAAACCCGAAAAAACAGCTGGTTGCCCAACTTGCATGCAGATTTATTGAAAATTCTAGGGCAGGCTAGCTAGCGGTGATTCTTGGGGAGCTTTGGGTTGAAATTTTTTAGAGGCAGGCTAGGAGAGAAGATTTGGGAAGCGTGGGTCTAAAGTTTAAATAGAATTCTAGCAGGGATCTTTGCGGAAAAGCCGGTAAGCTAGCAGAAAACTTGTAGGAAATTTGGTGAAGGCATGTTAGCAGAGAGTATTCAGGAATTGTTGTAAATTGTGAAGAAGATGATCCAAGGAGCGAGAGAAAAAGGGAGAGAGCCTGAGCGAGAGTGACAGAGAGAGAGAAAGGGTGAGAGAGAAAAAGAGAGAGCAAAAATCGGATTTTGGTCGATCCTCTAAAAAAAAACAGAAAAAATGCAAAATATGCAAATTTAGCCCTTTTAATGACTAGCGATTTATTGGCCGGAAAGGGCAAGCTTGCAGAGATCATTCCGGAACCTAAATAATGTGTAAACTCTGGCTAAAAATAGTAAACTATGCAACACCCGGGGGTGGCAATAAGTTGAGTTGTGGGGTGCCAATTAGGGGGGATGGGTGAGATGAGACATCTGGAATGGCCATAAAGTGCCCTCTCACAGGGGGGCCAAGGCCATGGACCCGAAAAAATCCAATCATTGAATTGAGGGAAGAAAGGGGGAAGGGGGCATTAGATGGGGGCATTGGACCTGTTGACCCGTGGAGGAAGACACATTTTATTTGGGGGCTAAGGGAGCAGATTTTGGAATGTAATTAACTTAGAAATGTTGTAGAGGGGAGAGAGAGAGAGAGAGAGAGAGAGAGAGAGAGAGAGAAAAGAAAGAGAGAGTGAGACCAAGAGAGAGAGAGAGAGAGAGAGAGAGAGAGAGAGAGAGAGAGAAAGAAAAGAGAGTGAGACCAAGAGAGAGAGAGAGAGAGAGAGAGAGAGAGCGAGATTGTCGTAGAAATTGGGTAAATTTGAGATGGTAAGCTAACAGCTATTTTTCAGGACCAGTCTTGGTAGGCTGGCAGAGATTTTTGAATCGAAAAATTCGGTAAGCTAGAAGATTCGTGAGGAATTCAACCCGATAACTTGGGGGAAAGCTGACAGAGATTCTTGAGGAATCCGTTCTGACCAACAGAGGCAAGCTAGCAGAGATTCTCGAGGAAATTGAACTGATAAGCCAGCCGCTTTTTTCAAGGAGTAGAGCGAGAGAGAGAGGGAGAGAGAGAGAGAGGGAGAGAGGGAGCGAGGGAGCGAGGGATAGAGAGCGCGAGAGGGAGAGCGAGAGCGAGAGAAAGACAGAGAGAGAGCGATAGGGCCAGAGAGAAAAGAGAGAGAGGGAGCGAGAGAGACAGAGAGAGAGAAAGCTACAGGAGAAAGAAAGAAACCTGTTATCTCTATTTCCACAAGAATAATCATATCAACCCATGAACGGAGCGTTCCGTACGGCCAGTAAATCGGAGTACTCAAATTAACGGCCAAAGCGTGGCGCTAAGGGGATGAACCGGTGAAACTAAGCGAATCACGGGGGGCCCAGTGGCTAGTTAGTTGCATTTAGGCGGCCCTGGGTCCTTAGCTGTCCCCCAAAATTGGGACTGACATCGGAAATGAGCCACCCATCGGTGGGCGGCTCTCAAGGCTCTGTCAAGCACCAATCCCCGCTGCCAATAGTGGAATACTAACTAGTCGAACGGATTGGGTGGTGCTCAAAGTGGGGGAGGATGAGTTTCCAATTTTAGGGAGATTTAAAGGAAATCTAAAAACGGCATGCTGGATTATGATCAAGAGCCAGGGAAAAAGGAGAATTCGGAAAAGGGAGGGTAATAGTTAGAAAGAGATAGAGCGACAGAGAGAGAGAGAGAGAGAGAGAGAGAGAGAGAGAGAGAGGGAGAGAGAGGAGAGAAGAGAGAGAAGAGAGAGGTCGCAGAGAAAAATTAGCATAAAATGGCAATAAATATCGCTAAAAATTTACCCATTGACCGTGTGTTATTTAATTAAAGTGGTTTAAAACGTGCATACACCTGATAATGCAACATAAAATTAAAAATTACCATATGCTTTCAATCAACTCGCTTAAATACCAACCTTTAACATAAAGATGCGCGGCCTTCGAATGCATCACCCCGTGCTCATTCCTGGCCACGCATTCATATCGTCCCTGATCCTCCTCCCTCGCATTCTGGATCATCAGCGCTCCTGAAAAATTCGAATTCCCCATGCTCAAATTAGCTTAAAATTCAGCCAAAAACGAAGCCGAAGAAGCGCCGCCGTGTGAGTGGTTTGTTGAACGTGGATTTTTAAAGAAAATGGCATTACAAAAGTTCTATTTTTTGTTTATATAGGTATTTGGTGCTAATTTGAATTTTGATAGAAGGATAGCCCGGCACGACACGACACTGTTGTTTAGCGTGGAATATTGCGGAATCTGCATTTTTGCAGGCGTTTTGCATCATTTCCTCTTTCTCTCGCTCTCGCTCATTCTCTTTCTCTCTCTCTTTCTGATCTCTATCTCCGTCTCTCTCGCTCTCACTCTCTCTCTCCTCTCTCTCTCTCTCTATCTCTCTCGCTCTCTCTGTTTCTTTCTCTCTCTCTTCTCGCTTCCTCCCACAAATTCCGCAATATTCCAAACACATTGTTAGAGAAAAGAATTTGCATCAAAAAAAGTGCGATTTTAAGGTTAAAAATACATATTTTTCTTCAAAATAAAAATAAATATCGTAATTATGCAAATATTCGCCAAAACTTCAAATTAAAAATATTAGCAGTGTGTGAGAGGAGCTTTTCCGGTTACCCGTTTCCAGGCACCCCCACCTACCTGTGGACCCGTTGTTTTCTGAAAGGGCTGGCTCTGTGTATGCAAATTGAAAAAATTGACGTTTTAAGATCTTAAAGAGCTAGCAAAAAATTCATTTTGTATTTTTAACAGATTCCTGTAGCGCTAAAATTAAATTCAGTTGCCTGTTGCCGTTTTAAATGTGTATTTTGATTGACAAAAACAACTCAAAAATGTTTTCGATATCGAATTTAAATTCCGATTTATCGTTTTCAAAATTTTGAAAAATTGTGTTTTGAATTTCTAGCTAAAGTAAATCACCTTGAAAAATAAAAAAATGCAAATTACCATTTGCAATATCGCCAAAAAGTAAAGAAAACCGACCTGGGTTGCCAATAGTCGAGACGGAATATCGGGGATCGGCCCGGATGTCTACTGGGATCAGGTCACGCAGCCAGAGCACCTGAAAAACGACGCTTAGAATTCCTCAAAAATCACTGCTAGCTTGCCCCAAAAATTTCATAGCGTAATCGCATACCTTGGGTCTAGGCGTGCCGTGGACTCTGCAATTCACATGGGCAGTACGGCCCTGTTCGACTGATTTTAGGGAGGGATGGGCATCGATGGAGGGGAAGCCGGATGGGGTGGATTCTAAAATGTGAGAGAGTGGGAGAGACCGAGAGAGAGAGAGTGCGAGAGAGAGAGGGAGAAAGTGTGAGAGATATAGAGATGCAGAGAGCGGGGGGAGGGGGGAAAGAGCAAAAAACTGACCATTCAAATACACCGTAAGCAGAGCTTCTGCATAAACCGGATGGGCGACCCCGTTGTCGGCCGTGCAGGAGATGAGACTCTGGTTGTCGGCATTTTGAACGGCCTCTATCCGAAGCGTCGACAGGCCGGAGGGCAGCGATTTGATTACGAATCTGAAAAAGTAATGGCATATACAGAATTCGTTAAAAAACAAAAATGACAAATATGGCCACAAACGACGGTTGAAAATCGCAAAATCAAAAGATTTCACATACCGATTCTCCTGCGGTCCCTTCCCGTTGATTTTCCATTGTACGGTGGGTAACGGATTTCCGTCGGATCGGCAAAAAAACGAGACTGCAGTCCCGGTAACTACGGTAGACGAGTCGGGCCGGACGACGAGACGAGCTGGGTCTAAAAAATCATCATTTTTGCGATTCTGCTCCTTATTTTTGCTATTTCAGTAAATATGATTTAGTCACGTAATCGGTTAGGCCTATTTACATAGCGTAATCGGATAACCTTTCAAAATTTAAAAATTACAATTAGAAAAAGCAGCTTTAGTTGGATTTTAAAAATATAAAAATTACGAAAAATGCGAGGATTTTTTCTGAAAATACCGTAATAACATTTAGAAACTAAAATCGATTGAATATTAATTCTAAAAACTTTGAAATTTTACAAAAATATTTTTGTTTACAAATTCCAAGGATTTAAATTGGCCTTTTTGTTGCAAACTTACACGCGAGCTGCTTAATATAGTCTTGGTAGGAGGAGAATACTGAAACGGCAAATTCAGAATATTACCGTAATCCAGGGTTACGGTAGTCGAGCGATCGGGGGTACGGGACAAAAATGACAAAAGCGCTTACCGTCACTGCCCAGGAGCCCGGGTACGGTAACGAGGGCGAGGAGCAGCAGGTGGGCCACCCCCAATTTGGGCGGTTTCCGTCTCATGCCAAACAACTGTCTGCTTCTCTCGCCGCTCTCACTTTTCAGCGTTCTCTCTCGCACACCGCAGCATTAAGGCCTTCTTAAAAATGCCGAAATTCGATATGCAAGTTTTGGAAGTTTTTGGGTGATTTTTTTAATATTTAATGGCCGGCCCGCCAAACACGCATTTTTTTTTGGTTTTAGCTGGGGGAGGATGGGATCTGAAAAATCACAAATTTTAATTGTGTATAGAGGACAGAAGGATTTTAAAGAAAGAACAGACGGGAAATACGTGGCGTAATCGATTACGGCTTGAAAACCGAGGAAATAAGATGCTAATTTTAGCTAAATAAATTGTATTTGGGTTGCTTTGTTTTATTTTCAAGAATGAAACAGAAGAGAAACAGAGAAAGAGAGAGAGAGAGAGAGAGAGAGAGAGAGAGAGAGAGAGAGAGAGAGAGAGAGAGAGAGAGAGAGAGGTAGAGAAAGCCAGCGAGCGAGAGAGAAATAGACAGCGAGAGAGAGAGCGAGAGAGATAGAGAGAAGGATTTCCAGCTCTAAAAATCTTGTTATTATGCAAAACAAACCCATTACCAAATATCCCCCGAAATCCCGCAAGATGTCGATAAAATCCAAAAATGACCACAACAGCTGCTTTAAAAAAATCGACAGTGTATCGGGGAATTTTTTAAAGGGAAAGAGAGCCGCCAAAAACTTTAAAAATTCCGAAAATCCCAGAATCTTCCGACAAAAAAAATGAAAAATTAAGGTCAAACTGATTACGCTATCGAACTACTGAAAAAATCGTTTAAAGGGAAAGATCGGGGGAACGAAAAAATGTCGACATGCCTAAAATTGGCCGACAAAAAATTGAAAAAGGTACGGTCTAACTGATTACGCTATGGAATTACTGACCATCAATGTTTAAAGGGATGCCCAACCTTTTCGGAGCTCAAAAACCAAAAACCATGCCGCGGGCCGGGGTCGAACCCGGGACCCCCGTTTGGTAGGCCTGGACACTATCCATTAGGCCATAGTGGCAAGCCATTGGGTGGGATGGGGACGCTACAAGAGGGAAAAGTGGCCGAATTCTGTGCGGCAATGGGTCGCCATTGCCGCACAAAATTCGCGCGTCATTTGTACTGCCCGGAATCCATAACTATATATTTGGGTATCCCTTTAAAGGGAAGATCGGAGAATCGAAAAAAAATGCCGACAATCCTAAAAATATCCCGACAAAACTCCCAAAAATCGTGGATTAGATTGGTGAAGCCGTACAAGTGGTTGTGTGTGGGTGGGGGGTGGTTGGGTTGTGATGGCCATCCCACTGCCCCCTTCTCAAATGATTTTTGGGTGGGCAAATTGACGTGTGGCCAAGAAGAAGGCCCGTGTATAGGAAAAAGGCCCTAAGGCCCTGGGCCCCTTTCAAAGGGCCCAAAACCCCGGAAAATTCATCGAATCGAGGGGGCCCTTAGGAGGAGGAGGCGGAGAAGGAGGATGAGGAGAACAAAACGGGCGTGATGAGGAGGAGCATGAAACAGCTGAGATAGAGGACTACTTTTTGATGGGATTTGCATATGGAATTTTGGAGATAGCGGTACCGTTAAAATGATTTTTGTGTTTCGTGTCCCTTTACAAACAAAAATTCTTTTCCTATCCGCCGGTCAGAGTCACTTTTAAAGCCAAGAGTTTAATATTAGCATTGTCCAATTAAGGCGAGCCTGAAAAAAATGCCTCGACCTCTCCGCAAAAAGTACACCACCGCGCCATTCAAATGCAATTACGCAAAAGAGGGCCGGCGAAAAGAGGAAAAAAGAAATGGGAAAAACCCCGAATATTTCGAAGGCGGAGGTTATTTCGGTTTTACAAAACTGTAAAGAATCATTTAAGGCGATAGCAATACAACAAGATGTTAGAGGAACATTAGCGGTTCAAGACGGGGTTGATGCATCCATTAAAGTTGTCAACGGGGCGCGAGAAGTTGCGTTTTTTGCGGGGTTTTCATTTTCCTATATCCGCTCGGGGGTGGGGGAGGCTTCATCTCGGCTGAGGCATATGGGCGTGCATCCATTATTCACTGTTGTTATTTGTTCCGCGCGGGGGAGAGAGAGAGAGATAGATAGAGTTAGAGAGAGAGAGAGAGAGAGAGAGAGAGAGAGAGAGAGAGAGAAACAAAGCCCAAAGCCGAAGCTAGGCCAAGCCCGATACGAAGCCACATCCTGGGTCCGCCGCCTTCGAAAAGCGAGAGACAGAGAGAGAGAGCGAGAGAGAGAGAGAGAGAGAGAGAGAGAGAGAGAGAAGGAGAGAATGAGGGAGAGAGAGAATGAGAGCGAGAGAGAAAAGCAAAAAATAGCGCGAGAATTATTATCTATCTCAACGCTAAAGACACAAAATTACGAATCCATCCAAAGGTGTGCCAAGGTAGGCGGGCGGAAGCTAATTTCTATGGGTCAGCTGAATGGCATTTGAGGGGGGCAGACGAGGAGGAAGCGGGAGCAAGGAAGGGCAGCGTAATGCCGGAAAGCAAAAATAAGAAAAAGGGCGATGTTCGGGAGAAAAGGTCTAAAAACTCGGCTGCAAATTCCGTCACCCTACGCTAAATTTCGTTCGGGGTCTCTTGGAATACCCCATTTCCCATAGGATACGCTAGAACCCGCTAAATACCGTTCTGATACAAAAATTCCTCGAAATTCCGTTACACTCCGCTCTGGTCTACCCAAAAAAAGCATCCTAGTTTGCACGGATTTTCCAAAATGGGACAATTTGGCGGAGATTGGGCCGGGCGGTCATATGTGTAGAGTTCCTGGCCGGGCCCAATAACGTGATTTGGACGCGGCTAACGAACCGACCGGGGACAGCTGAGAAAGTTCGGTATTTATGAGGTAAATGCCGGAAATGCGAAGCCTAAGCATAAGCCAACCCAAGCCAAGCCGAACCAAGCGTAAGCCTATGCCTTAAGAAAGCTAAGTCAAGCCGAGGCCCACGCATAGTCACTCTTAGAGATGACGCTTAGCCTTAGTCTATGCTTAATCCTAAGCAAAGCTAACTCATGCTTAGGCCCATCCCAATCCACCGCTTAAGCCTAAGCCTAAGCCAAGCCTAAGACAAGCCTAAGCCAAGCCTAATCCAAGCCTAAGCCAAACCTAAGCTTAATCCTAAGCCAAACCCAAGCCGAATCCCAAGCCTCAGCTTAAGTCTAACCTTTACTTGGAAGTCATGCCAGGTCAAGCCTAAGCCCAAGCCAACCCAAGTCCAAGCCAAGCCAAAGCCAATTCAAGCCTAATTTAAGCCTAAGCTTAACCCAAAGCATAAATGAACTTAGGCGAAGCCAAGCTTAAGTTAAGCCTAGTCTAAGCCTTGGCCAAAGCTACTGCCTAAGCAAATGCGAGTTCAACATAAAATTCCGCAAGCTAAGCACCGGTCAGTCAGCCATGTCAAAAATCCGGCAGCCACCCCCCGGGGGGAAGGGCCCTTTTTAGAGCTTCTCACCCGGTGGTTGGCGTCTCCCATGATAAATGCCTCGTAATCGGACACACACCCCCAACGGGGGTGGGCCCTCTCTTGGCCACACTGACTGACTGGCCCTGGGCCCCTAGGGGGTTACGGCCAAACGGAAAGGGGCTTCTGATGCTGCTGATGCTCCCCTTACTAAACCTCGGTGTCCACCTTTTCGGAGGAGGGCGCGGGAAAAGGTGCTTAGCCTTTAGCGGGGGGAGTTTCCTAGTTCTCCTGCACGGCCATATACCAAAATACGCAATTGTATAGAATTGGCACGATTTATAGACCCAAAAAAGCTCGTAAGACGCTATCCAAAATTATCTTTTTAATTTTATATTCCCCCCCCCGTTAAGCGAAAAGCACCGCACGTAAAGAACGGTATCTGGGCTTAGAGCTCTAAAAAGTATAAATTCGGCCCTACAAACGCCGTTGGATCCGAATCGGGTCAAATCCGTTTAGCCGTCAGCTGGCCCGCGCGGGATAGCAGGTGATTTATAGGAGCAGGCGCTCCGGTTAATTGCTGCTGATGAACAACTTGACGTAGTGTTTGAGTTTTTCAGAGAGAGAGAGAGAGAGAGAGAGAGAGAGAGAGAGAGAGAGAGGAGCGAGAGAGAGAGAGAGAGAGCGAGAGAGAGAGCGAGAGAGCGAGCGAGAGAGAGAAAGAGAGACAAAGAGAACGAGAGAGACACTTTTCGAAAGTACGGAGCTGAGGGCCTTTCTCCACTTTTGACAACCCAAAGATTTGGCCCGGATAAGTCATGGCCAGAAAAGACTAAAATTTCGACCTCCACGGCTCACTCCCAAAACTCCGTAACGTAAAAAGTACACTAACGTACTGAGTACTAAATCGCAAAATATACGGATCAGGATCAAACGAAAAAATGAAAAGCGTAAAGCTGCGATCTTTAAGCCTCATACCTGAAAATTCCGTAGCGTAAAAAGTACACTAACGGACTGACTACTAAACCTAAATTTAAAGCAGTATATACTAAATATATAAATATAAATATAGCTCAAAATTATAGCAAAATCTCAAAATTCCGTTGCGTGAAAAGTACACTAACGTACTACAGCGTACTAAATCGGCGAAATATGGAAATTGGCTTGTCGTGTTTTGCGGGGGTTTGTTGGGCCATAAAGCACCGACCACGCGGCGGGTCACAATAAAAACGGGGGATACTAATCCCCTTCTACAGCCTCCGGCTATTGACCATTTCTGCTAGCCTATTTTCGCTTTTCGCCGGCCCGTTTTTTGCGGCCTGCATCCGCTGCCCGGTTTCCGGAAACGGCCCGGATTTAGATTTTTTTTACCAGTGGATAATGGGGATTTTCTCGAATTTTGAATTGATTGGGCTGAAAAAAAATGCAAAAAAAAATTTGAAAATCGTAAGATGAAAATAATATTCGCTATAAAAACCGTAAAACCACTATTAAAAGTTGATATTTTTCTTCCAATTTTTAGCGAAATTTATTGAATTTATTTGAATTTTCTATTAAGAAAAAAGCTAAATAAAATGCTCAGGAACTCAAGTTTAAAAATGGTTTATATCGTAAATACAAAGTTTACATGTTTTTCATTTATAAAACGTTAATTCTGCTAAATATGCGTTGAAAAATACAAATTTATCAAGTTAGAGAAGAAAAAAATTTGAAAAATTTAAAACATATTTTTTAAACATTTCAACAACATTTAAAAACTTAGAATTAAAAGTGATGATTAGCAATTACAGATTCCGATTTTCGAAATATGAAGAAAAATCTCAATTCTATAAAAATCTCCGCATCAAATTTGCATAATTACAATCAGGAAGCGCTCACATAAATTCCGTTGAATAAAAATCACCAATCCCAAACCACGACCAAATTTGCATAATACCAGTACGAATAACTACGAATAAATACTAGGCGCAAATCCCGGGGGCGATCCTGAAGTGAAGGAGTGAAAGACGAATAGATAGTTCCGGAAGCGGAAAGAACGAGACGAGCAGGGGCAAACTCCAATTTGGGAAGGAGGAGGAGGCTTGTGCTCAAAGTGCCCTATTTCTTCTAGGGCTAGTCGGACGCGCGTGGATTACATTCATTTCCTTGTTTCTTCGGGTTTAATTCGTTTAATTTGACCTCGAGAAAACGTGAGAAAGATCACAGGAATCGCCGGGCCGTTCAAGCCAGAGTTTGGCAGTTACGACATGAAATTCTTAGCATAGAGTTGGAAGAGGGTAGCGAGAGACAAAGGGAGAGAGCGTGAGGTAGAGATAGGGGGCCAGAGATATAGAGAGAGAGCGAGAGAGAGTGGCAGCGAGAGAGAATAAGAGAGAGAGAGAGAGAGAGAGAGAGAGAGAGAGAGAGAGAGAGCAGGAGACAGGAGAGAAGAGAGTGAGAGAGAGAATGAGAGAGTGAGAGCGCTTGAGAGAGAATTGCAGAGATTTTTAGATACCGGGCAGGCTAGCAGGAACTATTGGGGAACTCGGTCTGTGGAGGCAGGCTAGCATAGACGTTTTAGGATTCGGGGAGCACGAGCAATGTTTTAGAGGAAAAACTCGATAAATTCGACTACGGCATGAAATTCTGGATTTGCTCTTGGAAATTCGGAACTAGAAACTCTTTTAGGCATCAGCAAGCAGCGATTCTGATGGGAAACTAGCCCCAACGTTTTTCAGGGTTATTGAAGCCTTAAAATCCGATTACGACATGAAATTCAACGATTTGAAAGCAACATTCCACAACTAATAACGGTTAAAGCATAACGGAATGTGGGAGGTGGAACGTGCCCCGGGGTGCCCCATAATTCTCTGTGGCCGGGGGAGAGTTGCCCTGGCGAGAAAGAGGGAGTGAGCGAGTTGCCCCCCAAAATGACATTATTTCATGCGCACACCAGCCCCAATCAACGCCTCCTTTCTCCCGTCGCCCAACACCGCCCAATATGCGCAACACGTCCAAATCGGGTTCGCGGTTGGGTTGGGTTCTGCAGGGGTTGGGAGCACGGCTTTAAAGGGGTCGTCAAGGCAGGGCACGGGATTCTTGGAACGTTCCTAATTGCTCGAAAAAGAAATAAAAGAAGCAAAAATATCGACAACCAATATCCCGTCAGCCAAAATTCCGACAACCAAAATCCAGACAGCCAGTATGCCGACATCTCGACGCTAGGTTAAATGCCACTTCCGCTTAAACAGCTATTTTGCATATCCATATTTATTCGGGTTTACGCATGCTCTGCCTCTCTCTCACTCGCTCTCTCTCTCCCTCTCTTACACTCTCTCTCTCTCGCTCTCTCTCTCTCTCGCTCTTCTTTTTCTCGATCTCGGTCCTCAAAAAAATTCGAGTGACTTTGCATCAAAAAAATCCACAGCAAAATCTATACAAAGATGAAAATCTGATTCAACCATCCCGATTTCCAAGCCTCCCAAAACCTGGAAAATGCGTGACAGCTGGGTTCGGGGCCAAAAACGGTCAATCGAGACTTCCCCCTGGCAGTGGTGGGCCCCTTGGTGGGTCCTCTCCCTCCCTTCTGGGCCCTTTGTGGGTCCCGATTCGGTGTGTGCATTTTTTATACGGCTCGCCCAGGGGGCAGGTCGACGGCTTCTGGGGGGTTCCCACTACTCGGCCGGGGACAGAGTTTTTTGAAGTTTGGATCTTGGATTTCAAGGAGAAGCTAGAAGAGAGAGGGAAAGAAAGGGGAGAGAGACAGAGAGCGAGAGAGCGAAAAAGATATTTAAGGGTAACCTTTAAAAAACGTGTGCGTTTTGGGCCGGCCGGGTTTATTGAAAATGCGATAAAACTGATTTTTAAATTCCTAGAAAATGAATTGACTAACCTCTGTCAATAGTAACGTCGCGGAATCGTAGTTAGTGGCTTTTCAACAAATTTTAGCCGATTAAAGGAGTTAGCCGATCGTGGAATCGGGGATGCGTAGACAGTGAAGGCGCTAAATATGTAAATTGCATGAATAAATATTGAAAACACTAAACAAGGGCAGTAAAAACAGAAAGAGAGAGAGAGGGAGGGAGCTAGTTGGAGGCAGAGAGAAAGAGAGAGAGGGAGATAGAGAGACGAAAGAGAGCGAGAGATCGCAAGCAGCTGCAAATATAAAACAATGGAGCCATGAGCTTCATGCTCCCTTTAAGTCCGGTAAAAACTCGGAAAAACGTCAAAAAAAGAATTTGAACGTCATACACGACAATACGCTAAAGTACGATGCAATACTCTATAACAAGGCACGAAAAAATTCCGAAAGATTGGCCAGGGCAAAAAAAATGCTTTTAAGCCCTATAAAACTCCAAAAAAGCTATAGACCGGATAATACCTCCCCCCCACCCCCCAAAAAAAATAATATGGAAGTTCAGCGGCGGTTTACGCAACGATAATGGGACTAGAGGAGGAGGAGGAGGAGGTGTACGGGGGGAGGTCGAAAATTGGGGCTTGGCTTTTGGGAATGGGGTAGAGGAGGAGGTGGAGGAGAAGCCGATGAATGATTCAGCTCCAAATTGTGCCCTCGGTGCCCCACAAGGAGGGTACATCCAATGGCCAGGAAAGGAGCAGGAGATCAAGCTTGAGTCTGGCTCTAACTTCCGATCGACGCCGAGCGTAATTGGGAAGGTTTTGGGGTAATTTTGGGGTAATTAGGCATGGTGAAGGTCTGGGAATTCCGAAGACAAGTCTGGGCCTATGCTAAGCCCAAGCTGAGCCTAAGCTAAGCCTAAGCTAAGCCTAACCTAAGCCTAATCTAAGCCTAAGCTAAGGCTGAGCTAAGCCTAAGCTAAGCCTAGATAAGACTAAGCCAAGCACATGCAAAACAAACTCAATTCGCGCGAGTGAGTGAGAGAGAGAGAGAGAGAGAGAGAGAGAGAGGGAGAGAGAGGCACGAAGAGACAGAGAAAGCCCGTGAAAACGACAAGAACTGCGCACTCGCAACACGAATACACAAAATTTCAAAACACGCCCCTGACCTTCAATACTTGGGCCCTACCAACTGGGCCCCAAGGCTGGGCCCTAGGCTTAGAAGTTGGGCCGTTCGGCTAGGTCCTTCCCCACCCACAATACGACACTTTTAATCCCCTTCCCCTCGCCGGGCAGTTCCAGAAAATGGATGGATGGTTGTATTTCGGGTGTCTCCGACCGGGGCTTAAAGAAGTTGGCAACGTTCCAATACTATACACATATAAACCCTTCTAATAATACAAATCTAACAGATAAAAATTACTTATATACCCCAAAATTAAGAATTTTTAGGGGGGTTTTAAGGAATTAAGAAGCGCGAGGATCTTTGAAGGAATGGCTTGCGGGTCCCCCTGTCTGATTTGCATATCGTGTTCGGGCCCCGGTGGCACCAAAGGGCCTGCCGAATGAAACACGACAAATTAGCCCCCGGGCCCTCCTTCAGACCAACCGCGAGGATGGGCCCTCAAAATGGGCCCCGGACCGGGCCCTCCGAAAGATAGAATCTCCTCCCGGGATCGTCTATGCAAATGTTGATTTTCACGGGCGAGTCTTTGGGCATTACAAGAGGATACAAGTTTATAAATAGTTGCTAGAATCTAGCTCTAGCATTACTGGCTACAGTACCCCATTGAATCACTGCAACAAGACTACAAATTTGCATGGAAAATACAAAAAAAAATGGATTTTAAGAATTTTAAGGTTTTCAAGATGGTTTTTCCTCTTGAAAGAACGTTAAATTCAACAAAAACGAATTATGGACACCATCCCGAAAAGACACCATCCCGAAAGACACCATCCCGAAAAATTTGCATGCGAAAACTTCATTAACATAGAAAAATAGCTCCTTTTTCTATAGTAGAGCTGACTTTTCGCATGCAAATTTTCGGATTCTTTCGATGGTCCATCTACCAAAAACCCAATACATCACAATTTTAAAAACCACAAAAAAATCGGCAGTGTGGAAAAACGCTGCACTATTTTTATTCTGAACTTTGCATATCTATAATTTGCTTAAAACTTTACTAAAATGCGTTATCAGTTAGAGCCGCAAAAAAAAACGAAAACTTTGGGACCATTTTTGCGGCGATCGCAGCGCCTAGCGATGTTCCCTTATCAATTACGCAAGTTTACAACCGCCATTTCTCGACATCTGGGTCAAATAATTCCCAGAAATACAGAAGTTTAGAAATAGAACAAAAAATATAAGGAACTCTGGACCCTAAATCCGGAAAAATTCAAGAACTCCCGGGGCTGCTGCTTGACTTTAGATGCAAAGCAAATAGGAGAGAGAGAGAGGGAGAGCGAGAGAGAGAGAGAGAGAGAGAGAGAGAGAGAGAGAGATAAAGAGAAGAAACGAGATTTCAACCCCTCCACACAGCCGCTTATGGAAATGCGCAAATTGAGCCCGAGGGCCGGGCGAGGAGGGCCGGTCTGGCTGATGTCAAAAAAACTTGAGGAAAACTTTGGAGCGTTTTCGGGGATGCGCCCGGAATTCCCAATGGTCAGGATGTTGACGCACTAATGAAGCAAAGCTCAGCGCTGCGTTGGTTTGATTTTCACTTCCGGAACGCATTAATAGAATGAAAAACTAGATCTGCAAGCTAACAAACATTCTTTTAGG